>CM034701.1:361629121-361639848 GCA_020142125.1 Phrynosoma platyrhinos
TCATTTCCACTTTATTATTGCTATCTGGCCCACGTGTGATAACGTCCTTAGTATCTCTGATATGGGTCCACTGACAGAGTGACTGGCCTAAATTTTAACTTTGGTGCAAAAGCAAAGAGTCAAGTTTGAACCATCCCCTCCTAGACAACACTGTATTGACAATACCCCACAGTGACTCTTAACAACCTTTGTACCATTTTCATTGTCTAGATCAAAACTTATAGGATGAACCAACCAAACCAAACAAGGCCATGTGCTCCTATCCCCCTGTCATATGCATATATGACATTTTTTTGGGGGAAAAAACGATGAAGCAACATTTTAAACAAGTAATTGTCCAAGTAAAAACCCTCATGATGAACCAACAACATCCTTATAAATTGGTTGACAGGTCTAGTGCTCTGATCTGCATATGGTATTTTTTTAAGAGAAAAAGGTGAAGCAACTAGTAAAACAAATAAATAAACAAACCAGATTTACTGTCCCTTTTGCTGCCTCAAAAATCCATGCAAAACCCCAGAGGAATAGGAGTTTCTGTGAGCTAATATTTACCAAGCAAATCCTGTCTTTTCCTGCCAAATATACATGCATGTTGGTTTGGCATCTATGCTAAATTCACCACACAGGATATAACGATGCCACTAAACTCATTTCACTCGGTAGCCCATTTCCACTGAGCAGGTGAAAAGTTGCCTGACATGATTCATCCCACTGTGGCTCTCTTGTTTGCTGAATGCAATTTGGAAAGAGCACCCTTCCTCCTCTGCTCTACTCCCTTCTCCCCATGATTCAGTGTTTTTTATCTGTGTTTCAAGAGGCAGCCGTCAGCAACAAAACCACAAGGCTAGTCTTGGCTGGCTGAATATATTCAGCAGCTGCTGTGTTCCAAGTTCTGGGCAAGCCACCGTTATCCAGATTCCCACTTGTCCTGTGTCTTCTGCCTCAGTTACATTACAGCATCTTGAGCAAGAAGGACCACTAATTGACCAGCCTAGAAAAGCTGCCAGAATTTTAACATGGCGCGTTCCCAAGCCCCAGCAGACCGTGCCTGCCCCGTCTCGCTGCATTTCCCACCCCTGTTGATCTGAGGCCTGTGACATCTTCCAAGTCCTCCTTGAATGCAAGTCTGATTTACCATGTGGTATGCTGTGTGCTTTTTTTTAAAAAAATTCCAAACAGGCTGCTCTTGGTTATTGTTTCTCAACTAAAGTAAATGTTCTGAGTGGGCATGTTCTCTCGGCAATTTTTTATTGTAGCAGACTAGAAAAGCAACACCCGAATCAAAAGCCATTTTTCTCTCTCTCATATAAAAGGAGTAAGAACATGAAGTCCTAGGTTTGGGCTCTTCCATGATTATTTTGAAATCTATACAAAATTTGCCGATGCTTATACATTTATCTCTACTTGTCTTAAAACATGAGTAAAATTCTGGATGTGGTTTCTTTTTTTTCTCCTACTGACAAAAAGTTGGAATGTTATTTAAAGTCGGCTTCAGTGCATTTCTTCATTGTGTTCTGCTGACATGATTTGTTCAAAGAAATTGTGCTTTTGGAAGGAAAAGGTTAAAGTTTGCTACTGATATTCATCAGGAGATGGATATTTAATCTTTAATCTCTTGTTCTAGGCCCCTACTTCAGATCAACTCATTATCCCGAATAAACGATGTGTCATTCCCATTATTTATGTTTCATTGCAGCCAAAGTATCTGGACCTCGTTTGGGTAAGCACCATTCATTTCGACCCATTCAGCATTAATCTCCCTGCTAACATCTTTCCTGTCCTATGCGCTGTCCCCTATTTGCTTTTATGTTTTCCGCAGAGTGTTTATAAAAGGATAATCTTTTACAAAGCAGACAGAATTTTTTTTTTGTGTATAAACTGCTGGGTTTTGAATGCCTCATTGATACACCATCTAAACTGAAGTGTTCAGCAAGATTAGTGCATCCACTGAGCTACTGAACTGAGTGAAAATAAGGGAACTGCCCCCTTTCTCCCTCTGAGCAAGAAAAGGGTGGCTAATGATGCCGTCACCATTCAGATGGGATACTTTTTTAGCAGATGGACTTGGAGAACAGGAAAACATTTGGGGAACAGGGGGCAACCCAGCCAAGGAGGTCACTTATGGTGATGGAGAAATGGAAAAGAGACAACAGCCATGTTGTTTGTTGCATTCTGATCAGCTGGTGGGGGGTGGGTGAATGCCATGCTGAAATCCAGCCATGGAAAGCAAGAGATTTACTTCTTCTGCATCACTGTAGCAGTAAGCAGAAACTACCCTGTAGCATAGCTAAATATACATGATTTTTGCTAGGGAGCAGAAGCTGGCCCCTCCCTAGTATGGAAATAGGATAATTTTTTTTCAGAAAAAAAATATATATGCATGGAATATGATTTTGCCATCATATCTTCTTTCTCCCCGAACCTTCCTATCCAATCTGTGCACTTTGTACTGACATATCTCTGGGAATGTTGAATGTTGGGTGGTATTGACAGACATCCCCCCTCTGCAACGTAAACACTTTTTTTTTTTGGTTTAAAGAACACAATATGCAAGTGCTTTCCTGCCCATATCCCCCACATTTAATAGAGAAAATTCCAAAACAGACATGTGGTGGTATCATTTGAATGGCATAGATCCTTAAATACATTTGTCATTTTGCAGGCTTGCCAGATATTTTTCAAAGATCCACACCATCAAAAGCACTCCAAATTATATCCATCATGACTCTGTCAACATGTAGTGCTGTTTAGCATTTTATTTTCATTAAACTGCACTATTGTTGTCCATCTATTATGACATAAACTAGGATTTGTGCCCTTGCATTAAAATGAAATGAAGACTGAAAGAAACCATTGGAAAATATTTAGGAAACCCTGCAATCTGTTTGTGTTTGTTGAGTTGCCTGGGTACATGTGGGAAAATGGTAGGTGAAATGTCATGTAAATCAGCTGTGGGTTGCTTAACAGTGAATATCAAACTGCTTAGGAGATATAGCCAGGAACATGAGATATACCTTTTATACATATAGGTACTGCTTGGAAAACCAGTGTGATTTAGTACTGCAAGAACCCTTGCAGTAACCTTGGGCAAGTCACACTCTCACAGCCTCAGAAATAGGCAATGGCAAACCCCCTCTGAACAAATCATGGCAAGAAAACCCTGTGATTGTGTCAACATAAATCAGAGTCAACTTGACTTATAATGACAAATTACTGCTTGACTGCTTTCCTCCAAACAGTTGTATGTATATTAGGATCCAATCTCTCTTTCAAGGAACTCATGATAGAATTTGTAGCTTTTCCTCTCTTCACAAAAATCAGAATTGGGATACATCTTTATTAGGACCAGCCAGAATGTTAAAAATGCATGCATGCTTTCAGGTTCTGCAAAAGTTTTCATCAGACTACCATAAATGGTATAAAAAGTTAAGGGAAGGTGGAATAAAACAAAAATTCTAAAAATCTGGCCAGATATGGCCATTGGGTCTGCAGATGGAAAAATGGAGATAATAGAATGAGTGAAGAGATAGGTGGGAAGGTATGAGTTTATACCTAGTGTTGTTTGCTGGGATATTGGGAAGTAGGTCAGACTGACAGAGTACAATTGTATCAACATCACTCTGTGACCTTCGTGGCTGAGTGAGGATTTGAAATTGGGTGTCCTTGGTTCTAGTCTGACACATTAGCCATTATAATACACTAATGTTAATAATGTGAGAATTTGTCACTCTCTCTCTCTTTTTTGTATTTCTCAGAATCGCACCATCCTTCTCAACTTGTCCCAGTTATGTGTCAGGCAATGAGAATTTTTTTCCCTTCCCATCTTGGAAATTTTTTTGTGTACTCTCCACCCTTAAGACTTAACTTTGTATGCATTTTTATTAATATATTTTGTATTTTAATACAATTTATACATTCACTAAATCATACTTGTACATATATTTTGAATATATGCATTGTTAGGCAGCATATTTCCCACAGGGATGAGTGATTTTCTGAACATTATTTTTCTTTTTCAAAATGCATTGTAGTTATCCGAGGCAAGATGTGCTTTGTCCTGTTACCAGTCTGGGATAGTGTGAATTTTCTAGTTGTTATGTTAGTTAGTTAGGGTCCAAAACATTATTTTTTCCAAGCCCTGGTTTGCAGTGGTATAGCTCAAGCTTTGATGGAAGATCTGGTAGAAGATTCATAATCTAAAGATTCTGGAGTAATTATACCAGCAGTATACTGTTCCAGTACTTATGTTAAAGGCTGTTCCAGTAATTTACTCCAGTTTTGGTTCCTAGCCATTGTTATTGGGGCGAGAGAGGAATAAATTGCCCTAAAAGAACTGAGGGGGGAAATACTGAGAAAACTCTGGGCTGAGTTGGACAGGATGGTGCATTCACCTTGATAATTAAAGTTACAAGGTGATAGGAATGGAAAGAATATTCATATTTATTTATTCTCAGGCTGAAAACCATCACCATAATGTAGCAACCTGTGTCATTTGTAAGGATGGATGTACCTGTCACTTTTGTGCTCACCCATATGTACTGTACTCTTTGGGTGATGTGCTCACCCAGAAGGACAGCCCTTTCTTTCCTGTTTCTATAGTAGTCTGTTTATTTTTAAAAATAATGAAAATGTATATCCAAATATTTATATATATGATAAAATATGAATTTCTATTTTTTCTTCAGATGTGATTTCGCAAGCTACAATCCCATGCACCAATTCTAGCACCAAACATCCAAATACAGTTAAACTTATGTTTACTATGCACTGCATTGTTCTGTAAGTATATTTTCTTTCAAAGTACACTTTTAAAATATATATCTTCATATGTTATTTTGAGCTGAGAACAACTCAAAATGCAGTTTAAATATCTTTTGTTCAATCAGAGGTGTGGATCTGGTGAGGGAATATTTCAGTTTTCAAAATCCAAATTCTTCAAAGAGTCACTAGATCTATGTTATGTTCATACACAGTAAGTTAACTGTACACTATTTCTTTAATTGTAGTGCAGTCTTCTCTCTCCTTCAATACCCCTTCGACATAGAGAAACCTTACTGCTTAAATAACTCTGCCAGGAAACTGTATATAGCCAAACTGTTGAACCTTACTTTGTTACCAGCACCTATGTGTATCTTGGATTTAGTAATCAAGGTTCAGTGAGCCACATGTGATCCAGAGTTGGTCTCTATGGCCTTCAAGATGCTATTGGACTATAGCTCCATTCAACTGTAGTCATAGTAGCCAATGATGAGGGAGTTGCAGAATAATAACATCTCGAGAGTTACATATTCCTTACTCTTGAACTAATCCAAATGATTACCTATTGTGGAGATCCATCACTATCTAAAGGAAACATCTATAATTGCTGCCTGACTGAGACTGCAAATATAATGGGGTTTTCAGATAACTGACAAACTACAGTATACGTATAACAGGTGTTCTGTATTCAATTTATTGGTTTAAGTATTGCAGACATGGGCTACAGAAATGTTTACATTAGCCCTAGGCCATGTTGGTCAAGAGTGGAATCACCTTAGTGCTAATTCAACAAAACGTTAGTGGTGTGACACCGAGAAGATGCTAATTGTAAATGAGTCTTTAAAAATGCATTAGCAATTTTTTTTCAACTTGCAGGTAATAGATGCATAAAATGATTGATGTCACTCCTCAACAACAGGGATTTCTCACATTAATATCCCTCAGAAATTGCCCTCCATGAAATTTATAATAGCTCCTGGAAACCCAGGTACTCGTAAAATATTCATCAAATGTATGTGTGTGTTGCAGTAATATATACATAAAGAACCAAAGAGCATTAAGATTCCAATGGGACCATTAAAGAGACCCATAAAAATAAAATGTCAAAAGAGAGACATTGTCAAGCTTGTAAGGATCCAAAGCTTCATTACCTTAATATTTCTTATTTATGTTTCCTTCTGATACAATGAAATCTACTATATCTCCAAAGTGAAGACTTAAGACATGATAGGATCCTTAAGGCATGATAGGATTCTTAATTCTCGACTAGGACTAGTCAGATGTGTATGTGTAGGGGAAGAAGTTATTATAGAAGTCCAAAAGTTGCACTTCAAGGAGAGTATGAGTTCATTCCTACTTTGCTCAACCAAGAAGATCACTGTATGTGGGCACACCTCTCAGTCTAATGCAGTGATTTCCAAACTTTTGTCCTCCAGGTAGTTTAGACTTCCAGAGGCCTTGACCAATAGTCAAGAATTCTGGGAGCTGAAGTTCAAAATATCTGGTGGGTCAAAGTTTGGAAATTACTGATCTAATGTGCCTCACAGTTACAGCCAGCCTTGTGTTTTTGGAAATGGAGACTCACAACTGTTTCTTCATCTCAGTATGTATTGCTAAGTGTACTTTCATAGCTCCAGACTAATGACTAATTAAGTTTGAAGCTCTGTCTTGGGATTGCAGACCACATGGCTACAACATTTAGTGAAATTCTGGAACTTCTTTCCCTCTTCCACCAGTCTTTTTAAAGTACTTTCACTGGTGAAGACTTCTAAAATTGTCACTTTTGTGAAATTTTCATTCGCCTTATTAAAAGTATTGCCTGACAGAGGTTTACCCCCCCTCTTTATTTAGCACTTTGTTTATCGATTTTGTCTCTGAGGATAAAGGAGGTCAATTGTAAAAAAATTATGAGAGGCAGAACTCCTTGGATACATAGTGAAATGTTAATACAGTAAAGAAATATTTGGATTATTTTGCTCTTATGTGTCTGTCTAAATAAAAGGCAATCATAACAGTTCCTCTCATTCCCTGTTCAAATTCTTTCTTCAGATTTCTTTGATTTTATGTAGTTTAGGGATTTTTTGTTTTGTTTTGTGCCTTCAAGTTGTTTCCAAAATATGGCAACCCTAAGGTAAACCTCTAGTGCAGGGGTAGGCAACCTAAGGCCCGGGGGCCGGATGCGGCCCCCTGAGGTCTTTGGACTGGCCCCAGGCCACTCCTGCCACCGCCACCGCCACCCCCTGCTGCTGCCACTGCCCGCCATGATGATATTGATTATTGTTGTTATTAATTGTTCTTGGGGTTTTGTCATGGCTTTTCTGGAGCTGAGAGAATGTGCATGCATATTTTTTTTTTAAAAATTAATTAATTAATTAATTAATTAATTGTGCTTTGGCCCCCCAATAGTCTGAGGGACAGCAACCCGGCCCCCGGCTCAAAAAGGTTGCCTACCCCTGCTCTAGTGCCTGGTAATTAAGTCAGGAACTCCTAAACTCCTTACTGATGAGAAGCATTATTGGTGTCAGCAAGGCTGTTGTAGATGACATTCCAAAAGAGGGGGGGTGACACCCAGTTGGCCCCCACCCCCACAGGTGCTCCTTGGGCTTGCACGGGTGCCCCTTGGGGCCACAAATGTGCTGCTCTCTGCCTCAGGGGGAGTCTCCATGCCTCAGGGGAGTCTCCAGCCTGCGTGGGTAGTGGGTGGCCATTTCCACAGCCCACACAGCTGTTTCTGTGGCCCCTGTGGCACTTCCCCCACCCATGCAGCCATTTCTACAGTCCCGTGGGTGCTTCTCCAGCCCACATGGCATTTCCCCTGGCCTGCTTGGCCATTTCCCAGCCCAGGAAGTCCCACTGGGAGTGCTGCCCAGAAGTCCACCCCCCCCCCCATTGTCCTGCCCTCTGCACTGGGTGACACCTGGTGCAGCATCCCCATTGCTTAGTGCTTAATTGTTTTTCTTGTCATTATTATACTATGAAAAGTTGCTGAAGGAAAAAAAATCTGAGCAACTGCTCTATGGACAATTTTTTGAGGAATTTTGAGAAAGATGAAAAGTTTTTTGGTAAGATGGAGTTGCCAAATTTCACCAAAAGCAAAATTTTCACTTAATTTAGTCATTCTCCTCCTTTATGTTTCCCTTCCTCCTCCTCTTTCTTGAATCTTACAAGTCCCAACATCTTTTTTTGATGAGAAAAGTTATTGAGAAGAGTTGAGTGCTGCTTTTAGTAAAAGCTAACATTTCCTTTATGGTAGTTCCATAGTTTAATTGCTCTCTTCACTAGAAGAACTGTTAACAATGGAAAGGAAAACATGGATTTATACTATGAGTGCCTTTGGAGGTTTGGTCAATAATAAATTGAGCATGCGTTTAGTGGTGATTTCCAGAATCCAGTAATGGGGATTAGATCTAATGCTGCAATGACAGAATTTCATGAATTTTTTATCCCCTTCCTCCCAACAGCCCTTTTAAACTGGTCATGGAGAACTGGTTTTGGGGTTGCTTGTAGGAGACTTCATTGGAGAAGGAACCTTACCCCTTTTGAGTCTACTGGATTTTGCTGTTCTTCCAGAAGAAGTCCTTCTGGGGAACTGGAGAAACAGTAGTGCATATAGGGGTATTGCAGACCGGGCCAAAGGGCTGGCCTGGGAGTGGAGTTGGGGTGGAGCAGCTGCACGCCGGGTGCCCCAACCCCAGCCTGACACCATCCTGATGCCACACAGTGTACAGCATCATGATGGCCTCCTGGTGCAGCGTGCAGACATACTACACTGAAAGGGTGCAGAAGAGCCATGGTGGTAGCTCTTAGGGTGGCCTTTTGGCACCCCTAAAAGGAGTAGCACTTTGCTGCTCTTTTAGGGGCAGCAAAAGGGAGGATCGGGGCCACAGCATGTGGTTGCTGCAGCTCCGATTCATGGGTAGCAGGGGCGGCCCAGAGTCGTCCGTCTGCATAGCCCCATGGTGAATATATTTAATATTTGCAAACAGAAGATGAGAACAATCAGTCCTACTTGACACCTACAAAGAGTCTAACAATACAAAGAGAGTGTTTTTATAAAATAAAATCAAGTAGGTTTATCAAGACTGAGTATAGATATGCTCAGGCTGCTACATATAGCAAGTGTTGTCTGCGATGTGGGAGAGAGATGCATTTAATCTCCCCCCTTCCCATTCTGCACTAGGGTAAAAAATGGTAGCAGGAATCCAATCACAGATGTCGTCCCTAAGAAAGAATGACTTTCCTTTCCCCCCCAAAATCCACAGTATTTTGTAAGGTATAATCTAGTATTGATTTGCTGCTTCTGAAATGTTTTGTGTCATATCTTTCCAATTTCTACCCATCTGTTATGGCAGCATCCTTGCTGGCATACATGAGGAAAGCAACCAAATTAAAAGGGAACATTTTTTTTAAAAAAAAACACCTCTAGCATGAATTTAACAAAATACAATAATGTCAAAAATCCACAAAACAGCAATATCTTTATTGGCCAACCAAAATGAACATGGAACGTGATGTGAGCTTTTGAACAATTCTTCTTCTGTTGCATTCTGATGGCATGACATGAAATGAAGGTCAGCAAAATACTACAATTGTTGCTATGTTCAAATGTTGCTGAAACCTGATGACCTGATGATAGTCTGAATTTATGCCATTTGCAGTTCACATGCATAAATAAAAAGCAAACCTTAAGCATTGTAATTTACAGTAATAGAAAAGCTATTATGGAGGACTATCATCATAAGCTTCTTTGTTATAAAGCTATTGTATCTTGCTTTCAATCACTAAACACTATTAAAAAATTCTCTAATACTGAAAGGCTTCATCTAATACGTAAATTCCTTTGCTTCAAATGGTGGTCTTAAGAAAACTGTAGCTGTGCATTCTCAGAAATAAAATTACTGGTTACTCATTTGGCTATAAAGCGAAGAAAGAGGTATTGGTTCCACATATACCCAAGGTTGCTTTCCTCCTTTTACTCCAGATTAAGTGATCCTGGACTACTTTTCTTCTGGTTGCTCTCACTGCTTAATTGCTGCTATGCTTCAATCCCATCCCAATCCCAATCCATCCCAATCAATCACATCACAATGCACACACACAGGGGTGTAGCTACAAGGGCTAATGAAATGAGGGCATTGCCCATCCTGCAAGAATTCCTCCACATTATATTTTCCTTCAATTCCCAAATTTCTAGCAGTGCCATAATTAAAACCATCAATTGAACATTTAGAAATCCCGTTTATACATGGATTTCATAGACAAGCAAAGTTACCAAGGGAATGTGAGCACATCAAATATATAAATTATCTATGTGAACAGTTCTCAGTATCTCACTCTGCAGTACTAGCAATTTGAGGACTCAACGAAAAATTTAATTGAGAGGACAAAAAAGTCTTATTTGGTGAAGGCAGTGCCCTCCTCCCCCTGCCAGCTACCTCCCAGCATATTTATATGTTAGTTTAAGTGTTCAAATATCCAGATCTATGGATGTAGCTATGGATGGAGTGGGTTGTGTTTCAGCATTTTAAAAATAAGCCAACATGGTATAGTGGTTTGAGTGTTAGAAATCTGGAGAATCCCCACTCAGCCATGAAAACACACTGGGTGACCCTGAACAAGTCACACTCTCTCAGTCTCAGAGAAAAGCAAAGGCAAGCCTCCTCTGAACAAATCGTAACAAAGAAATCCCCATGATAGGTTTGCCTTAGGGAATTTGCTTATTTTCATTTTTTTTTCAAGCCATGAACTGAAGCTTTATCCAGGGATAAATGAATCTGTGGATATGGAGGGCTGACTGTATTTTTAGTCTGCCCAAGTTCAAAATATTTTAGGGAGAATTATCAAAAGCCTATATTGCAATTGCACAAGTCATCCCATTTCTGCCAGTGTTTTATAAAGAGGCAGGCATGGAAAAGAATTTGGTAGGATGCATGTGACTTTATGTTTCTGGATAGATTCCCCCCCCCCCC
>CM034701.1:361639948-361661712 GCA_020142125.1 Phrynosoma platyrhinos
GGAGCCAAGAATATAAAAGTCCTGCAGTCAAGCAAGGCAATAGTATAAGCATCTGCTCACAACAGAAAGTGAAGCAGGATAGTGATGAAGATCTAAAATAACTCCAGAATAAATGTCGAGAGAACCCTTTGGTGGAAAATAACTGTCGAGAGAACACTCTGGTGGAAAAGGCAACTCTGAGTAGCCTGCAGTATTTAGACTGTGTAAGTAACCAATTGGCACTATATGTTCTGCAGGCCAATCTCTATGGCAGGGGTAGGCAACCTTTCCCCTTTAAGGGCCTAGGGACTTCAGCTCCCAGAAGCCTCAGCCATGTTGGCCAATAGTCCCATGTTGGCCAATAGCTCCTGGGATTCTGGGAGCTGAAGTCCCTCAGCCCTTAAAGGGGAAAGGTTACCTACCCCTGCTCTATGGAGACAGTTGATCTGTATTTCTCATTGACTCATGAGAAGGCTTCACATGGCATTTACCATTGAGTTGGGCTGCATTATTTGGTTAGGAGAAAGCTTCAAGTCCCAAATTTGTGGCAGTATCTTCTTTCAGATGGTGGCTACTTTGAGGGATGTCTGTAATAGGTTGGAAAGAAAAGAGACTTCAGGCCTTAACCGACTGCCAGAAATAATGCAGCTTGAGTCCACTTTAACTGTCCTGGCTCAGTCCTAGGGAATCATGAAAACTGTAGTTTATTGTGGTACCAGAGCTCTCTGACATAGAAGGCTGAATGTCTCAGAAAAAACTACAGTTCCCATGATTCTCTAACACTGACCCAGGACAGTTAAAGTGGACTCAAGCTGCATTATTTCTGGCCGTCTGTAAAGGCCCTTCCTGCCTCTTTTAAGGACCACCAATAGTCTAATCTTTACTAGGATCATTTGTGGCAAAAGGAGACATGTCCTCAGCATGATAGAGAGCAGTCGTTATTGAACCCAATTCTATTTATTTATTTATTTGATTTCTATGCCACCTTTCTCATAACCATTGTTAGTATTAGGTAGTATTAGCTGTTACAGCACATATACCATAAATACAGTCCAGGTCAAATATACCTCATTAAATTATGTGGACAGGGGATCATTCCATACTCGATTCAGTTGATAAATATAGAAGAAGTTGGGCAGGTGTGAATTTTGGTAGCAATTTGCCAAATGTGGACCTGCCAAACCTGTAAACAAACAGGAATACATGCTTGTAAATCTAAATCTTTAGTTTTCAAAATTTTATCATCAGCTTTGCAAGTCCAAAAATAGCATGAAAAATGTGTGGATTATGGGAAAGTGTGTATGGAAATCCTATTTTGGGTGAAATCATTGCAATAATATGCACATTTGAAAAGAGTTTTGAGGTTGAATTTAGCTACATTTGCAGCTAAACCAAAAATAAAGTTGCAATGAGGAAAATGAGAATTTAGCAAAAGTGAAATTCAGACTTGCCCATTTCTAACTCACTTATATTCCAACTGGCATGGCTTCTGCCATATCAGTTAGGATTTGTGTAATGAGGTTTCCAACAATGTGGTTTCTTTGGTGCAGTCCCATCTTTGGGAGATAGCACCATCTGCAACAGAAAGTAATGCTGGTACAATGCTTGGAATATTATTTACTTATTTGTAATCTGCCTAAAAGCAAAAATATGGAGGGTTGTTTACATAAAGCTGGGATAGCAATTGCATAGGCAACCCATATTGTGATGGTTTGTGGAAATGATGATAAGCTGTATTTATTTGTGACATGTGTGTGCCATCTTTCATCTATGGTAGAACCAAAAGAACCATTCATCAGGTTTCCATGAAAATCACTCACATAAATGCTAAGCAAACCTAGATCTCTGTCACTTTAGCAAAATTGTGGAAGCATTTACTTCAAGCCAGGTTTGTTACTGAAGGCCTTCAAGTTGTTTCTACTTTATGAAAGTTGAACCTATTAAGTTTTCTTTAAAGCAAGATTTGTTCACAGGTGATATGCCATGGCCTTCCTCTATGGCTGAGAGAGAGTGACTAGCCCAAGGTTACCTAGTGAGTTTCTATGGCAGAGCAGGGATTCAAATCCTAGCCTCTTAGTGTTCTAGTCTGACAGTCAAACCATTACACCACACTGGCTCCCAACCAAATACCAATGCTATCACTAGGGTTGGTGTCACCGAGTGTGGTAATTCATGGTGTCACTCTCCATTAACCTCCTCCCATACCAAACCATACAGAATCTTTAGTAATGTTTTTTGTACTAATGTTATTAATAAATCATAATACCCAGAAATCACTGAATATAATGGTAATAACTGTGTGACATGAACAACTAGCAAAATTAAAATTATACATTTAAATTACAATATCATTTGCACAGCCTAAATGTATTTACATATATATAGTTTTATGTGGTTAAAGTGAAAATTTGGTAAAATTTGATGTTTTTAAAGAAAACTTTGAAAGAATAAAACAATTATACATTTTTTTAAAAAAACCCGGGGCTTCTCTTTTCTCCTCTCACTGAATTCACACCATCTCTTTAGCATTTTAAAGGGGCACAGGCAAATCTTGTGGCCCATTTGTGCAAAAAAGCAGATGTTTCAGTAGTGGGGTCACCCCCCCCTTAGGGTGTCACCTGGTGGGTCTGCACCCCTAGTGATGCCACTGTCAAGTACTAGGACTAATAGTCACATGTAGCCAATGTTAGTTTCAGAAACCATATGAATGGGGAAACAGTGATCATGGTCTCCAACTGTCTCGATTTTTCAGGGACACTCCCAAATTTTCCTCCATCAGCCCACTTTGGGCATTTTGACCACACTGTGAAATGATGGAGTGTTTGAGTGATACCTTGTCATTCATTACAAAAGTAACATGAAGCTGGATTGTGGGAAAATGAACCTACCATGCAGTAAGTCCAGTTTCAGTGCATATTACCCTTTGGTAGCTACTAAGGAGCTAGCATCCTACAGAGACCTGCCCACTCCCATAGTAGACTGCTATTTTAATTTCCCACAGTATCTTGGAACAACACTGTTGATGTTAATGTTAAAAGAGTGCTACCCAGATCTCTGGTACTGCTAGCACCCAACAACATAGAAGGCAGAGGGCACCAATTGGCCATTTGCCAAGGGTTCTAATGCAGCAGGCTAGTCTTCTATCATACAATAGATGAGCAGCAGCCAAAGTCACAGGTATGGAAACATATAATGACCTTACACAGGGGAATGACTATGCATAGTATGGGATTAACAGAAAAGGGGACCTATATTGTTGGGTGCATTTACACTGTAGAAAGAATGCAGTTTGGCACCATTTTAACTGCCATGGCTCCACCCTATAGAATCCTAGGATTTGTAGTTTTGTGAGGTACTAGCACTCTTGGGCAGAGAAGGCTAAAGACCTTGTAAAACTTCAGATCCCAGTATTCCATTAAAATGGAGCTACAGCATTTAAAGTAGTGTAAAACTGCATTATTTATACAGTGTAGATGCTGCCTTTGTTAGGGCATATGTGATTGGTTCTGAATTTCTTTTAGTGAAGGTTTCAGATACCATGATGCATTTTTTTTCAGGAGGTTTAAAGCCCTGAAATGGGATTTGGCAAGGGTAACCATGTTTTTCTGCCTAGTGCTCATAGTTACAACTTTAGCAGTTACTTTTGTCTACAATTAGGCATGCGTCACAAATCCTGCTTATGATCCAAACTCTGCTTCAGGGGAAAAAGATTTTCCCCATTTAACTTTATGGCATCAACTCAGACATTTAGGGGACAATTCACTTACCTCTCACTCTGATATAGATGCATTGAGATTGTACTGTCTTCATATATCTCAATCAAAGATGTCACTGGATAAAATAATTTCTAAAAACAGAGTTTCTTGCAGTGAATAAAATTTACTTACAGAACATTTTAAGCTTTAACATTACATTTTTTTCACATCCCCTTTGGTCTCCTTAGCAGAGATGCCTTGGATAGGCTATGATCCCTTATAATATAGTATTTCCCTGTATCAAAGCCAGCATATACCTATGTTCTTAAAAATAGGTGTATACTTTACTTTGGCCATCTCAATGTTGAGGCCTCAGGCTGAAAGAGAACTTAGGCCTCAATCCAGTAAAATTTAGTTGTTGTTGTTGTTGTTGTTGTCTTAAAGATTTTTTTTAAAAAAATAATTATTTTCTATACATGGATTGCAATTACACCCAGCCAGCACTCCCACATTCCCTGTCCCTGGGTACAAAAATGTTCAATGATCAGTCACATAGTAAAATCAGTCAAACTTTCTTAGGGCCTCAGCAGACGACTAATTGAGTCGTCTTCGAGGCAAGGAAGAGGAGGGGCAGCCGCACGCGCGGTGCCCCTTCCTCTTCCTGAGGTCGTCCTCGGAGCCGCCGGCCCTCCACATGGCTGGTGCTCCGAGGACAACCTCCCGCCGCAGCGTCCGCACGCGCTGCGGCGGAAAAGGCAGGGAAAGTGCGCCCTACGCTTTTAGGGTGCACTTTCCCTGTCTTGTGGAAGGAGCGCTGATTTAGCGCTCCTTCCAGGGATGCTGCCGGAGCGCAGTGGTGCGGAGGCTGCGCTCCCGCGGCGCTCCGTCCGGTGGCATCTCCGGTGCCTCCGTCTGCTTCCCCCCTTAGTTAATTGTTCCTCAGTTTTAGATGAGATGATGGTGATCTTGTATGCAGATAATCCATAGTGTAATGGATGAATGGGAACCAGAGATCTATAAAAATGGCCTTTTATTATTTATTTAGCTGAGCATGGGAAGTTAATGTTATGCTTATAGCAGCAAAATTTAGAGGTGTCTACACTGATAGGAAAACTTGGGTTTCTGGATCCACATGGAGGATGAGCTATCTGCACATCCAGCACCCACAATGGGCCAATACTTGGGTAGTGCACACTCCCCTCTCCCTCTTTTCTCATGGCTCCTAGGGGCAACGGTCATCCTATTGAGCATCAATGCACTGTATTGATGGTATTGTGGTGCTAATGGGTGTTTTCCAGTCAATTTGCACATCTGCAAAAGGAATGATACTTGACAAGTGTTGTTTCAGGGAGTTGGAAGTACCAGGCAGGAAGAGGTAATTGGCTTGTCCACCCACTGACACTCCTCCCCTTATCCCTGCACCAGCATGCAGTCCATACTCTCAGGGGATTCTCCAGAATTTCTGCCCTGATCTGGAGCAAAAGGAGACTCTTTTTACTCCAGAGAATTGTTCTGGAAAATGGATTGGGCCCATGTTCTGCCCACTGGCTTTGTGCATCATCTGAAGGGGTCAGAGCAGGAACAGGGAAGGAAAGTTTCTATTCTTCCATGTAGACACTACCCAAGTTGTAACCAAGGGTCAATTTATTAGGTATACATGTTGGATTTGGCCAAATCCCAAGCTGAACTAAGCCTCTTCAGAATGAGTCCTGTACTCTATAAGTGAAGCAGTCTTCCTCCACAAAGCTGGACTCTACACAAAGTAGGACCCTTATTAGCATTTTGGGCTTTGCAAAGCCATTTTGTGTCTTTTTAAGGATTAGTTCTGTGAAAACTCTAAGGGTGAGCAAGAGGAGGAAGGGAGGAATGTAGCTCCATCTTGTAATCCTAGGGCACATTGTATTAGAGACTTTTCAGTCAATGGCTTTGTGGGAAACAATTGTTTCTCAAAATTTCAGTTGCTTTTAGCTTTCCCTGTTTAATTGTTAGGCAGCAAGTGTTTATGTCTTGTTAACTTTAAATTCTGTTTCATCATAAAAGCTAAAAACTTTCTTTTCTCCTCAAATATTTTAAACCAATCCTTCACAGACTTTTTTCCCTGAAGTGGGCTGTCTTTTTTTATTATTAATGACAATGCAATGGTGGAAAGCCTGCTGCTTAGTCCCAACTGGACTATATATGTATATATTCATTCAGTCAGTCAGACATTCTTGAAAAGTAGTCTAAAGGCTGAAACAGTTGGGTCAAATAAAGTGGTTTCAAGCCTCTTTCGGGGCATGGTGTTTAGCTGATTCATGCCCCCAAAGTGGGGGCATGGTGTTTGGGGGCATGGTGTTTAGATGATGCATGGCCCCAAAGTGGCTGGAAGCGATGACATAGCTGCACCAAGCCATGAAAAGCCAGCCTAAAAAGGAGTTGATTTAGATTGACTCCTGGCTGGCGTGGCTTGGGCGTGTGGCAGCTGCCTGCTTCAGGAGCAGGTCACGTGGTCACTATGCCTCTGGCCACTCCATCATGGCCATCTACTTCACTCCAAAGTTGCAACTCTTTTGTCTTGTGCATTAATTTCATGAAAACACACTTTTTCATTTTGTGTCACTGTTCTGGTTCCTGTAGAACAGGGGTAGGCAACCTTTCCCCTTTAAGGGCCAAGGGACTTCAGCTCCCAGAAGCCTCAGCCATGTTGGCCAATTGCTCCTGGGATTCTGGGAGCTGAAGTCCCTCGGCCCTTAAAGGAGAAAGGTTGCCTACCCCTGCTGTAGAACATATCTGTGGCAGGTGGTTCACATGCTTTCCTCCTTTAAAATGAAAGACTAGTATTTGTTTTTCTTACCAATTAAATGGATCTGTCACCTTCTGCTCATATTAATGATAGACAAGTGGGACGCATAAGTGTTTTATGTGATGGGTTGCCACCTCGTTGCTTTCCTGGGTTTTCCCTTTCACCTAAAGAGCCTGCCTAGTGTTGGAGCTGCAAGAAAGTACCCAAGTTTATACATGGTGGGCAACATGTATGCCTTTTCATGGTAGATTAATTCCATGTTATTCAGTGGTCAGTTGCTTCTGGATGATAGCACACATATACCTTCCTCAGGAGATGCAAATATAGGTACAAATTTATTCCAAAATTGTGGTTTTTTAAAAAAAATATTGACAGTCCAATTTTTTAAATTCAAGGTTTATAGGTGTATGACACACAAAGCCATTTATATGACATTTGGCATAATCTCTTCTCAAGATGCCATTTATGTCCAAGAAACAAACAAAAAAGTTAGAACAGTTTATAGATATGGTGTGATATTCTGGGAGGCATGGATATTCGCATATTCTGAAATGGTTTTACAACCTTTACTAAATAGTGCACATTAAATTGAGGCACTGCCCTGGCTCAGTGCTAGGGAATCATGGGAACTGTCATTTATTGTGGCACCAGAGCTCTCTGACAGAGAAGGCTCAATGTCTCAGAAAAAAATACAATTCCCATGACTCCCTAGCACTAAGCCAGGGCAGTGCCTCAATTTAATGTGCACTATTTCTGGCAGTCTGCAAAGGCCCTAAGTTGGCTGGTTTCCAAATTGGTCTGATTCAGTTCAGTTCATTTGCCAAATGAATCTTATGAGTGGTTTGTACCATTCTAGGAATGATTTGTCCCTAGAGGACTCAAGGAAACATCCATTGTTTTTTTCTCTTTCTTTCCTCAAAACTTAATACAAACTGTAAAACCATACATTTCCATAAATGCATCACTAGTGCTGAGCCAGATGTCCTCCCACTTGTCTTGGTGACATTTATATATAGCAGACATAGAATACAATGTTGTCTAGTTTTTCCCTATTGCTGTTCCAACTTCCTCTGAAGCTTGCATAAGGCAGGTGATTACTAAACTGTTGTTATATCATGCATACCAAAAGATGCAGGGATGAGGTGAGGAGTGGCTGAAGTCACATGTTCTCACAACTGAACCTTTTCTTGATTGATCAAGGGCTGATGCATACAGCCCATTTGGGGTGGCCCCTGGGAGCGGTGGATTGAGGCTGTGGCAACCACACCCCACGGCCCGATCCTTCCTTTTGCTGCCCCCAAAGAGTGGCAAAATGCTGCTTCTTTTGGGGGTGGCAAAAGGCTGCCCTTAGAGTCAATACTGTGGCTCTTTTGAGTCCTTTTGGCACAACATGTGCCCACGCTGCGGCAAGAGGGCGCCCTGATGTCGTGAGCCGTGCAGATGGGTGTGTGGCATCGGGGCAGAGTCAGAGTGGAGTCGGGGCAGCTAGCGTGTGGTTGCCCCACCCCAACTCCACCCCCAGGCCAGCCTATAGTGCCAGTCTGCATTGGCCCCAAATGTCTATTGTGTAGGGTATTTTGCAATGTATTATGGCCATTGCAGTCTATCCACATAGATCCAGATTATTAAGTGGAGCTGGCTACAGGGATCACACAACTCCCTTGTTTAAATAGCTGCCCTAGCTGTTGCTCTGTTTCTGGGAACAATTCAAAGTGCTGGTTGTGACCTATAAAATGCTAAACAGCTTAGGCCTAGCTATCTGAAGGACCATATTCTCTCATATGTGCCTACCTGTGTGCCTACCTGTGTTTTGAAATCTTCTGGATAAGCCCTTCTCTCTGCCCCACCACTCTCAAAGTTAGTGACATGGGAGAGGTCCGTCTTGGTAGCTTCTTCTAGGCCAGGGCTAGGCAACCTTCCCCCTTTAAGGGCCGAGGGACTTCAGCTCCCAGAAGCCTCAGCCATGTTGGCCAATAGTCCCATGTTGGCCAATAGCTCCTGGGATTCTGGGAGCTGAAGTCCCTCGGCCCTTAAAGGGGAAAGGTTGCCTACCCCTGGGTTAGACTAACAGCCTCCATGATGGCTACCCAGAAATCTGAAGCCCTTTTTGTTTAGGCTGGCTTTTGATGGCTGATTGCTCAGGGGGGAAAGGCCCTTTAAGAATGTATTGTACTGTGTATTTGTTGTTGTTTTTTCCCATGGTCTTCCTTTTAACTGCTTTTAATCCTTTTGTTGGATCATTTATTTATATGTAATTTATTTTTTATTATATCAATAATATAATAAGTCTGGTTAAGTACTTAAAATGAATCCTTAAATATTCCTTTTTAAAAATGACTTTTCTATACCTTGTTTTTCTCTCTTTAGGTGTTATTCAATTGTTAATTTCCATTTGAATGAACAAACCTTGTCCACATCAACTCCCACCCCACCCCACCCTCCAGCTTGTGTGGGAAGAATATCCAATGGCTGTGCCTTTATAAGGCTTTATCGGATCCTGTGTCTGAATTAACTGAAAAAATGCCTGATGTCTGGCTTTCTATTCTCATGATTTGCAGTCTTAAGAGAGTGAGGAAAGAGCAGAAGGAGATCTTGTGCGTAGGAGAGGCCTGGATTGGACAGGCAGATCATCTGGCTACCTGCTTGGCACACTTCTCCAGAAGCTGAATATTCTTAATGCTCCTTCTTTCCCATCCTTCTGTTCTGTCTTCCTCCTCAATAGAGTCAACAGCTGTAACAACACATGGAGGATACTTGGCAGCTGCAAGACACAGATGCCGGGCTCTGTAATGTACTTTTCCTGTCGAAGCAACTGAGTGTTTTGCTGGCTGCTTGAATGTCTTTATTGCTGTCTGAGTGGCTTGCGATGGCACTAGTTACAGTTTGGCTGATGATGGTGTGCAGCCACCCTGGGGAATAGGAAAGCGTGTTAATGGCTGTGCAAGCAAACTGGGCTTGTCCTTTAAGATGCTAGGAATAATGTTCACCTTTGTTTCTGCAACAGAACTGAATGCTCTTTAGAACAAAGCTTTCTGTAAAAGCCACGGTGGGCTTATTTTTGCACTAAGAATGTGTATGTTCATAGTGGAGCCACGACTGAATTTAAAGAACAAGTGATGCATTTACTAGAAAGTGAAAGACCCTGAGTAATCAGTTACTCCAGTGGGAGTAACTCACATTAACCTCAGTGGATTTTGTTGAACAGACATGCACATGGTCGTTGCACTGTATGGACACACCTCTGAGCACACTTGCTTGTCAGTGAGATTCAGTCATAAGTAAACATACAGTTAATATGACTCTGAAAAGATATAGATGCTCCCTGTGATTCTATTGGCTATTTCTTTTGTTTCATTGGTGAAGAGAATTAGAATACCAAATGCATGTTTCATGTTAAACACATCTATCTTTCAAATGGTACATGGTAGAAATGAACAAAAATGTCTTTTTCCCATTTTTCTCTATTTCATGTGGTTTTATCTATAGTTCTGTGTTTGCCTTGAGTTGCATTTAAAAAAAAACCCTCTTCCCCAAATGCCCATTTAAGTGTGTATTTTAATATTTAAAATTTTAAATTTAGAAATCAAAGTAGATCAGTTACATATAAATTGAATGTCCATTGTCTCTTTGAATATGTATTAAAGATGTGTGTACAAATTTAAAATGTGCATTCTTAAACAAGTATCTCAACATTTGCAGACGTAAAGAAGAAAATGTCTGAAAAGTTCCAATCTGCACAGCGGGCAGTTAGTTCATTTCACTTGATATAAGAATGTGCTTCCTAATACAGTAGGCCATCCACATTCATTGAGGTTAGGGGCACTGGGCCCCTGCGAAAGTGGGAAAACCACAAATAAAAAAACTAATACTTTTTTTTTTACCTGAGAGACTACAGCTCTAGGAATTTCTAGGTCCTCCAGCACAACTGTATGGTCAATTCTCAGCAGAATTTCTCTGGGGGAACCTAGGGATTCCTAGATAAAACATATTAATCGAATCCACCAATAATCAAAACTGCAAAAGTTAAAGATGCAAATGTGGAGGGCTGACTGTACACGTCTTATATGAAGAAGAGGTGGCTGACATGCTCTGGAGATAAAAACAGCCATCTTTGTTCCTAGAGCTTAAAAATAAATGCTGGATCACAGGCCAGCAGCTTGAGACATTCAGACTATCAAAAAAAAAAAAAAAAGCAGGTCAAAGAGCAATAGCACCATCTGAAAGCACCTCTGGAGGACACCCAGAGGTCATGTGGATGCCTTTCACTGTGTGCCTGGCTAGAGGAAAAAAGCTGCTTCCTTCTCCAACAACCGGGAAATGACCTGGTTTGGCAGACCAGCTCAGAGAAGGTGG
This sequence comes from Phrynosoma platyrhinos, assembly GCA_020142125.1. NCBI lineage: Eukaryota > Metazoa > Chordata > Lepidosauria > Squamata > Phrynosomatidae > Phrynosoma > Phrynosoma platyrhinos. The sequence continues at coordinate 361,650,758 of CM034701.1, forward strand.
GTTGGTGGATTGGAGACTGTAGCTACATCTCCCAATGCAGGATTGCAGGCTGTATTATTAATAGCCCTGCTCAAGGCTGTGGGGGGTTGCAGACTGCCAGAAATAGTGCAAATTGAGTCTGCTTTTAGGGTTAGGGTTAGTGCTAGGGAATCATGGGAATTGTTTTTTGTTTTTTTTCTGAGACACTGAGCCTTCTCTGTCAGAGAGCTCTGGTGCCACAATAAAATACAGTTCCCATGATTCCCTAACCCTAACCCTAATCCTAAAAGTGGACTCAATTTGCACTATTTCTGGCAGTCTGCAACCCCCCTGTGTCTTCCTTGATTGTCAATCTACTTTAAATGTGGTCTTCCTTTTTTCCATTGTCTTCCACTTTAATGGGCTTTATGTTTTCCTGTCAGTAATATCTCATGATATGTCCAAATTATGATAGTGTAAATTTTGGCTTAATTCACACTTTGTTTTATATATTTGTCTTTTTGACAATCCATGGTATCTGTAAAACTTACCAGGCACCACCTTTCAATCAGGGGTCAATTTTTAGTAAAGCTATGGCCATGCTAACTTGGGGAGTTTAGGAGTTTGTCTTTAAAAAAAAAGTCTTAAAATGTCACTTTTCCAAGTTCTGGAATTTATGGAAAGTTCCATGGCTCCACAGTGTATCTTCTCCCTTTCCATATTTACCATTTCTTCCTGTTTTGATGAGGAAAAAAAAAATCCCCATAAAAATGAAATAGCTCCATTTAAATTTTAATGGTAGCTGCCTTGGACTTTTATTAGGAAAAAGTTACATACACAAATCATTTATTAATTAATGGTACAGGTTGGGTTTCCCTTATCTGGAATTCTGAAATCCGAAATACTCCAAAACCCAAAACTTTTTTCATAGGTGGCTATGTTACTGACATCTTTGCTTTCTGATGGTTCAATGTACACAAATTTTGTTTCATGCACAAAATTATTTAAAATATTGTATAAAATTATCTTCAGGCATAAGTTGTACATGAAACATAAATTAATTTTGTGTTTAAACTTGGGGGTCCCATATCCAAGATTTCTCATTACATATGTATATGCAAACACAGGTATTCCAAATTGCAAAAAAACAAAAACAAAACTGAAATCCAAGACACTTCTAGTCCCAAGCATTTCTGAGACTCAGCCTGTAGTAATCCACTATCTGAAAGCATCTACCATTCAGATTGTATGTAACAAATGAATGGATGCTACTATAATAGTAGTAGTCATTGCTGTCATCACTATTATCAAAGTTGTGGACACCTTCCAAAAGTTTCTGAAAACAATTTTGTTGTATAACTAAGCCACACTCCAAGCTCCACCCGATTATAAATAAAATGATTAAAAATCCATCCCCAAAGTAATACAAACTTGAAAGCCTGCTTCAACAGGTGCCGTTGTGCTCCCATACATTTTTATGAAAACATGTGAAATGTTTATTTTTCATTCATACTATCTCCTTATTGCAGGTTTCCTTTTTCAACAGTGCTCATTTCAAAAGCTACAAGGGGAAAAAAAGAGATTCCTAATGACTTTTATCTCACTTTGAAATTTTCCAACTGAGTTTGATCACACAAAAAGTAACACCAGTTGTAACCAATAGAACACATTTGTTTTATTGCTTCTTTCGTCAAGTTGGATGCCCACCAGGTGAAAAGTATTATGAGATCCCCCTCCCCTGTATTGAAGTTATACATATCAGAGACTAAAACAATTCAAGCATTCAAAGAGAAAGATGAAGTAGCTGGTTGCAACAAGAAACCTTTGCAAACCAGATGGTGAACTGTTGGCTATCAATAGGTACTTCATGTAAGTACTTCTATTAATTGAGGGATAAGCCAGATATTGCATGCGAATGTATGTAACAAAACTGGCTTCAGTTTTTCAAAGATAAAATCATAGAATCCTAGAGTTGGAAGAGACTGCAAGGGTCATCCAGTCCAACCCCCTGCCATGCAGGAACACAAAATCAAAGCACCTCTGACATCCAGCCTCTGTTTAAAGACCTCTAAAGAAGGAGACTCCACCACACTCCAAGGGAGCATGTTTCATTGTTAAACAGCTCTTACTGTCAGGAAGTTCTTTCCAATGTAGAGATGGAATCTCTTTTCCTGTACTTTGAATCCATTGCTCTGGTGGTGCAGTGGTTAAATGCCTGTACAGTGGTGCAGTGGTTAAATGCCACTCACTCATAGACCACAAGGTTGCGAGTTTAATACTAGCCAGGGCTCAGGCTAGACTCAGGCCTGCATCCTTCCAAGGTCACTAAAATGAGTACCCAGCTGTTGGGGGGCAATGAGCTTACAGTTGTAAACTGCTTAGACATCCCATAGCGCGATATGAAGTGGTATATAAATGAAGCTGCTTTGCTTTGCTTTGCTCCAGGTCCTATTCTCTGGAGCTGTAAGAAAACAAAGTTGTTCCATCCTCAATATGAAACTCATTCAAATATTTAAAAAGGGCTATCCTGGGCTGCTGTTCATAAAAGAGATGGGTAAAAACCTATTAGGTTTTAGGTATATAATGACATAAGTATTTTATTTTATTCTGGACAATATCTCTTCTCACTTTGATCAGATTCTTGACTGAAAAGGGGTGTGGGGGAAATCCAGTTTGCAGTTATGAGTATATTGCCATTTAATTTCCATGGTTGTAGCTATGGGGAGGAGCAAAACTGAAGTTGTTGCCCCCCCCAATAAGTATCCCCCCCCATGAAATTGTCCTTCAATCCCCAAATTTCTAGCATTGTGACACACTGAGGATTGTTCACATCCCAAACTCATATATTTGTTGTGTTGGCATTTCCTAGAAAACTGCCTACCTTTTCTTTAAATGCTCAATGATGTGTTAAGTTCTTCCAATGTGAGAAAATTGAGGTCTTATTGAGGGCAGTGCCTTCATTCTTATTGAGGGCAGTGCCTTCATTCCTGCCCCCATGGCTGTACTATGCAGCATCTTGGGATTTGAAATTTGGTGGGATAATTATAATTCTTTGTTTGAAAGCTCCATTCACCAGAACTATACCATTAGAACTCTCTTGAGAAGAATTTGTAGTACTTCTCCAAATGACAAACCCCCAAATTCTGTAGGGTGGACCCATAACAATTAAAATGACATCACATTGCTATAACATTATAGATGCACATTAGGAAATAAAACACTTAGACATCTAATTCAAAATGTTGCAGCTTATCTCTCATCTAAAAAGAGAGCTCCTGGTCAAGGCTCCATCCAGTCTGGAACAGTTTGAGCCTCTTTGAAGAGAGAGCAAGGAATATCAAGAGATAGTAAAGAGAAATGTCACTTTATCCCCCATCCCACAGTACCCCAAAACCATATACTTGATTGGCCACCCTATAGTAACTCTAAAGTTTATATTTATTACCTCTCCATCATTCTGCTGCATTGTGTAGGACTGTGTTTACATGTAAAGTTAAGGGGAACCATTACTTGCAACTGCTGAAAATGCAGGAGAACTGCATCTCCCATGATTCCCTGGATCTTGATACTCCAGTGTAGTGCTATGTGGCATAACAGAAGAAAGGATGAAGAGAAGGGAAAATATGGACAAGTCTGCCTCCTCTACTCTTCCCACATATGACCACTGCTTCATAGCTGAGCTGGAATTGACTACCACCAGAAACAATGATGGCCAGCAGCCTAGAAAGCTTTAAAAGAGGATTTGACTAATTCATGGAGGAAAGTCTATCATTGGCTGCTAGCCACAATGTATATCTTAACTTTGAATATCAGAGACATAGGTAGATTGCCTATGTATGCCAGTTACTTCAAAGAATTTGAGATGGGAGGTGCAGTTTGCACTAATGTTGTGATAGTGGACTTCCATGAGCTTCTGGTGGCAAATTGGTGAAAATAACATGTTGAGTTAGCCCAGGTCTTTAGTCTGATCCAGCTTGGCTCTTCTTAATTTTTTCTGCTGTTTGCCTAGCATGTGAGAGGAGGAGGGGAGAGGTACATTTGAAGGATGAAGAATTGTTTGGGAGGCCTTTGGGGATAGTGAGAGCTATCAAAGTGGACAGATTTTTCTAAAACCTTAGATCAGAAAAATGATCTGAGGTTTCATGATTTTGGGGTGTATGGGGAACTCATATAATTTTTTGCGTTAATCCACAAAGAGCTTTAGAAAGCTCATGAATCTCTAATTTAAATTTGGAAAATACACAGCTATTTATATGTTATTTAGATACTGTAACATGTAAAGATGTTTAGTGAAAAATGCATAGTGGATTATATTAATTTAATTTACATTTATGAATGCTAACACATGACATGCATGTAAGGTATTGCAATTGTTGGCGTGGTTATGCAGCATGTGAAGATCCACGTTAGTGTGCAGCACCAGAAACACGACCTTCTCAGATGCAGCCAGTAGCGTGTCAGCTGGAGAAGCACCTCTCCCCTTCCAGACAGAGTAAAGAGACTCCACAGATGAGGCTTTAATCTTAGTTCCTCTATGTACAAGGCTATTTACAACAATAACGACAACCATCCAACGTGACTCTATCAACACAACCCATGACAACCCACACATGTGTCCAGAGGCTTCTGCCTTATATACCCAGGACTCCACATGGTCTTCTGGTCCTGCCTCTTCCTGCTGGACACCTGTCAGTCACATGAGTGACTCTACAGTTTTGCAGCAGTTCTCTGTGCTTTCCAGCACCAGGTGACCACCTCTATGATGTCATATCCCATGACACAGCATGACTCAGCTGCAATCAAATGCTGTGTCGTCATGGCTGCTGCTATTCCCCACATTGTACATTTTCCCCTGGGACTCCTTCCTAACAGTAATTGCTATTGTTATGAAATAGTGCTCCTGAAATGCTTCAAAATCCTCTTACCATATTTGCCATGGTTGTCATCACCATTACTATATTGGGTTTTAAGTGTTCAAATTGCTACTCCTTCACCCATTTCCATGGAAATGGGAACAGTAGAACATGTAGCCAATGAACGCTTTTTTACTGCTTTTCTGACTGCCCACGGAATAGGGAAAAGTTCCATGTCATTAATGTACTTGATGATAAAAATGATCAGATATATTTCACTTAAGGGTAGAAAAAATACATTCCATATGTTAAAAGTTCCTTTACCTTGCATCATTTTCTAGACATATTGTTAGGATAGTAGTTTTCCTCTACAAAGTCCTAAATAGTTCATCCATTAAAGCATATTATCTTTGCTTCATCTTTCTGTTTTTGTTTATTTCAGTTTCTTCTGTCCTGCTCTTCAGCTGTAAAACCTTCCCGGGGCAGTTCACAAATTAAGTAACAAATTAAGAAAACTAAGAAAAACAATGATGCCATTACCAGTTCAATGCTATTATAAAACAGCTCACCCCTCTATCTGTCTCTTGGTCTCTGTTTTGCAAGATTATTCTTGTAATAATATTCTCACCATAATCTTTATGATCAGACAACATCAGATTGTTGCCTTCAGACATTTTATGAAATTTATGGGATTATCATAAATCAAAAGACAACTCAAAGGCACATACTTACAGACCCAGTCTGGTGTAGCAGTTTGAGTGTTGCACTACGATTCTGGTAGGCCAAGGTTCAAATCCTCACTCAGCCATGGAAACCTATTGCATGATCTTGGGCAAGTCACACTCTGTCAGGCTTAGAAAAAGGCAATAGAAAACATCCTCTGAAAAATTCTTGTCAGGAATGATCAGGTCACCATAAGTCAGAGCGGACTTGAAAACACATAACAACAAAACATCAGTGACCCTACTTGCTCTCCCTTGATTCACTTTTATTCATATAGACACTTTCTCTTCTTGTTTCATGAAGCCTAATATAGGTTGCTGGGATTTTTCTAATGCTATTAATAAGTTCAAGAAGAAGCAAAGATGTGTTGCCACAGTGCTCCAACTGTAGGTCACAGGGTTGGTGTCAGAGACTGACAAAGCTGAGCAGAGATGTTGACCTATCAAGGTGCTTGATAGAAATGATAGAAAAGGGAAATTTATTTCCCTATCCTCATAATGTCATGAAAGCCCAGCTGGGGTCTGTTCCTGAATTTGTTACCTGATTTCCATTGTGTACTGTTCTAGAGTGGTAGGAAGGATGGTGAGTGATCTCAGGAAACTTTCTATGTGTGGATTGTTTCTATTTTCACTTTTGTTGCACAGGAAGTTAACTGTCCTTTCTTCCTTGTTTTCCTTTCCTTTCTCTTCCTCCTTCTCCTTCTCCCATCATCATTCTTGGCTACAAATGTATCTTCCATGTGCCTTCTCCAGAGCAGTGTCTGTGTCCTCATCACTTATAATAATAATAATAATAAAATTTATTTATACCCCGCCCATTGGTAATCCTTCTTTTCTTGGTCCTTCTATTTGACCCACCACTGAATCTAATTTGAATTCCATCAGTAATGGCAAGTGAACAGAAAGCTTATAATCATGATTTCCGTTCAGTGCAAGGCTGGCCCAGGTCAGAAGTAATAAGTGTAGTGTCCTGGATCTTACCAAATTTAGCAGGAAGAGTATGGCTTAGGGCCTTTACAGACTGCCAGACATAATGCAACTTGAGTCCACTTTAATTGCTCTGGCTCACTGCTAGGGAATCATGGGAACTGTAGTTTATTGTGGCACTAGAGCTTTCTGACAGTGTCTCAGAAAAAACTACAATTCCCATGATTCCCTAGCACTGACCCAGGACAGTTAAAGTGGACTCAAGTTGCATTATTTCTGGCAGTCTGTAAAGGCCCTTAGACTCATTTTTGAGATATAGATGGTATTGTTTTGATGTGCACCACACCTTTTATCATCATACAATGCCACTACTTAATTACCCTGAGATAGATAGGGCATCCTCCTAAGTCAAGATGGAGTCATCACGGCTCAGACGCTGACATAAATGAGCTGTTTTCCATAGAGGCTGGGCTGTTTATTATATCAGTGATGTAAAATTAACTACAGGATTTGTGATGCTATTTTCAGCCAACATAAATTCTCCATTTGTGTCACCATCCCAATCTCAAAGAAATCAGGTAAAGCTGGCAGACCACAATATGTACTCCTGGGTTACCCCATTATTAACCTCTTTTCACAATGGAGTAACAGCCAGTCATAATCACTCTTTGTTTTTCATATTGTAATCTGTAACTAAGATTTTACCTCTCATCCTATGCTTATTTATTTTCTTTAATATCCTCTTTTAAGTTTCTCATCAAAACTGTTTTAAAAATCCAAGAGAAGGATTATCCTCTTAGCCACCTTAACATACCATTTTATCAAGTTGTTCTAAGAACTGTCACACTTTTCATTGGTGCTAAATGGGGAAAGTATTCAGACACATTTTGATAGATGCTTCAGAAAGTACTGAGCCAAATAATCTCTTGTTTAAATGTTCACCACAAAGTGAGGCTAAAATGTACCCCCTATCTCTGTTGATTTACTTTCTGCCCATTTTGTTCCTGAATTATCAGTATTTTATCCCTTTGTTAAGATGTTCTTGTTGGTTGGGTGATCCCAAGCAGGCAAAATGTCATCATAATCCCAGGGTTTCCACAGAACAAGACTATGGATTCAGTGGAGGAGAAACTGCCCACCAAACTAGATCCAAATGTACCCACTGCCCTGGAAATCCCAGCTCTAAAGGATTTCATTTAGCTAATATTATCTGGCCTGTGAAGGTTGCATTGGTAATCTCTGACACTGAGTTTCCACAGAAGACCCATAAGAACTATGGTGACAATCTTTTGGTGAAGTTCCAGATTATGTACTATTTGCCATGTCCAAAACTCTGGCAGCGCTGAATGTCAATAGTCCTGTTCGCAATAATCTGTCAGCAGAATTCATGACTTTATGCTATTTCTCTTCCATCCTGGAACTCAGAGGAGCACTGGCTTCAGAGCTGACCTCTCATCTAGACCCTGAGCAAACACATAGACCTACTTAGGCCCTAAGCAGACGACTAAAAAAGTAGTCTTCCGGGCAGGGAAGAGGAGGGGCAGCCGCACGAGCAGCGCCCCTTCCTCTCCCCGAGGTCGCCCCCAGAAGCGCCGGCCGTCCGCACGGCCGGCGCACCGGGGATGACCTCACGGCGCAGCGCCCACATGCGCTGCGCCGTTTGAGTCAGGGAAAGTGCGCCTGCCGCTTTTAGGGCACACTTTCCCTGAAATCTAAAAGGAGCGCCAATTTGGTGCTCCTTTTAGATGCGCCACAGGGGCACTGCGGTGCGGAGCCTCCGCTCCGCCGGTGCCCCGACCCACGGCGACTGGGAAGCAGTCGTCTGCTTCCCCCCTGAGATTCAACCACATAGCTGAATTGTCTATTGTAGCAATATCAATAGCACTTACATTTCTATACCATTTTATAATGCTAAGCACTCTCCAGTGGTTTACATTGTGTTAGCCAATTGCCTCCAACAAGCTAGGTACTCATTTTACAAACCTACGAAAGGATGGAACGCTGAGTCAACCTGGAGCCCCGCAGGATCGAACTCACAATGTTTTTGCTGCAGTACCAGCATTTAACCACTGCATTTCAGACTGTACCATAGTATTTTACTTTTCCCACAGGTGGAAATGTTAATCAGTTACTTATATGGCAGAACTATGTAACTGATTGCTAAATTCTTGAAAAATATATTCTTAAGAAAGCAGTTTTTTCCCCTCTTCAGAAGTACTGTCAATTTCATCCTATTTATGTGTCCTATGTTGCTGTTAACTATAATGAAGTTGACTTTAACTTATGGCAGCCCTATGAATGAGAACCCTTCAAGTCTCCTTGTCATCAGCAGACCTGCTCAGGTCTTGCAGATCCTTGATTGAGTCTGCCCATCTGGAATATAGTTTTCTTCTTTTTTGGAATATAGTTTTCTTCTTTTTCTACTGCTTTATACCTTACCAAGCATTGTTGTCTTTTTTAGGGAGTCATCTCTTCTCATGATATGTCCAAAGTATGATAGCAACAGTTTAGTCATCTGAACTTTGATGGAGAATTCAGGCTTGATTTGCTCTAGAACTCATTTATTTGTCTTTTTAGCTATCCATAGTATCCATAGAACTCTTCTCTAGCACCACTTTTCAAATCGGTTGATTTTCTATCTATAAGCTTCTTCATTGTTCAGCTTTCACAACCATACATAGAAATTGGAAATATGATGCATGGGCAATCTTAATGGTCTATCTTTATATTTTACAATCTTGCTGGGATGTAGCTGGGATGCAATTGGCTGGTGGCATTGGTGGAATTTTTACTGTGATAATTCCAGGTTGCATTCCGTAAGTGACTGTAATTCGGCAGGGGTAAGTCACTTTATTTTTCAATGAGATAAATCCCATAGCTGCTCTTCCAATTCATAGTCTTCTTCTGATCTCTTGACTGCAGCCTCCATTCTGATTAATGATTGAGCCAAGGTATGGAAAATCTTGAACCATTCCAATGTCTTCATCATCTATTTTAAAGTTATGTAAATCATCTGTGGTCATTATTGTTGTTTTCTTAATATTCAACTGTAAACATGCCTTTGCGCTTTCTCCCTTGACTCATCCAATTCTTTGCTATTTTCTGCTAGTATTATGATATTAAGCTAGTGTGGTATAGTGATTTGAGTGTTACACTGTGACTCTGAAGACCAGGAGTCAGTTCCCTGCTCAGCCATGTAAACCCTCTGGGTGACCTTGGGCAAGTGACACCCTCTCAGCCTCAGGGAAAGGCAATGGCAAACCACCTCTGAACAAATCTTGCCAAGAAAACCCCATGATAGAGTTGCTTTAGGGTTTACATAAGTTGAAAATGACTTGAAGGCACACAACAAACCACACATTATATCATCTTCATATTTTAGATTCTTGATGTTCCTTCCTCCAATTTTCACTCCTCCTTCCTCCAAGTATAATCTGATTTACATATGATACATTCAGTGTACAAGTTAAACAAATAGGGTGATAAAATGCTGCTTTGCCTAACACCCTTGCCATTTATGTTTCTCATTATTCTGTCCTGACGATAGCCTCTTGTCTTGAGTACAGGTTATGCATCAGGACAATCAAATGTTGTGGCACACCCTTTTCTTTAAGAGAGATCCATAGATTTTCATGATCTAGGCAATCAAATACTTCACTATAATCTATAAATCACAGGCTGGTTTGCTTCTGAAAATCTTTGGTGTGCTTCATTATTCAGTGTATAGTTGCAAGTATTTATCTCCTTTGATTATTACAGTAGTTGTTGCCCCTGCACACAAGTTACTGAACATTTTGTTCAGAATTCTGACTCTATTTTGTTACCTTTTACTTTTGCTTCTCCTCTGTCTTTAACTACTTGAAGAGTTTTATCTATCATCCATTGACATTTTTCTTTATCTTTGGTTGCAGGTAGTGTCTTTTTGTATTTCTCCTTGGCAATGTCAAGGAGATAGAGTTCTTCTGGCTCCTGAGCAATGTTCTTCAGGTTATATTTTGGCATGATGGTTGGTTTAGTGTTCTTTAGGTTTACCTTAATTTTTGATATGTGATATTTGATATGGTCTGTGCCACAATAGGCTCCTCACCTAGTTTTTGCATAGAGAATGGAGCTTCTCCGTCTTCTACTTCCCATTATGTAATCTATTTGATTTCTATATCAATGATCAGGTGATTTCTGTGTATATAGTCATCAGTTTGGTTCCTTGAAGAATGTAACTATGATGAACAAACTATTGTCCTTGCAAGGGTCAACCAGTCACTGTTCTGCTTCATTTCTTTGCCTTAGGTCAAGTTTTAATACACTCTGATTCTGCTCTGTTTCCTCCTTTTGTATTCCAATCACCTATGATCAACTACAAATCCTATTTTGGTGTGTGGTCAATTTCCTCCTGTACAGCAGCTTTCCATTTCTTTTCCCTTCCCTCTGTAATTGGAGCATAAACTTGGATGATGCTTAAATTGTTGAATTTTCTCTGAAGTTTTGTTGATGTTAC
>CM034701.1:361710807-361727793 GCA_020142125.1 Phrynosoma platyrhinos
GAGCACAGCATTTGTTGGATTTTCTTGGTTGGTTTGTAAACTATTTGGTTTACAAATAGTTTACAACCTCCAAATAGTTTACAAACCAACCAAGAAAATCTCCAAATACATAGGAATAGCAGACAATATCCTTGATTGCATAGCCTGAAGCTATGCCATTAACACAGTACAATACCTATTCAACACAAACAACACACAGTTCACCTGGGAACCACTCCTCCCTACCCAGGGTCTCACAGTTTATATACACCCAGGCTTTTCCATTTCTGTTTTTTCTGAAGATGCTAGCCACAGATGCTGGTGAAACATCAGAAAGAAACTCTTCTAGAACATGGCCACATAGCCCGAAAAAACCCACAAAAAATCTAGGGCTATAATTGTTTGAAGAGACTTATGTAGTGTAGATACACTCCTAGAGTCCATGACAGAAGATTCTTCCCAGCCTCCTAAACCAGAATCAGACCAGAGAGAGGTGAAGAGACAGAAGAACTATAGTTTGGTGACATAGCACATGATTTGTATGGATAAGGTCTCAAGTCAAAGGTAGCAGATGATGGGAAAGATGTCTACCTGACAATCATTATCTTGTAGGGTAGAAAATAGCAGGAAGGGAGAGATGGACAAATAGTCTGACTTGGAATCAGTGTCCAAGAAGTTCCTTTTGAGAACTGCAGGAGGATGGGTGGAATGTCTGAAAGCTGGGCATGGGTGACCCCATGATGCTCAGGCAAGGAAGGGGTAAATTAAACTCTTACTATTATTCCCTTTGCCAGGAGTTTCCTCTTTGGTTCAGATGAATGAGGGAGCATATTGGAAATTCTCCATTCCTTTGGCAAGTTGTCTTTCAGCTTTTGCTTGGAGCTGCAAGAGGTAGCCTAAGTGCCTTGGAGATTGATATGGCTTGCTCTGCTGTCACAGCATTTTACATTTTTATTTGTCGCAACGTGCTGATGATTATCTTTAAGAAGGGAGGGGTGGGGAAGCCGATGCATTAGGTCCCTAGATGCCCTTGTGAGGAGCAGATGTCTGAGCCAGTTGCACCGCTAAAGCCCTCTTAGATTTATGTTGTTCCTCACCTTTTGTACATTTCTAAATTACAACTATTTAGTGCACATGGAACCTTTCTCACTTCCTAGCTGAACTTATTAAGACAGTTTAGGATGTACTATTAAGACAGTTTAGGATGTAACTTATTAAGACAGTTTAGGATGTTCCTCAGCTAAGGTTGAAGCTGAGGAAACCTGCAGATTTATAGGACACAGAGATGGATTCATAATCTGTATTGATGGCATCATCCCTGAACATGTGACAACCAAAGCAGATAAGCCTACAACTGAACTGAAAAGATTTCTTAAAGCTGGTAATCAATATTGAGCAGCTCAGTCTGTTGAGCTATCAAATTCAGAGAAGAGCAGGGGGGAGTGAAGAGAGGAACTTGCAGAGATAGATTATAAGAGTTCTGCATGATGGTGATGGAGAGGAGTAAAGAAGAAAACAATACCTTGTGTACACAGTCCCATATTAAAAAGTCAGAACAGTCTTAATTAGAATCAGTTAAAACAGAGTACCTTCCCCTTATCTTCAGAAAGCTAGAATCTGAAAAAGAGTAATAATATATTTTAAGGTCTTGGCAGTCCTTTTCGGGGTCAGAACAAACATCTAGCCAGACCACAATCTCTTAAGATGAGCTGTGTGGGGTCAGACCAAAAGCCTATTTAGCCTGACATTCTGATCCCACAGTTCAAATCAGATATAGTAGAAAGGACGTGATAAGCTTATTAGTACCAGAATTTGTTTGGGGGAAAGGATAGGAGTAGCAACAACTCCCAGAAAGCTTTTGGCCATGTCGATTGAGGATTCTGGGAGCTGCAGTTTTTTGTATTTTTTTAAAGAAACTTCCAAATTCTGAATGTGGTCCCTCTGTGTGTTTTGTCCAGCAAGTGGTACTTAGACTTTAAATAGTTGAAAATTTCATGTTCTTTTCCCTCTGATAGGTGCCTCAACTTTAGCTGCTACAAGCTGAATCTGCCTTATTCAAAATGCTTAGGACAAGGTGTTTTGTATTTTAGATTTTTCTTGATTTTTGGGATATTTGCATATAAGTAATTGAAGATGGGACCCACATCTAAACATGAAATTCATATACACCTTATACATATATCCTGAAGGTAAATTTATACAAAATATTTTTAATATTTTTGTGGATGGAACCAAGTTGTATACATTGAACTATCAGAAAACAAAGGTATCACTATTTCAGCCACCCGTGAAAAAAGTTTTTGATTGTGGAGTATTTTGGATTTTGAAATTCTGAAAAAGGAAGAGCCAACCTGTACATACCAAGCCGGGGCAACAGGGTCTTCTCCACACAAGGAATAGCTGTCTCCATTTAATTTTGTAAGTATAGGTGGTAAATGACTATTTTCAGTTCATTTTTGATACTTACTCACCAAATTCACATTTCTTTAATAATTCAGTGATATGAACTTTTAAAAAACCAAATGCACAAGAAACTGGCAGTTTCATCCATCTCTGTCCAAAGGGATATTGCCCCAATAGTGGGGGTAAAATAAACTATATTTCAGGGCTAGGCAACAGCTTTAGACAAATCATGATTAATGCAGCAAATTCAGCTTATTTGTATGAGCTCCGGTTAAGAACAGATTGGCACAATTTCATCCTAAACTTTCAAATTTACCCTCATCTCCCACTTTGCTACCTGTGAACAAGGCAGTGAAGGGTGGAGCATTTGAACTCAGCCATAAACTAAATCAAAGGGGGCACTTGCTCCTCCCAGGAAAGCCAAATGCTACTCTGGTTCCTCAAAATTAAATTGTCCATTCAATCTTATGGGCATGGGAATATACTCATACAGTGTGTGTTTCCTTCATTTATATTATTGTTTTGTCTCTGTGTACTTTTTCCTCACTTCATAGGTTTCCATTACAGGAGCTATGGAAAAATTACTTTTCAGAATGAATTCATTTCTGTTACTTATTACAGTCTTGGAGAAAAGCTGCATTATTTCTGGCAGTTTGTAAGGGCCCCATTTTAACTGCCATGGCTCAATGCTATGGAATTCTGGGAATTGTAGTTTTGTGAGACATATAGCCTTCTCTGTCAGAGAGCTCTAGTGCCACAACAAACTACACTTCCCAGGATACCATAGCATTGAGCTGTGGCAGTTAAAGTGGTGTCAGATTGGATTATTTCTGCAGTGTGGATGCAGCCAAGGTCTAGGCTCTCATATAACTGTGAAAGATACCAGAATCCAGCCAGAGGAAAGAGCAATAATTCCAGCTCTGCCTCACTTGCTGTTCATGGCATAATTAATAGTATTAAAAAAAAGCCCACCATTTTTATCTATTTTAAAAGGCAGCTGTATTCTTTGGAATCAGGATTAGGCAATGAAGATCTCCAGTGAGAGGTAGAAGTTAGCATGCCAGTCATTTTGTTTTAAACTGAACTCATTTGCAGTCAATTGAATGTCTTAAAATCAGAAACATGCCTCTTGGGGGATTTGAAAGAAATACCCATTGCAAGCACTTTTATTAAAAAAAAACCACCTCTCTTGAACAGAAATATCGACATCTTTCAAGAGTCAAAGCAGAAATAAAATTAATAACAACCTTTCCCTTGTTATATTTACTGCATTTCTTCTGATGGGAATATTAGGCCTCTATGAGATTCATAATTAGGAGTATGCCAGATGGGTTATCAATGAGGTTTTAAATTTTTATATGTAGAGTATGTCAGGGCTTTCTTTTCTGAAGAGATGCTCTGCTGCCATACAAAGCAGTTAAATATAAATATCTGACATAGGAGAGAAGGGCTACTAAATGCCCTATGATTTCTAATTTGCTGTTTATTTAATCCTCCCCCTCACCTCCTCCTTTCTAGCTAGCCTGGTGGGATAGATTAACTGAATGGTCTGACCAGATGGAAAACTAAAGCTTGAAAATAGAGAAGAGGTTCAAAGCTCTCAGCCAGCTTTATTCTCATAAAGAATGGAAGGAATTCAGTTCATTCTGGATTTTTTTGGAAGCTGACCCTGAAATAGTATGGAGATGCTCTTGGGAATTTCAAAGCTTAACCACTGAGTGGGTGGCCATGTTTACATGCAAGGATGTCTCACTGGTTCCAGAGGGACTTATTTCCAGGTAATGATGCCTGGAATCAGTATAGGAACTGATATGCAAAATACTGTCACATTTGCAAGTTTCTCATCCAGATCTCATCTTTGTGATGAACTTAGAAGATGGTCTTGATGTCTTTTCACCCCAAACCCTAACTTATTTTACAGGTTAATAAAGGTTATTGTGATGAACTGACAAGGTGGTTTTGATGTTTCCCCACATATCCTATTTTACAAGCTAATACATATAAAGCTTTCTTGGACTACAGCCAGATGCAGGCTGATCAGAAGCAGGCATCAGATTTGATCTTTCACCCACAGAAGCTGATGCCTTCATAAAATGTCATAGGGGGGATGCAGACCAGGGCGTCCAGGACGCCCTGGTCCGGAGCGCCGCGGGGCCATGGCAGCCGCACCGTGGCGCTCCTGCGGCGTCCGTGGAAGGAGTGCTAAATCAGCGCTCCTTCCTCAAGACAGCGAAAGTGCGCCCTAAACGCGTAGGGCGCACTTTCGTTGTCTTTTCCGCCACAGCGCATGTGGTCGCTGTGGCAGGAGGTTGCCTTGGAAGCGCCGGCCGTGCGGAGGGCCAGCAGCTTCCAGGGCAACCTCAGGAAGAGGAAGGGACGCCACGCGTGCAGCTGCCCCTCCTCTTCCAGGTCTCAGAGACGGCCCTATTAGCCGTCTGCCGAGGCCCTTAGTTCCCTTCCATACTGCACAATTATAGTACTTTGATACCACTTTAACTGTCATGATTCAGTCCTATGGAATCCAGGGAATGCATCTGTCAGAGAAAGGTAATGTGCTATTCCTGAGGGATGTACAAGAGTGGTTGAGGGTCACTTTGGCTGCTCTAGTGGGAGAAAGGGACTAAGCTGGGGTCGGCAACCTATGGCCCGCGGGCCGGTTTCGGTCCGCAGAGGCCTTGGGACCGGCCCATGGCCAGTCCTGCTGCTGTCACATCGGCGTGCACTACACGTGAGGGCGAGCATCATTTTGGAAGGCAGCAGAGCATGTGCGCCGGGAGAATTCGCCCAGAGCAGGCACACTGGGGCCTTCCCTGGGCCTTCCAAAATGGTGCGCACATGCATGCGCCCGATGGTGGGCATTGTGCGCATGCACGCACAGGGGGGGAAGTGTGCGTACGCGCAAGTGCACGCCTGCCTGCCCTGCCCCCATGCCATTCCCCCCCCTTTCCCAGCCCCCCCGGCAACAAATGTTGCCGACTCCTGGACTAAGCTTATGTTTGTCCCTTATCTGTGGCAGATAGTGGCGGGAGAATATAAGAAGGCAGTGTTCTCTGTGGCACCTCTTTGGTGAAAGGTTGGGCTCTGGAACTGCCTCTATGATGCATGGGCCTGGGTGAATGGATGGAGAAGGAGTCTGCCGCTGGGGCCAACCCGAGGGTTTACTCTTTCTTATAAAGCCTCTTGGCTTAGTAGGAGCCCTCTGGCTTTGCTTTCCAGTAAATGTCTGGGCTGCAACTAATAGTTTTTGGATTGCTCCTGGGGTCAGGTGTTTCACCCAAGGAAAGGCTGAGAAGCTTGGCCGTCAGCTGGTTCTACATCAGGTTCCATTCAGTTAAATAGCTTATTGGTCAATAAAGTTGCTCTTGTTTCCAGACATCCCATTTTGTCTGGTCTCAGTATTACATGATTAGTCATCAAGTAGATTCACAAGGTATTTAGAATCCCGTACTGCACAGCTTCAGTGATCCCCCCAAACTACAAATCTGACGATTCTGCTAGATGCAGCCATGGGTGTTAACATAGGATCAAAGTGCTATAACTCTGTAGTGTGAAGGAAGCTCTGGTATAAAAGGTCTTTCAGGTGCAGGAGATTCTGGTGTTTTTCCTGAAAAAGAGTAACATGGCTCCCCACTGCATACTTCTTCTTACAGCAAGTTAGGACTGTTATCTTCCTATATGGTACCACCTGTATTTTGGGTTATTGTGAGTAGGTGCTTCTCTCTCTCCAACTACTCTCCAACCACTCTCATGTTGAGGACACAAGAGAGGGCTTTCCCAGTGGCTAATCCCAGGTTCTGCAGCTCCTTTCCCAGAGAGGTTCAGTTTACACACTAGTCTTTGGCAAGCCTTTGAGAGATAACCGTTCAGTGAGGAAAGGACTTTCAGAATGTATTGTACTGTGTACTTTTTAAAATGGTCTTGCCTTTAGCTACTTTTAATTTTATTGATAATTAAATTTTATATTGCAACTTTTGTATACTGTAAGTCATACTCTCTGAAAAGTTTCAGAGGAAGGTGAAGGCAACCCCCCTCTGAACAAAGCTTGCCAAGAAAAACCATGTTGGGTTTGCTTTTGGATCACCAGTAAAGTGGAAACAGCTTGAAAGTACATGATAACAACAATTTTTTAAAAACCACATCTGTTTTAACTTTTGAATGCCATGTCAAGTCCCAGACTGGGAAAAGATGTGACTTTGGTGGTGGTGGTGGTGGTGATGATGATGATGCACCATATTTAAACTATGTGTTGAGGGTCTTCAAAGTCTCTCTTACTTTTTAGAGAGCAAGGCACTGAAAAATTGTTCATATCCAAATATCATATTTGCAGTGTTTGCATTCCCTTGGTTCTTTGGATGCCTAAACTATTTTTAAATGGGTAACTGTAATTTTTAAGTTAATGAAATGCTAGAAAATTGGGAACTGAAGGAAAATTTTAGCTGGGGGAATATTCTTATCTTGGCTGGTTGATGCCTTCTGTTTTGGTCCCTTTTGGAAATTAGGCCCCTTCAATTATAAAAGTTACACATGTCTTTTAGAGGGTTGAAAACACTAAACAAATAAATGTTAGGCATTGTTACATAAATTTTACTATTTGGGTTTTACAGAATCCTCCTGTAAGTAGTTCTGTGCCAATAGTTGTAAGGGTTCTGGGAGTGGAGGGAGAAAGAAGGTGAGAGTTAAATAAATTACAATTGAAATCATTGAAAGTGCACACTGGGCATTATACGGTAAATCCATACAACTAGAGACAATGCATTGACCATGTGTGGTCTACATCCTATATCTTGCAAAGAAAAGAAAAAAAGGGGGGCAAGAAAATGATATGGTACATTACCTCCATCATCATACCACTTCAGTTATGATGAAATGGCATGGTGTGTCCAAATGTTTTCTTGGTCAAACTCCCCTTGCACATAGGAAAACAGGAATGTAAATCCTCACTTGATTCATATATTTCCTCTCACTCACAAGCTGTCACAAAGCTTTTTTGTGCACATTTGATGGGAGTGTTTGACTTTTAAAGATGCTTTTCTGTGTAGACTGGGCAAACTGACACAGCTGGTGGTTGCTTCACAAATGTGATGGTTGTCGCAATTCTGATAATTTCAAAGCCAATATTAAAAATATAGTTTGGTTGGGCACCCCATGACCTATCAGATGTTGATGAAATACCATTGTCATCATTCCTCCCCATTAGTCTTACTGGCAGAAGCTGACTGAAAATAGAGACCCACAACATCTGAGGGGTGACAGGCTCCAGACCTCTCCTGAAAGAAACATGGAGAACATTTAATAATGGTGTTACAGAAATGTGTTGTTGCTATGACAGTCATAGGACTGTGATAATAATGATTATTATACATTTTTTTATTTAAAGTATTTATGCCTCCCACCCCACTTCATAAACAAATGTTCAGAGCATCTTACAGGGTTAACACCACATTTAGAAAAGATTAAATTAAAAAAAGAAATCAACAAAACCTATAAAAGCAGCACTTGAAATACACTGAAAACAAAGATAAGATTGATTAGAACTGCAGCAGAATAGTATGAAAGATATATTTTCTTGGTTCCAAAATGACATCAGGGCATGTTCAAGATAGGTAAAAAAATATTCAAAAAATAATAATAATTGACAATTGTGCTTCATGAGTGTCAGGAAGCCATGATGAGGAGAATCCTGGACTGAGAAGAATATTTGTAGTTTGGGACTTATTCTGTGCATAAGTCCCAAGTAGCATAGAAAATAATGGCTGCTGCCACACAGCAGAATTAACACAATTTGATACCTGTCATGGTTCCATCCTCTTGAATCCTGGGATTTATATTTTGTTGGGGCACCACAGCTCTCTGACAAGGAAGCTAGATATCTTACAAAACTACACATCTCAGAATTCCATTGCATTGAGCCATAGTAGTTAAAGTGGTGTTGAAATACATTTATTCTGCAATATAGATGCAGCCAATAGCTCTGCGCAGAAAAAATTGGAGGTTTTGTGCTAGGCAACAAATATTATTTTCTATGCAGAAAAGGCTGTTCCCTCTATAGAAATTTCTGTGACTTGTCTGTGCAGAAATATTATTTTCTATGCCCCAAATGCTGTTTTCTGCCAAAAAGTACCAGGTATGAATTTTGTGCAGAATAAGTCCAGAACAGCCAACAGTCTTTGCAAACTGCTTAGTTTTTGGAGGCTTTGGAGGCTTTTTTGCAATGTGGTTTGTATAGAGTTTTATATAGAGCTTTTAATATATTTTAAATTTTAATGTTTTTAACTTTTTAAAATTGTTTAATTGCTTTTAAACTTTGTATCTATATTTTAATGCTTGTATTGTTTTTAAATATTTATTTATTTATTTATTTATGTTAGCAGCCTTGAGTTGGGTAAAGGGTGGGATATAAATTAAATAAAATAAGCTATGCCTTAAAGAATAAATCTGGGATTGGCATGGCATAGCTTGGGTGCCTCTGCTGAGAAGGCCTTTTCCTCAGTAAGCACAAAATCAAAAAATAATTTTAATTGTGATGTGATTTCATTTTAACATACACAGATCAATATGAGATGTACTGATTTATGTATGAAACCAGACCATAGTTCATATGTTCATGTGTCATCTGGCCTTACAGAATCACCATAGGGCAGGTGACAAATATGTCCATTTCACAGATGCAGACTGGAGCATGAGTGTAATGCTTTGGCTTATAAATCTGTGGCTGGCTGAATAGGTCTAAACCCACAGTTGTCCCACATAAAAGTCTGGTATATTATCTACTGGACAAACAGTAGCTTCTGCTGAAAATGTAATTGCTATTGTGGTTATAACAGCAATGAAACTGGCATTAGGCAAGATGGCTGGCTATCAAAATTCAGATGATTTGGGAGATATGCTAAAAGAACATGGGCATTAAGTGCCATTTATGTGGATGATTTATGCTAGTCTAAAACAAAATACTAAAAAGAATATCTAGGTAAGCTGTAAGAAATCAGTGCTTAATGATCAGGGCAATTAGGACTGAGAAAATAACTGCTTACAATGCTGAGCAAAGTAGTTGAGTCATCATCATTAGAGATGTTTAAAAATAGTTGGATAAAATGCACGTGGGAGTAGTGCAAAGATCAGGCACAAGACAAGGGTTGATCCAAGAGGTCACCTGTGACATTATAAGCACAAAGATGGGCATGAATGCAAGGCATTAATTAGGGTTTAATTAACTAAAATTTAACATCCACAGCTGCTGGCCACATAATGTTCTCTGACGTACCACGAGAAGAGCCCAGGCTCATATTTTTCAGATTCCGCAACACTGACCTCAGAGAATTAGTGCTGGCACCCAGGTTTCATCTACTTCCACATTGCCTCCTCTCCCATTTCTTGAGAGGATGGAAAGTAGATTTGGGGTTATTTGCAGAGACATTTTTCTCTTCTCTTCTCTCCTTTACTTAACTTGCAGTTTCTGAAAAGGCCTTCCTGAGCACTGTTCAAGGGAAAAAAAACACTCTATAAAATGCAATCACTAGATGATTGCTCTAAAGAAATTAGAATATCCTCTCTGGAGGTGTTTCAGGAAAAGGAAGCTTACATTAGAAGCTTAACAAAAATCTTGAAAATGAAACAGGAAGGCACTAAATTTGATGTTTTCTACTTTTGGGGGGATATGGGAAATTGCTGCTAGTTTTGTGTTTTCACTCGTGTTATTTAAACTGCTGTTAAATTGTAAGGATGTATTTATCTATTAAATGTATGATTTCTGTTGTGAGCTCTGAGGAGGAAGGATGGAGTATAGATATTATGAAATAAAGTAAAAGCATCTCTCTTCCATTGCTTCAGCACACAATTTTAGCCCCTTCCTTTAGAAGCAATATCATACTGTAAGTAAGCTGGATTTGTTTAGTATTTGGCATTTAAGCTCATCACATTGTTAAATAACTTGCCTTACCTGATCCTGCTTAAAATTAAATTCGGGTGGAGAGCTTGTTGGACTGTACATAAGGTAATGTTACTCTATTGCAAGGGTTTTGCCACCAAAATCACCACCCGAATGCAGCTCGGGGCCATCCCCGCTCCTAGAGCTGCTCAGTGTGGCTCTTTTCGAAGCTCGGAGTTTTCCAGCTTGAGAAGACTGCCACCGGGGCAGCTCCAGGAGCAGGGATGCCCCCAGGATGGTCCTGGGCAATGATTTTGGTGGCAAAACCCTTGCAATAGAGTAACATTACCTTGTGTACAGTCCAACAAGCAGTTCATCAGACTTGCTAGGATTGTTGTCCTCCATCTTATAACTGATTTTAGTTTATCTAAATTACATTGAAAATACATAAATGTACATAAACTACATTGAAATTACATAAAGTATATAAATGACTCTTCTTGTCCTACATGTGGATGCCAGGGACTGAAGTGGACTCATTCGGTCTACAAAACATAAGTTGGACTGTGGGTCTCCCCTTTAAAAAGTCTAGAGGACTTGTTAATATTTTAAAGAAAATCCTGATGGAATTATAAATCCATTATTACTTCAGTGAAAAAAGGTAGAAAAACAAGGAACAAGAAAGCAAAACAATATAATTTAAAAGAAGATGATGCCAAGCTGTTTGCATTCCTACACAATCACAGAGGGATGAGGATGACCAGTAGCCAACAATGCAATCCTAGTCAGGTTTGGTAAGGCATACTGGATTTAATGGGACTTGTTCTCAATTGAATGTGTATAGTATTGCAGCTTGACATCTGTAGATTTGTTGGTTCTATAGGTAAATAATCATTTGGGCTGGGCTGGGAGATTTCTGGGAGTTGTAATCCAAAAGAGTAACTATTCTAAAGTACTACACTTGCTACAGTGGGTCCTTCCTATACGCAGGGGATCCGTTCCGGACCCCACTCCCCATTTATGGGGAAAACGCATAAACTTAAATCCAATTAATTTCTATGGCAGTGTGCTCCTGCATGTGGCACCACACACACACCTGCAGCACACACACCATTTTGTCCTCATAAGTTTTCTGTATGCATAAGCTCAAATCTGCATACAACAAGTCTGTGTATGGTGCAGGCATGCTGTTCTACACTTGATCTTAGCCAAAAGACTGAGAAGTGAGTATGATTACTCCCCTAAAGTATGATTACTCCTGTACAGCTCCCACCACATTCTGCTCAGGAACTGGAAAATCAAAGAGAAGAGCAACAATGCAGGTGCTAAATATGTGGATTGAGAAGACAGATGATAGCTATCTCAGCACATGGTTACAGCCACATCAATTAAGCCACTTGAAGCCACTATTGCATGGCACCTAGGCTCTGCCACACTGAAGATTTATTGCAGTTGTCAGTGTCATGGCTTCATCCTATGGAATCCCAAGATTTGTAGTTTGTTGTGGCACCAGAGCTCTCTAACAGAGAAACCTAAATATATCACAAAATCTTAAATTCCAGAATTCCATAGCACTGAGCCATGGCAATTAAAGCAGTCTCAAATTGCATTAATTCTCAGAGTAGATGCAATAATAATAATTAATCTGAATTAATACTTTCTCCAATAACCTCACCCACCCTGTCCAAACTTTGCTAAGCAGGCACTTAATTCAAAACCATATCATGGTTGATAATCACAATGCTTTCAGGGCAAACAGCAGCTTTCAGTCTTTACAACATACTTCTGAACTTGGCAGTCTTGGGAGCAATCCTTGCAAAGCCTTAAACCTCCTTTATCACAATTCAACATTTTCCCATTGAGGAAGTTGCCTTACAGCAGGTGTGACAGTTTGTCCATCTGGGCCAGAACTGTCTACTCTGGCAGAGGTTTTCTACTCCAGGGTTTCTGGCAGAGGCTTTTCATAACTCCAGCTAGCTAATCATTTTACCTAGACATGATAAGAATTGATACTTTGACTTTCCACATGCAGAGCATGTGAGTTACCACCCTCTTCAAGAGCACCAATTTGGTCCAGCATTTTCTAGTTCCCAAGACTTGGGAATGGCAACCTGTCCCCAAGAGCTTGCTTTGTTGGGCAAAAGCCAAGTGCTTTGCAAGATGCAGCAAAACTAAACACCACTTGGTGGCTGTTTGTGGCAGCTCTCTCCAGCCCAGTGCATCCCATTACTTTGGTACTACAACTTCTATCAACCCCTGCTAAGATGGCAAAACATAAAGAATCATGGGAGCCAAAGGCTACAACATCTGGAAGGTTTCAATTTTGGAACATTTATCTATCACTCATACAATTTGAGCATTCAAATGTTACCTCTCCCTCCAAATCCCATCTATTGTATATACTTGACTATAAGTTGACCTCATGTAGAAGTTGAGAGCAAGTTTCGGGGCCAAGGTATGGATTTTGATATGACCGGTGGGTAAGGGTAAAACATGGGGGCATGTAACAAAGGATGAAAGGATGAAACAAAGGAAAACGATTCCAAATAGCATACAAAATTCTTGCAGGCATAACTGTTTGTGCTCACCCTAAAGACTGGATGGATGAGGAGGGAACTATGGTAAATGATGGTTGTGTGATGTGTGGGGGAGTTGACCAGGCACAGACAGGGCTAAGGAAATGCACACATCTCAAAAAAGGCAAGGCAGAGAAAAGGACAACTACTTAATGTGATAACTCTGCCTGATTTTAACCCAGAAAATCTGACAAACATACACAAATGCCTTACTCATATCCTTCAGAGGTTGATTCCTCTTAGTACTCCTTTGAGACTAAGGGCCTCGTCAGACGGCAATAGAGACATCCTCGAGGCAAGGAAGAGGAGGGGCAGCCACACGCTCGGTGCCCCTTCCTCCTCCCAAGGTTGCCCTCGGAGCTGCCGGCCCTCTGCACGGCCGGCGCTCCAAGGGCAACCTCCCACCGCAGCGTCCGGACACGTTGCGGCGGATAAGTCAGTGAAAGTGTGGTGCAAGCTTTTGCGGTGCACTTTCACTGACCTGTGAAAGGAGTGCTATTTTAGCGCTCCTTTCAGGGACGGGGAAGGAGTGCTGCAGGATCGAGGCGTGGGGATGCCTCGGTCCTGCAGCGCACCTTTCCAGGGTGGCCCCGTGCCGCCAGTCTGCTTCCCCCCTAAGTGCCAAATAGCTGCCACTGCCACCATTTTCCCATCCAGGCATTCAAAAAGATCAGAAGTGGCACTGAGAGTAGGGGGGGGTCAGTGCATCATTTACATGCTCCCAGGCTGGACTAAAAAGCCCTCCCCATTCACCACTCAACTAATCAAAAGGGATAATTTTGTTTTTGATAAGAGTTAAAGTACAGTACTCACATTGACCCATGGACACATTGACCCAGGTTTTTTGGGTCAAACTTTTGACTAAAATTTCTAGACTTATACATGAGTATATACAGTAAGAAAGTCATTCCAAAATCAACCCTGTCACATTGGAAATGACCAACTAAACATTGATATGTATCTGTGTGACTATGTGTTTTTTTAAACACATATATATATTTTAAACACATATATATTTATATATATTCAGGATAGTGTGATCATTTGGAGAGAGCATTGGCTTCACAAAGTCTTAGGGTAAAAAAGGAAAACCCATACGGCAAGACAACCTCATATTCAGCACAAATATAAACTTTGAGGTTTATATTGTCCACAAGAGGACAAACAAGAGGTCTGATGACAAGACTGATCTCCAAATGCAACTGAGTGAAAAAAGTTTCCTCTAACAGCCTCACCTAGTCTAACACTTTGCTTTTGTTTGTTTTCCCTCTCTATGTTAATGACAGCCTTTACAGTGCTAATAAAAATATTCAGAGTGCAAGATTATGTCTGCTTCTTACACTGTGATCATTATGCACCTAATCAAAATAATAATATATCAGGGTGAGTTGTTATTTTTTTAAAAAAGAGAGAGAGAAAGAAAGAAAGAAGAAGAGAGGGGAGGGGGGGGAGGTTAGATGATATTCCCTAGAGGGAAATGAATTTCTTTTATCCTTTACAGTAGCTTATTTCACATATTCATAACCCTCCTGGTATTTCTTTTTCCCTCCTCCCCTCCTCCTTATGATGAGCCATAAAAATGACAAAATACATTAGCAAAGTTCTCGGTTTATGCTAAAATGACCATATTCACAAAATAATAACAGAGACTTGTATCAGCAATGCAAAAGATGCATGAAGTAATTGGGGCTTAATTTGTACACAAACTGTCAAGGCAGTTTTCCTCACGGCCTGCATCTTCTGAATTCATTAGTCTCTAATTAAGGCCAGTTGGGACCAGCAGTTAGAAGGTTAAAGAGGTTCTGACAGCCCTAATCATTGCTCAGGAAGCTGAAAATGTATGCAAAGTCTCGGCAGATGGGGTGAGATCTGCTTCTGCCAAGTGATAACTGTTATTCCTTTGCACCTCCAAAGCTGTCATCCTAATAGGCACATTTTAAATTTATTAATGCTCTAGTTACAATGCATACACAGTCTCTAATGGTATGTCATTCAGAGTATATAAACTGAGCAATTAACGCATATTACCTGGTAATCGTAAAATTATTTGTTGCCTGTTTGATTTTTTTCCCCTCCACCCTTTTGTTTTCATTTCCTTTTTGTGTTTTGGGTTTGGTTTTGCTTTTGTTTCTCCATTCAGAAGATAAACAATGAAATGTCTTTGTCCATGAGGTGGAGAGAAAGAAGGTGACAAGAAAAGAAAACGAGATCCCGTTTTTCTCTGTAGGCTGGTGTTCATTCTTTGTTTCTGCGCAGACATGCTGAGAAGTAACTTTACTTTGAATCCCTGCTGCTGTGAGATTTAGAAGATGATGGTTTTTATTACTTCAGAATTTGAAATTATAAAGTTCATGGCCAAGGGAATTCAAAGTAAAGATTTTCTTCCCATTCTTCAGTGCTTTAGGCATGCAACCAAGCAATAGCTCAATGTGTGACACAAGGATAGTTCAATGTGTGGCACATTGGCTTTGGTGTTGTTGTGTGCCTTCAAGTCATTTCTGACTTATCTCTGACTTATCTCTAGGGTGAACCTATCATGGGGTTTTCTTGGCAAATTTCTTCAGAGGGGATTTGCCATTGCCATCCTCTGAGTCTGAGAGAGTGTGATTTGCACATTGGCTATGTGACACCAAATCATGGTGGCTCTATCATGCTCCCAGATTCATTTTCAGATTGCAACAAGATAAGAAAATAATGAGAATTAGAATGTACCAGGGCTTGCGATGAAGCGATCAGACATCCACTTGGTTGTGCTGCTGGCTCTACTGCACAAAGTGATCACATGCCTGTTGTGGCACTCTTGTCTAAATAGTGTCCAAATAGTGACCATATTAGACCAGAGTTTAGAAGAGATAGTTTTCCAAATTCCTGAATTCTTTACCCAGCATGAATGTGTTATTTTGTATAAAACAACAACATCTAATCATTGTGTTGGACATTAAAATTTAAAAATTATTTAATTTGAGTGTGGAAACACAGAGAAAAATTAGGGATGAGATGGCATAAATCTATTTTAGGGTCCTCCAAAGGAGCCAGTTTACTAAATTTACTTAGAAATTTGAATGCTACAATCTATTGTTTTGTGCCACAAAACACACCATCCTCCTATTCACTGAATAATTGTTGCAGTACCCATAACTATGTATGAGGAAGAAGTACAAGATTAAAGATTAAAGACTGCAGAATGCCTTTAAGAATGCGTCTTCCCATTAAAAAACATGAAAAATAAATAACCACCAAGATCCCTGCAAGTGCTAAAGTAGACTGTCAGTCTCAGTGGTTCTGGGCCAATTGTTCTAAAGTTCTCCTAGGGTTTTTTGCACACAAAGAGATGCAGGACTTTTCAAAAAAAGTCATGGGAGAACTGAAAAACATAATTCCCACTCTAAATAAACCCTCAGGGAAATAGCCATGTCAGTCTGGTCAACAAAAGAAGGAAAGAAAGCACAGGGAGAGGTCAGGTGGCTCCTTTGAGACTGATTGATGCATTAAAACATAAGCTTTCATGGACCTCAGTCCACTTCATCAGGTGCATGAGTTGATGGGGATGGTCCTATGTGCACCTGAGGAAGTGGAGTGGAGTTCACAAAAATTTAAGCTGAAATACATCAGTTTCAAAAGTGCTGCTATATCCCTCCACCTTTTCCCTTCTTTCTTTAGCTATATGAGTGCAGGCTATTCTTTCTCACTCTGCCATCTCATTCCTGTCTTTAGGATCTGTCACTCAAGAGCCAGTGCTAGTGAGAGAGCTGAACTGGGATTTTGGAGATACAGGCTCATCCCCACACAGCCATGATATTCACTTGATGACCATGAACCAGTTGGTCTTTCCTAATCTGATTTATGTCAGAGGGTTTTGTGAATAGAAAGCAAGAGGAATGTACACTCTTCATATACCATTTTCACCTCATTGATGAAAAGGTGAGATATCAATGTAAGTATAACAAGGGCACCCTGTGGCTGTTCAGTGTTGGGTTAAGTCGCCTTCCATTCAGTCCACAGGCCACCAGTGGCAATTAATAAATAAATCTCTTTCAGAAACATGTTGATCTCCTCCCTTTGAATGAGCCTTTGCGTGCATTGCATCAGCCTTTATGCCTCCTGGTGTGTTGTCCTTGTTAAGGAAAATGCAACATGGGACATACAGTGATAGAACTAAAATAT
>CM034701.1:361730121-361756830 GCA_020142125.1 Phrynosoma platyrhinos
TATTTCTATTTTTCATTGTCTAGGTTGAACTTGTGAAGGTCCTCGGTGATTATCATTTTTGTTTTCTTTATGTTCAGCATTGTGTGCTTTAGCACTTTCTTCTTTGATCTTCCTTGGAAGGTGTTTTTTTTCTTATAATATGTTCTGCTTCTTATAATATGTTCTGCATACAAGTTGAACAGATAGGGTGAAAGGATGCAGCCTTGTCTGCCCCATGCCTGACAGCATATACCAGGGGTAGGCAACCTAAGGCCTGAGAGCTGGATGCAGCCCCCCAAGGCCTTTGGATTGGCCCCAGGCCGCCACCCGCCATGATGATATTGATTATTGTTGTTATTACTTGTTCTTGGGGTTTTCTTGGCAAAATTTCCACAGTGGTTTTGGCATGGGTTTTTTAAAAAATTTTTAACATATATATATATATATATATATATATATATATATATATATATATATATATATATATATATATATATATATATATAATTTTTATTCATTTGTTTATTTTTGGTGCTTTGGCCCCCCAATTGTCTGAGGGACAGCAACCCAGCCCCCGGCTCAAAAAGGTTGCCTACCCCTGGCATATACTATACATTTTAAAACCCAGAGCAGTTTCCCAGTGACATTTCAAGTCTAGTTCAGCTTTATATGGAAACTATTGTATGGTGACTTGACACCTCACCTCTGTTGTGAACAGTATATTTTTAGTACATTGTTTATTTGTGGTTTGTTCTTGTTGTGTACCTTTAAGTCATTCCTGACTTATGGGAACCCTAAGGCAAACCTATCTCGGGGCTTTCTGAAGCCAAGAGTATTTGACTTGCCCAAGGTCATGCAATGGGTTTCTATGGTCAAGCAGAAATTTGAATCCAGATCTCCAGAATCATTGTCTGATGCTCAAACCACTGCACCACATTGGCTTCTAAATTGATGGTATATCTATCAAATTATATTGAAATTCTAATGCATTTTAATGGTTTGATGGGGGTTGTGTGGTTTTTTGTTTTGTTTTGTTTTGTATTTTGATTGGTCTTTTCTACTGACTGATAGCTAATGTCACTTTGGCATGTACAATGGAAACTTATTCCCCTTCTCTCTCCCCTTGCAACCCTCAGCAATGCATGGAAATGGACTCTGAAGGTTTATATCTGTTCAGAGACAGTCTTTATATTAATGTGTTCAGGAAGGGAGGGAACATCAATTCCTTCCTGTTTCCTTCCTAACAGAATCAGTTTCGTTTGCAGATGTTCACTATCACATTCCTACTCAAAATGGCTATCTCTGAGTTGGTGCTGGTCTATGAGTTATTGGCTACTGGTCTATAGTGAGTTTCCAGCAAAAAACAAATGGTTGTAATCAATAAGGACAACTATGGTGCTACTCCTTTGCACACTGGGGAGAAAATTTCTCTCTGGTTCACCACATCAGACAGCTTAAGAAAAACTGTTCTGTCAGATTCTACCAATGTGTATTTATTGGTGTGAAGAGCCACTCCTTCACCTAATTTCTTTTCCTCAGATGGTAGCCCTATGGGTATTGTGACCCCACTGCTGCCCCAATATGTGGTGTATCAAACCACATTTATGTGTATCTATGGGTTTACTCCCTGATCTTGGTTTCTTTATTTCTTAGAAGTGTGGATAATAATTAGTAGTGTGGATAACAAGCTTGTAAGAGAACAATAATAAAACTTTATTTGAATGATGTTTAAAAATGTTTCATTTGTTACAATGTTGCATTCTGTTCTTCTTGTTATACTTTCTTTCATACTATTTAACTCTAACAGTTACTAGTCTTTAGGACTCTCACACTATCCTGTGAGAGATTTTGGGCCTTTGCAGACAGCACAAAGTGCTGTCTTGGAGACAAGGAAGGGGAGGGGCAGCCACACGCCGGGCACCCCAACCCCTTCCCGAGGACGTCATTGAAGCGCCCTCCATTCCACACAATAGGTGCTCTGATGATGTCCTTCCGGCTCAGCATCCAGACATGCTGAGCCAGATGAGACACCAAAGAGGCACACACCGCCTCTTCCAGCGCCCTTTCTGCACCTTGTGGAAGAAGCACTATTTTAGCACTCCTTCCAGGGCCAGAAAAGGAGTGGATTGGGGCTGAGGCATGGGGTAGCTTCAGTCCCAATCCACAGCTTCTCAGGGCAGCCCATGATTGCCTGTCTGCAGAGGCCCTTACTCTGGTCTTTCCAACCTTATTCTACACTAACCCTCAGGCTAACTAAGGGCCAATGCAATTGGTCTGTTTGGGGCAGCTCTGGGCCGCCCCTGGGAGCAGCAGATTGGGGCTGCAGCAACCACACACTGCAGCCCCAATCCTCCTTTCTGCCGCCCCCAAAATGCCACTCTTTTGGGGGTGACAAAAAGGAGAATCGAGGCCACAGCGTGGCTCTTTTGCACCCTTTTGGCACAGCATGTATGCAAGCTGCTCCAAGAGGATGCCCTGATGCCACACGCCATGCGGATCGATGCACAGCATCGGGGTGGAGTTGGGGTGGAGTCAGGATGGCTGGTATGTGGTTGCCCCACCCCAACTCCACCCCCAGGCCAGCCTAAACTGCTGGTCTGCATCAGTCCTAAATCCCAGAAACTCCCTCACTTGGATTTCTGTCTTAGAGCTAAGTCCCTCCCTTCTGAGCTTTAGTCCTCACAGTGCCTTTCTTCTGAACTGTTACCCATCCAGACCCGGTCTGGCTTCAACTGTCAGTCATAGACTTCTTTTTCACCAACAGCCCAAGATTCTATTGGCTGTCACCAGTTTACTCCTGATTAGTTGTTGCTAGCTTGGCATAATTCTGCCTGTTCTCCACAATTGGGTTGGGCCTAGATTGGCCTTTCATGCACAGAAGTTTCTGCTTAAGGAAGCTGTTTTGGGGATACCACCTTCGCCTTGATTCTTCAACAGAATCAAACAACACCTGCTGAAATTCCCTCTTCTTAAAGGCATGGGAACTGTCTTCAGGTTTTATTCTGGTAACTCCAGTTTCAGTCATTCTAAGAAGGGGTTGTTCTAGGATGTTTTCTTCATTGGTATGGTTTGGACAATCAGCAACCAGGTGGTATTTGGACTAATGCTGGTCACTAGTAAGCTTACAAGAAAGAAAGGAACAATTGTACCCCCTGGACACAAATATAATGTTGGTCTATTGTTACATTGGGGGAAAAAATATCAGTTCCCTATATCATATAACCTAAAAAGCACTGGTGTAGGAGGCCCAACCTTGACTTCTGAGATCCCTACCAAACACTTTTCTTTGCTCATTCAGTAACAAAAGATAGAAAAACAATCTGTCCAAGAGTATGGTCTATCAAAAACTCTGCATTTCTACAGGTTCATGAATGGTCCTCTCATTAAACCTTGGCATCATCTTGCATGAGACCCAATTGGTTCTGCATATCATGAAAGGTGGTGGTGATGAATGGTTAGTTATTTAATTTATTAACTTATTTTCCCCCTGACAGGAAGTGGAAGACACTTATGGTATTTTCTGCCTAAGGTGTGACAATAGCTTGACTAGCCTTGGGTAGTATATCGCTTGACTGGAGGGGAGGAGTGCCATTTGCTACTCTGCCTCAAGCAGCAGAATGTTTTGGGCCCAGTCCTCCCTGACTTCAGGGAATCTACCTGGGAGCCATTTATTTATTTGGTTCATTATGAATTTGTTAATTACCTTTCTGCTAAAAGCACTCAAGGCAATGTCCAATCAATTATAGTACATTTTAATAACAAATCAGACAATAAAACAGCAATAAGAAGAAAACACAGGATTTTTTTTATTAAAAATCACTTTAAAAAGTAGAATTTAATTCTAATTTTAATGTAATTTATTTTAATTTATTTAGAAATGCCATATGCCATATTTATTTAATCCAGGATTTAAATAAATAAACCTGATGCTTATTTTTAAAGTTTATTTTTCTCCAACTTGAGGCACACAATAAAGTGGTCTAAGGTGAATGACTCTGAAGTTTCATCAGACATTTCACAGAAAGAGACACTTAGGGCAAAAAAAAAAAATGAAATGCATAGATATAAGATGAGGGACACCTGGCTTAATGAGATTTTTTGTGTGAAAGTGATCTAGGAGTCCTAGTAGACCACAAGTTGAACATGAGTCATCAGTGTGATGATGCAGCTAAAAAGGCCAATGCAATTTTAATAGAAGTATAGAATCTAGATCAAGGAAAGTAATAGTGCCACTGTATTCTGCGTTGGTCAGGCCCCACCTGGAATACTGTGTCCAGTTCTGGCCACCACAATTCAAAAAGGATGTTGCAAAACTGGAGTGTGTCCAGAGGAGGGTGACTAAAATGGTGAAGGGTCTGGAAACCATGCCCTATGAGGAACGACTTAGGGAACTGGGTATGTTTACCCTGGAGAAGAGACAGTTAAGAGGTGATATGATTGCCCTTTTTAAATATTTGAAGGGATGTCATATTGAGGAGGGTGCTAGCTTGTTTTCTGCTGCTCCAGAGACCAGGACCCAGAACAATGGATGCAAGCTACAGGAAAGGAGATTCCACCTCAACATTGGTTGATACTTGGAATAATGACCTCACCAGGGCTATAGACATCGCTCCCGAGCGTCCTTTTCAACCCGCTTCAAATGAAAAACCTTGGTACATGGAAAATCTTCACTAAATGAAGCAGGCTGTACAACGACTAGAGCGCTGCTGGTGGAAACATCAACATTTATCTGATAAGACACGTCATAGGATCATGTTGGATTCCTATCAAGTGGCAATAGATGAAGCAAAGAAATCTTTATATGCTGCATGTATTGCATCTGCAAAGTCTCGTCCAGCAGAACTGTTCAGGGTGGATAAAGAATTAACTCAATTACCTCCCACCCTGAACCCATTATTGGAACCAACTAAAGCCTGCTGTGACGCTTCTAATGACTTTTTTTATAGATAAAATCTCTCAGATAAGGGCTGATCTGGATGTGGGCATTATAACAGAACCAATAAGAGAGATGTCCAGAGACTCTGTGGATCATTTCAAGTTTGTTAATACCGATGAAGTGGACAAGCTTCTTGGAAGTGTAAGGAGGACAACATGCCCTCTTGATCCTTGGCCATCTTGACTGACTATCCAGGGAGGTGATGCAGTAAAAATATTATTACAACTCATCATTAATCCATCCCTCAGAGAAGGGAAATTTCCATCTAGTTTGAAACTAGCGGTGGTTAAACCGCTCTTGAAAAAAACTTCCCTTGATCCCCTGGTGAAAAATAATTATAAACCGGTCTCCCTTCTACCATTCTTGGGTAAGGCGATCGAGAGGGCAGTTGCCTTCCAGCTCTAGGTTGTCTTGGAAGAAGCCGATTATCTGGACCCATTTCAAACTGGCTTCAGGGCGGGATTTGGAGTTGAGACTGCCATGGTCACCTTAGTCAATTATCTCCATCTGGGCATTGACGGGGGAAGTGTGACCCTGTTGGTGCTCTTGGACATCTCAGCAGCATTCAATACCATACCAGGGGCAGGCAAACTCAGCCCTCTTAGGGATTTTGAACTTCAGCTCCCAGAAGCCTCAACCATGTTGGCCAATAGTCTGGGATTCTGGGAGCTGAAGTCCGTCGGCCCTTAAAGGGGACAGTTTGCCTGCCCCTGCCATAGACCATGGTCCTTCTGAGACGCCTGAGGTAGTTAGGTATTGGGGGCACTTCTCTTCAGTGGTTCTGGTCCTACCTCTCAGGCAGATTTCAGATGGTGATGCTGGGGGATAGTAGCTCTTCAAAAAGAGAGCTGACATCTGGCATCCCTCAGGGTGCCATTCTATCCCCCATGCTGTTTAACATTTACATGAAGTCGCTGGATGAGATCATCCAGAGAAATGGGGTGCGGTGTTATTAGTACACTGATGACACCTAACTGTACTTCTCTATGTCTCTGACTGCTGCAGTGACACGGCATCTCTCCTCTGGATGCCTGCCTTGGGTCAGTAGTGGGCTGGATGAGGGAAAACAAACTCAAGCTGAATCCAGAGAAAATAGAGGTACCCGCAATAGGCACCCCAGGTCTGGAAAAGAAGCTTTACCAACCAGTCCTGGATGGGGTCACACTTCCCCTGAAGGACAAAGTATGCAGTTTGGGAGTACTCATGGATTCATCTTTACAGTTGTCATCTCAAGTGGATTCGATGGCCAAAAGTGCTTGGTACCAACTTCAGTTGATACGCCAACTGCGACCCCACCTGGACCAGAAGGGCCTTGAAACAGTAGTACTTGCCCTGCTAATCTCTCGTTTGGATTTCTGTAATGCACGCTACATGCAGCTACCTCTGTACCAATTTCAGAAGCTTCGATTGGTTCAAAATGCAGCAGCCAGATTGGTCACTGGAACATCTAGATCGGACCATATAACACTTATATTAAAATCTCTTCATTGGCTGCCGATTAGCTTCCGGATGCAGTACAAAGCGTTGGTTATTACCTTTAAAGCCCTACATGGCTTGGACCTGAGTTACTTGAAGGAACGCCTCTCCCCACACAATCCACCCCGTACTCTCAGAATATCTGAGAACTTATTAGAACATCGTAGAACCAGACTCAGCACAACTTCCCAAAGATCGTACACGGCCACAGCTTCCATGTTGTGGAATGGCCTACCAGAAGAGATTCATCTTATTACTACGCTAGATGCCTTTAAGAAGGCACTCAAGATGGAGCTCTTCCAGCAGGCCTATCCATCTGATCTTCTAGATTTCTAGATTCTGACGACGATTGGCTATTTTATTTTATTTATTCTATTTTTATTTATTTATTTATTTTATTATATTATATTTTATGCTCTTATAATTTATTACTGTTGTTTGATTTTACTATTTTATTGTTTGTATTTTGCATATTGTATTCATTTTATTGTGTAATCCCACCTTGATCCATAGGGAGAAGTGGGAAATATAAATAAAATTATTATTATTAACATTAGGAGGAACTTCCTGACAGTGAGAGCTGTTTGACAGTGGAACACACTCCCTCGTAGTGTGGTGGAGTCTACCGTACTTCTTTGAGGACTTTAAACAGAGGCTGGATGGTCATCTGTTGAAAATCCTTTGATTTTGAGTTCCTGCATGGCAGAGGGTTGGACTGGATGGCCCTTGTGGTCTCTTCCAACTCTATGATTCTATATTCTAGGGAGGTACAAATGCATACCTTCCAATTGTGCAGATTTGAAGGGACAGCCCCAATTAATCCCCTGCCCTTCCACTTTTAAAAGCTGCTTTTAAAATGTCCCAGTTTTTCTCTCATTCTGGCACTTTCCCTCTTTGTCTTCAGTTTACTTCCATTGCTGCAGACTGAGTTCAAAGTAAAAAAAATAGTTTATATTCAATGAACTCAGCAGGAAGGAGAGAAGAAGAGGGGTGAATCTATACTTTCCTAGTAGGCTTTGGCAAAAGCAAACTGCTGCCCCCTCTCCTAGCATATGTGTTCATCCTCACTGACAGCTTTTGCTACCTTGACCACACCCAGATATTCCTTGGCCATTTGCACATGTTCCAGTTTTCATCCTTGAAAAATTGGAGGGTATGTAAATGTAATTAAATGATAAGAGAAGAAACATAGGTACATTGAAGGAAGATTAGGGTTGCCAGCTTTTCAACCAAGGCTGCCCCACTCAGAAAAGTATGTGCTTCAGAATAGCTCAGGAAAGTTAACTTTCAGGACTATAACTCCAATGATCCCCAAGCCAGCATGGGGATTATGTGGCCGTGGTCTAAAAAAGTAATGCTTTCAAATTCTGTTTTGCAGCAATCAAGAGGAGATCAAGGTTTTTTCCCAGCAATGATAAAATTCTAGCTAATTTCTACCAATGCGGGCTCATTTAATGGAGTCAGGAACATGGCTCAGTATTTTTCCCCTGCCCAGTAAACATTAATGAAGATGGTCAAGTAGTTGAGTGTAAGAATGCGAAAATCTTCAGTTTACTTTTCATAGCATTACTGAGAATTCCACCAGCATTCTTATCTGTTAAGAAAAGTTGTTATTGGATTGTGATAGATTTTCTGCCTCCCACACAGAAATATGTGTATATTTCATTACACTTTTTTTCTACATGTATTGTTTACACATATCCTTAATATACACAGTTTTTTCCACACACTTTCCATTGACTTTATTTGCATTGTCACAAATAGACATGTTTAGTTGTGTTCATTTGCTTGCAAATAATTGTTTGTTAAATAGGACAAGAATCTGATACTCATGGTTAGGTCATGATGGGACACTTGAAAGACAGGGATATGCTTTCATTAATTCTCTTGAACACTACAAATTGAATAAATTTGGGGAAAGATGATAGTTAAGGGATCTTCCTCCTAACAGAGAGAACCAGAAAACATCATGGGTAAGAACCAAGCATTACCCATAATACTATGGGAGAACAGCATGAGATTGGGTGTACAATACCATTCCAGCCAGAGCTCCTTCTGTTATAGGCATTAATTGTCATTGTCATGTTTCTAATTTTGCAAAACATACTGAAAATGACCCAATCAGAAATGTAAAGTGATAATCAATTTGCAGAAATAAAAGAGGGTATAGCTTGAATATTTTGCCTCAGAATAAAGTGTGGAAAGTAGATGTTTGCCCTCACTAAGATGAACTGTGTCTACTTACCTGATTTGTTAAAGGTTCACAGTTATTCTCTAGAACAGGGGTAGGCAACCTTTTTGAGCCAGGGGCCAGGTTGCTGTCCCTCAGACAGCATCAATAATTAATTAATTAATTAATTAATTAATAATTAAAACAAATAAAAATTAAAAAATATGCATGCACACTCTCTCAGCCCCAGAAAAGCCATGGCAAAACCCCTGTGGAGATTTTGCCAAAAAAACCCCAAGAACAAGTAATAACAATAATCAATATCATCATGGCGGGGGGCGGGGGGCGGGCGGTGGGGGTGGGGGTGGCAGGACCGACCTGGGGCCAGTCCAAAGGCCTTGGGGGCCGCATCTGGCCCCCAGGCCTTAGGTTGCCTACCCCTGCTCTAGAAAATCATAGCTCATTGATGAAGTGTGCATGAATTAACTCCATTTATACATTTGTTCAAAGAGCTTAAGGCAGCATGTACAGTCAGCCCACCATAAAATATCCATGAATTTTTTATCCACAGATTCACTCATCCATGGTTTGAAAATATTCACACACACACACACACACACACACATATATATATATATTCCAAAGGGCAAACCTTGATGTTGCCATTTTATATAAGGGACATCATTTTACTATGCCATTGTATTTAAAGGAACTTGAGCACCCATAGATTTTGATATACAGGGGGTGTGTGGATGGGGGAGTCCTGGAACCAAATCTCAGTAGATACCATGGGCCCACTGTATGCACCTGCATGGTAATAGATTTGGGACAGCTAAAAGGAAGAAATTGACACAGCTTATAATCAAACTGTGGAATTTACTGCCACAAATAATAATGATGACTTTTGACTTTTATGGCTTTGAAAGGAGATTTGATAAATTCATGGAAACTAGGGCCATAGAAGGCTACTGCTCAGGATGGCTAATGATGGCCTTGTCTGCATTGCATAGGATACTCTGAAGGCAGCTCCCTTTTACCTCTCCCCATTACCTAGTCTTCTGTTCCCACACCAGGGCAACTGTCTGTATGCACATCCTACTGTCCTTCACCAACACCATGAACCACTCACTTCTGATGTCAGAATGAGGTGTCTAGTGATGCTCACATGGCCAGGTACCTCATTATGACCTCAGAATGAGCAACTGGAGACATGGATGGACATGCAAGGCTGTTACCCAGAAAGATGAGGGGACTAGGGGTTCCCCATCTACTATGCCAGCATCTCTTTCACTGTTAGGGGAACTGTTTAGCTCGAGAAGGCTTTGTGAATAAGAATAAGATCATGATAATTAAATAATTAAAGCATTCCAATACCTCAGTATTGCACAATTCAAGAGAACCAGGGTTCAAACCAGGCTAGATAGGGATGGAACATGGCAGCAGATAGGTAGGAAGTGTTGGCTTACTCACCTTTGACTATTGTCTTGAGTGTGAGAGAATATACAGAAAGCCTGGGGGGAGGACGGAGTGATCACCATAACCATTTAACCTTTATTTAGATACTACTTAGGTCCTCCATGTGTCTTTAGTCAACATTGCTTTCCCATGAGACACTTCCTAGTGTTTCAAAGGTCATTGTGACCTCTTAAAACATACCTGGCTCTAGATGGCTCAAGATATTAAAATATGAAAATATGAAGATGCCATATCCTGCACTGGGTTGTCAGGTGTGCTCAGTGGTAAGTGTGTGAAGGCAGATATCCTAGCATGGGAATGAAGAGCTCTGGAAGATCTGGAATATGAGGTACATTTTAAAAAAAATGTGTTAAGGATGTTATACCCCAGTTCTGGAGTGAGCAAGCGGGATATCATCTAGACCTTTTGCACCCGAATTAGGATTTGGGTCATGTGTCATCCAAATAGGATG
Source organism: Phrynosoma platyrhinos (assembly GCA_020142125.1). Taxonomy (NCBI): domain Eukaryota; kingdom Metazoa; phylum Chordata; class Lepidosauria; order Squamata; family Phrynosomatidae; genus Phrynosoma; species Phrynosoma platyrhinos. The sequence continues at coordinate 361,740,610 of CM034701.1, forward strand.
CCACAGAAAAGGGGGGGATGACACATTTGGCCCATGTAGACAAAAACATAAAACACCCTGTACCTGGACATAGTATACCTGTATATTTCAGTTGCTGGAAATACAAGATAGAGGGTGAATTTGCATTCATGTACTGTTGACAGGCTTCCCACAGGTAGCTGGCTGACCATTTTATGAACATAATTCTGGCCTATATAGGCCTCCAGTCTAATCCAGCCTGGCTCCTCTTACATTCTTATGTCCTCCTGCATTGTATATTTCCCAGTTCAAACGTCAAAATAACTTGCTGCTCCCAGAGGCTTGGCAATTTAATTTCAGATGGGGCACTATCTCATTTTTCATTTGCTCAAATGACAAACCAACAGGAGTCAGCCTTGAATCATACATATTTCTCACTTTGTTCTCTCTTCATGTTGATTAGAAGAATTGGGCCAGGGGTGCCATTTGCTCAGATATTTGGCTGCTTGAGATGAAACAACAAATGACACCTCTCTCAGGCCAAGGTGCATAGAATCTAAGACCAGCCAAATTATTTTGGCATGTAAGACAAAAAGTGTCACAAGTGCCTCTCCATGTACCTGGCAATAGGGCTGTGAAGAATACTTGCAAATGTTCTTATCTTCAAGAAAGAGTACCTTGATGTCATTAAGAATGGCCATCTTACATCCTGTACTGGGACAAAACAGGATATTAAATAAATACATAAATTCATAAACAATTTCAGACTTTTCTCCAAAAAAAATTCACTTGTGTAAAAATCTTATTCTTTCCCACAATCAAAGAATTTTGCACAGAAAATGGTATGCTTTGTGTAAAATGTTTTCTTCATTTGCACAACATTCACTTTTGTGTAAAAAGGTAATAATGGTTGTATTCTGGGTGTTTTTTGCAAAGAAGTCCCAAAGTATGACAAATGTCAAAAATATGCAATAATGGTTGCAATATCACCCAGCACAGAAAAAAATGTGAAATTTTTTTGTGAAAATACAATGATAAATAAATTGACTATTCATCTTCTACCTTTTCATGTCACTACATATCTGCTTACTGAGGTGATGGTCTCACTTTACCTAATGATAGGGCCAGCCCAAAATTTGCTCTTCTCCTTTAGGCAGACAATACTAGCCCTGTGCATGCATTGTTTAATGGCAAAGCAACATTGATCCCCCCCTTTTTTTAGAATGACTTTTTTTCTCCTCTGCAGACTTGATAGATTCAATCACTCAATTAGTTGACTAAAACTCATTCATTTAATTATCTGAGAGTTTTTAAATGGGTAACACCCTGCTTAATGAATCCAAAGTAGCATAAAGAAGGGGTGAGAAGATGCTGTCAGGTGTTGGAATGCTCCTTATTCAAAGCCAGTATGGAAGGAATTCTAATAACCCTGAGATTGTAATTGCTGGGTGTGAAACAAGTGCTTCCAACAGCAGCAATTACCTACAGTGAGTCCTTGAAATACATTTCTCTGTTTATGCTGTAATACCTTAATTATAATAAAACAGCCACACTTTAAGCACATCAAGAGGTTGTTTTTTGTTTTTGTTTTTTTGCTCAATAGGTGACCCAAAGGTTGTCCCCTTTCACAACTAAGGAGGTGGTCCTTGACCAACTTGCCTCCAGAGCAGGTCTGTTGAAATCAGTAAGACTACTCTTGGGTCAGTAGTGGCAAGACTGTAATGATGTTGCATATCACATCTATTACCGCATATGGGGGAAGGAGGTAGTTAGGAGGAGGAAGAGAAGAAGGAGGAGGAATTCTAAATATTTTCAAAATTAGGCTCTTCAGGTTGAAAGATCTGGAAACCAAGCCCTAAGAACAGCTTAGGGTCTGTACAGATGGCCTTTCCTTGCAGGATCAGGCCACAACAAGCGCATGTCATGCCCCAATCCAGTACTTTGCCACTCTAAAAAGAGCTAGCAAATGCTGCTCCTTTTTAGCATGGCAAAAAGCCACCCTTTTGCACAGAAAAGCTTCCACTGCAGCAGCAAGGGTGACTTTTTGCTGCTCCAAAAAGGGCCAGCATTTGCCAGCTCTTTTTGGAGTGGCAAAGTGCCAGATTGGGGCCGTGGCATGTGGTTACTGCGGCCCAATCTAGCGCTCCCAAGGGTGGCACAGAGCCACCCCTTAGGGGCCCTCTGTAGAGCCCTAAATGGTCCTTGATATCAGCTTTATCTGTATTCTATGATAAGGAATGTATACAGTCCTACATACAGTTCTGCTGACTGCTGTACCGATTTCAAAAATATAAGCAAGGCAGCATTATTTGTTCAGTAATTTCTCATTGCAACTCCACAATTTCTACAAATTGCTTCAAGACTGGACCACTGTTCATTCAATAGGAGTAATCAGGGCATTCAGAAAGCTGTCGCCCAGTTTCCAAATTCTGGAATTCAGAACCACAATACATTGTTTCTCCATATATAGTCAACAGTTATGCACCATGGTTTAACTTGAGAGGTTTTCAAATAGGAGAGCTGGAGATTAACCCCAGCCTGTATGTCCTTTTCTGCACTCTAGTGAAAATGCAAATTCTGATTCATGTTCAGACGTCCTCACACTTTTCAAGAGCATAGCTGTGGATGTGCATTACTTATAGAATTCATGAATATCCCATCTTTACTTTAAGGATAGCATATGTCATGATTATATCTCTGCCATATCTAGAAAGATAATATGAGGGGTAATTATTAGTCCAAGGTAAACCATTGAGCTTCACAGGATGAAAATAGATTTAATATTGGTAGAGCAGTGAGAGGTTGGTTTGGAAGTGTCTTAGGGTGGGTCTGCACTGGCCCGAATACTCCAGGCTGCTCCTGGAGTATTCTGGCCCCAAAGCTGACCTGAATTCACCCTGTTACCTCTGCATTCCAGAGCAATGCTGGATGACTGTTTACACAGCGTACCACTATGCCACCCAAATGATGCCCCTGCTGGTATGGCTCATTCCCTCGTAGGTCAAAAATGAGACACCCAGCATTAATCACATGTTTGGGCACCTTGTTGTGACCTCAGAAGGATTGATCAAAATCAGCAGTGTGGTGCCAGGTGGCACAGTAGAACGCTGCATAAACAGCCATCCAACAGGATTCTGGAGTGCTCCTGATTTTCCTGGAAGATCTGGAACAAAAGGTAAGTTACTTTAAACAGTTTAAGGAGGGATGGCTCAGATTCGGTGCAGAACTGGCCTACCCACATGAAGACAGTCTGCATCTGAATTGGGGCTTGTCTATGCATCGTCTGAACAGGGCAACATGAGGGTGGGGGGAAACTGGTTTTAACAGCCACTGTAGACATGCACCCCCATCACATTAGTTGAGTATAACCCATTTGATATACGAGAGGAAGCTTTCAGCTGAATCAGCATACTGCTTGCTGGTATTTATATCTTTTCCCCATGGTTCATAATTATCTGAGTACAGGTATCAGTACAACACAATGACAACATTCAATGAATCAATTTTTAATGATAAGTCAATGCATATGTATATCCAGCTGATTCATTTCATTTCTCTAGTTGGGGCTAGCAGAGGATATAGGTCAATATCTATTAGAGATAAAGGAGTGATTATCTAATTAATTAATTCAAATTTACCAAATTTGCACTTCCAAATTTGGCAAAATTACTTTAGTGGTACAACTTCTAGAACCCCTCATGTAACATGATCCATCTTATGTAACATGATCCATCTTGTGGCAGTGATGTTGAGCATTTTACCAATAACCAAGAAAAGGCACACTGCTGATATGGAGTGAGGTGATGTCTACCATGTGACTGTGCCAAAACAGGAACTATTCCAAACTATCTCTTAATAAGCAAACTAAAATGCAATTATACTTGAGTTTTTGCACTTCTTCATATTTTGTACAACAACATTAAAAATCCACAAAACAGTGATACCTTTATTGGACTATCTAAAAAGCACAAAATACATCATGAAAGCTCTCAAAGCTTTGCTGGCTACTTCATCAGGCAAAGATGTTAAAAATTATATAGGAGAAGGAAAGTAACTGATGAAGAAAAGTGAAGCCAGTGAAGCTTTGAAAGCTTGTATGAAACATTTTGTGTTTTTAGTTGGCCCAATAAAGATATCACTGGTTTGTGGTTTGGGGATTTTCTTGTATTTTTCTGCACTGTCAACACTGAATATGTTTCCATATAGTAAAATTTAAAAAAAGGTAAAATTCAATATATTGGATAGATGCATTCCACTGCAATGAAAAGCTGGAGAAGTACAGATCTAGTATATCTCTAGATGATGAAACTATTGAGACTGTGGATTTTCCCCACCTCCAGCGAAACCATAGTGACAGCATTTTCATGCAATAGCCTTTGACATATGGTTATTATAGTGGGGTTTGTGTGCAATCACAGCAAGATGTAGCTTGTTTACTACACCATGCAAAGGTGAACAGCCACACAAAGGAAGATTCAAGCAGTGTAATCCATTAGAGTCCATTTAGAAACTAACAGATACTTTACAGACATTCAACAGACGTTCAATCAAATCATAATCTCAGAAAACTACTAGCAATAAAACCCATAAATTAAAGTCAAGTTACATAAGCATGACTTGATGAACCTGGTATAATCTGATGGCATGAGATGCATATCCTACATTAAGTCACAAATTCCCCTCCTTTTCTCTTATCTGTTAATAATGGGGCAGAGGCTGCCCAGCAAGTGGTTTGCAGGCAATCCATTTATCTACTTATAGCTGAATAAATGCTGAAAACTGGGTAGCTTGAATTTGTTTTATAGTGGATTAGTTGTCATCAGTTTCTTTTTACAGCATCACCTTTGTAAATTAACAAATTGGTGGCCTTGGTAGACTCCATAATAATAGTGGAGCAATTCCTCTTTTGTTGTAGGATATACATCTTTTTATGTCATCTCCACTTGAAGAAACTGTTCTTCTTGTATGTACCTCCCAGAGCACTGGGCAAACTCTCTTGAACATCTGCCAAGACTATCCTCCTCTGCATCCCTCTATTGGGAGCCATATACTATGTTGTGCCTTCTTTGTGTTGGTCCCCATTGTGGAATGCAATGAGAGGTCCAGCAGAACTAACTCCTCCTGTCCAGTGCCATGCATAGGTCATCTACCAAGACAACCAAAGTTGTCTCAATCCCATAACCTGGCCTGAAGCCAGACAGAAATGGATCATCCAGGAATCCCTGGATCTGGGAAGCCACCACACATTCTAAAATCTTGCTTAAGTAGCAAACATTTGAGACTGGCCTAAACATATCCAATTATACAGTTGATTCAGTGGATTTATTTTAGTTGGGAGTAGTAATTGGATTAAAGCCAAAGTCTTCTATTTCATTTTCCTTTGTTTCAATTTATGCTGAGTTGTTTTATATGGCATTAGAGTTGTTTTCAAAGTGTTCCTCTTGCCTTTATCCTGCCCTGAATCTATTTATTTACTGAACTGATATCCCATCTTTCTTCCCAAAATGGGACTCAAAGTGCCTTACGATTAAATAGAACCGTTGCAATTAAATCATAAAATGAATAGAAGCATAAATTTTAAAGCATAATTTAAAAATATATCAGTAGACAAAAAATACATACTAGATGTGCAACACATTAAAAATCCCTAAATAAATAGCTAGCTAGATACAAGATACCACTCTGTTTGGCTCCAGTTATATAGGCTTGGGCTCAGATGCTGTGAATCTTTCACTAGCAGGGCCAGTGCCCTTATTCAGCATTCTCAGGTAGCTGCTGAAGGCTCAACATCATGGCTTGACCCACTCCTATTGCCTGCCCTAAATCAGAGGCCAAGCAGGTTGACCTGGGAGCTCATCATTATTTCAATTTCCCTAATCACTGTGGTCTCTTTGTTGAGTCAGGAGATGCTACTTAGTTATGCATATACCACTAACTGGAAAATGTAGAATATGAGACCTTGGTTATAAGTATATGATAATCTTTAAAGGCAATCATGTGCTGGCATTGGTTGATGGTGGTTTTTATACCAGTGGGGTGGTGTATCTGTGGTATAGTCCTGATTTTCAAGGAGCAACCCAAAGTATAGAAGCCTACCCCCCCAATAGACTCATAACCCCAGAAAACTCCCTAAAAGTTGGGACTAAGACCCAGAATGGATTTTCTACCCCAGTGACCCAGAAACCACCTCCTACCTCCACGTGCCATGGAAGGTAACCTTTGGGCTAAAACTTGCATCTCTGTCCTAGGTTTCGCCACAGTTTTAAATCTCACTCTCATGGATTTGCCACAATTACAAAATATGTCTTAATGTTCCTCCATTTTTGATTTATTCAGCTTTACTAAACCAGCACCTCTGCTTTGTAAAGGATCTTAGAAGGAGGAGACAAAACAGCCTCAAAGAGCAAAATCTAATAACTTTTACACCATCCATATATATATATATATATATATATATATATATATATATATATATATATATATCTCAAGTGTTTTAAAATGAAAACTTGGAAGGGTGGGAGAAGAGAGCTTCTTTCAACTTATCTTGTTACTTCAGAAGGATAATTTGTCTCGTAAATCACCCACTGAGCAACCTTTCAAGTGTAAATGCAAGTTGAAAGCATTCTTGCTACTGAGAGGAAAGGGACTGCAAAATGACTCATGGAAGACAGTTTCCACCTCCATCTGGCCAGGGGAGGATCCTTCAGCACAGGCTAATGACAGTGAAGCTGTCTTTGGTCACAGTAGGCTTGCTCAACTGCGACACATTTTACCTTTACCTGACCCAGCAGGTCATCCTGAAAGCTTCCTTTGGCTCAAAAAGTAGCATCTGTTCTACCAAGCAAAGTATACAAACAAAGACATGTGCCGTCTTTACCAGTTTGGCCCACATTCATACGAAAAAGTTTCAATTTTTTACACCCAGGCTGCACAATTTATAAAAATAAGGCCCACCACACTTCAGTTCATCGAATTCAGGGAGACTTGCAGACTGCCAGAAATAGTGCAAATTGAGTCCACTTTAACTGCCTTTACTCAGTGCTAGGGAATCATGGGAACTGTAGTTTATTGTGGCATCAGAACTTTCTGACAGAGAAGGCTAAATATCTCACAAAACTACAGTTCCCAGAATTCCCTAGCACTGAGGCATGGCAGTTAAAGCAGTCTCAAACTGGATTATTTATGCAGTATGTTGGACCTTTGTCCCAGGTAAGTGCACAAAGAATTGCAAATATACAATGCAATATGAGACGTAGAGCCTTTGCAGACTGCCAGAAATAGTGCACATTAAACTGAGGCACTGCCCTGGCTCAGTGCTAGGGAGTCATGGGAATTTTATTTTTTTCTGAGACATTGAGCCTTCTCTGTCAGAGAGCTCTGGTGCCACAATAAATTACAGTTCCCATGATTCCCTAGCACTGAGCCAGGGCAGTGCCTCAATTTAATGTGCACTATTTCTGGCAGTCTGCAAAGGCCTATACTTTCCTAGCCCCATCATGTTCAATCAGAATCCCAGGTACATGTATTGAGAGTGCTGATATATAAGCTATACTACTCAATATACTCAATTAGGGTCTATTTATAAGATCTAAGCAGAGCAGTAGAAGACAGGGGGGCTTGGAAAGGTTTCATTCACAGGGTCGCCATGAGTTGGGGTTGACACAAGGGCAGTTAACAACAACAAGCCATATTACACAGCACAATTCTTCTTAGATTTACAAGGTCTATGGGACTTACTCCCAATAAAGGTACAGAGAACTGAAGATTTATTACTTAGGCCTGGAAGTTTCCTGATACTCAGGAGGATTAACCTTTTCTTAGGAGTAATTGCCCTGTCATTTTAATTTTGAGTAGTCAGTTCTTTGGGGATGCAATAGCTCAAGTGGTTAAGATGCTGACTCTGTTGATTGCAAGATCAGCAAGTTGGCAGCTTGAGGCCCGGGTGCTGCATGATGGGGTGAGCTCCTGTCACTAGTCACAGCTTCTGCCAACCTAGCAGTTCAAAAGCATGCAAATGCAAGTAGATAAACAGGTACCACTGATAAACAGGTGGAAAGGTAAACAGCATTCTCTGCAGTCATGCTGGCCACATGATAACAGAGTAGTCTCTGAAAACGCTTGCTCTTTGGCTTAATAATGGACATGAGCACCGCCCCCTACAGTTGGACACGACTTGACAAATTTGTCAACGGGGAATTTGCAATATGAAAATTAAGTCGAGGAAGTGGAAGTGCATTTCTATGCTTAGCTGTTACACCAGATCGGCCCTTTTATAAATCAGAATGAAGCAGCTGCCTGAGTTGTCTGAGTTGTCATATAGCATCAGAAGTTTGATTTCTTTCCCCGCTTGTTGTGATCTTGGGAATTATCAACTTCCACTGACAGCAGCTTCTATCTGCATTTTTATAGACATGTATTACGAGGGCCAGTGTGGCATGGTCTTTTGAATGTTCAACTACAATTGCCTTTGCAGACTGCCAGATATAGTGCAAATTGAGTCCACTTTAAGTGCCCTGACTCAGTGCTAGGGAATCATGGGAACTGTAGTTTATTGTGGCACCAGAGCTCTCTGACAGAGAAGGCTCAATGTCTCAGAAAAAAATACAATTAACATGATCCCCTAACACTGAGCCAGGGCAGTTAAAGTGGACTCAATTTGCACTATTTCTAGCAGTCTGCAAAGGCCCCAAGTCTGGAGATCAGGGTTCAATTCCCAGCTTGGCTGTGAAACCCACTGGGTGACCTTGGTCAAGTCACACACTCTCAGCCTCAAGCAATGGCAAACCTCCTCTGAACAAATTTTGCCAAGGAAGCCCCATAATAGATTTGCCTTAGGGTTGCCATAAATCAGAAATTACTTGGAGGCACAACAACAACAACATATCAAATGCAACAACACATGTCACATCACATTTTATTTGGTACAAGCTGATCCAAAGGTGGCTTGATGTGGTTACCATAAGGTGGCTTGTGCCATGATTGTATCTGGAGAGGAAATGTTGCTCCCAAGAAGTAGGCAACTGGATCTGCTTCTATGAGTCATGATTTTCAATTGGATTTTACTATTCTATGAACCAAAAATCTTCACCTGGCTCCATTTGGTGGACTTCATAGTTTGGGGTGGTGGTGGAACTCAGATTGTGCCTTCATCTCCAAAATCAGGTCATGCCTACATGAGTCTACAGTGGTTACAATGAATTAACTGGAGTAGAGAGATCAGAGGCTGAATTCCAGTGTAGCCATGTAGGTTCCTGGAGACTTTGGGCCTCAGCAGACGGAGGCTCCGGAGACGCCGCCAGACGGAGCGCCGCGGGACCGCAGCCTCCGCATCGCGGCGCTCCTGCGGCGACTCTAAAAGGAGCTCCAAATTGGCGCTCCTTTTAGATTTCAGGGAAAGTGCGCCCTAAAAGTGGCGGGCGCACTTTCCCTGACTCTTCCACCGCGGCACGTCCAGTCGCCGCGGCGTGAGGTCATCCCCGGAGCACCGGCTGTGCGGAGGGCCGGCGACTCCGAGGGAGACCTCAGGGAGAGGAAGGGGCGCCGCTCGTGCGGCTGCCCCTCCTCTTCAGGGCCTCCAAGACGGCTCAATTAGCCGTCTGCCGAGGCCCAAAGTTTCTCTAGCAATTGTACTGTAGTTGTTATAAAGGTAAATTATCCAAGAGAGAGAGAGATTGAGATGTGGATGTGGAAGTATTTGCCCAAGCAAATCTGTAAAAATATGTGGCTGAACAGCCCCTTAGTCCATTCTCTCACCATCATGGAAGGAAGAGGAAACTGGAGAAAGGACAGGACCTCATCAACAACAACTTCATCATTGTCACCTCAAAATGTGCTCAATAAATAGTCTTGAATTAAAATGAGGAGGATTGTGTCTGTTCTGTCACAAATTCTCCTGGCAATTCTGAGCAAATCATGGTGCAACTTCACTTCTCCATCTTTGAAATAAAATTATTGACTCTTGGAAAAATTCATGCAGTATTGGCATTCTTTTTTTAAAAAAAAAACCCAAAAAAACCCCTCAAATGATGTGATAGAGATTAGAAACAAGAATACTTTAATACAATTTAGGAACCAATATGATGAAATAGACATCCTATGCAGCAAAGCTAAAAAATGATGGATAATTAATATTCTGCCACTGATGTGTAACATCTAAAGTCCAGAATGAATTGAATGTGTACACTGAGTAACAATCAAATCAATACTACTTGTGCAGCAATACACATTGACTACTGACATAAACAAGTTAATTGCTTTCTAGATGTCTTCTTTTCCTCACAGAAAACTTTTTTCTCTGACATATTTCCAATGTAGAACTGGGAATGTCAGCTTCCTTTTTTGTTTTGTTTTGTTTTGTTTTGTTGTGAAGTGCACACATAAAAAGGAATGAATGCTGCTCATTCCCAGCTATTGCCAGCTTCTTAGAGGTTAGGGTCCTAAGACAGTTCAGCATGAAGATCATTCTGATTCATAGTCACTGAATGTGCTCCATTGCAATAAAGTGCTGAAAGAAGATGTCTTCCAAGAAGTTCACATTACTGGTTGTCGTAAAATAAAATGGCTATATTGTTTCAGCTACCAGTTTCTTCCCATTGTCTTCATTTTAAAAACCACACAGCCTCAAAGGCCAGAGGATGTGTTTCAGGACAATTTGAGAACAGCACTGTAACTAAATATTATCTTCAATTTACTTCTTGTTTCATGTTACTTTTTGGTCCTTGAGTTCTTCAAAGTTCATCATTTGCTCATGACATTACCGTGACTTGCTAACTTTCCCATTCTTTCTGCAATCAATAGGGGAACAATATATTGTGGTATTCCGCATTTCAGTTACCTGTCATTCAGTGTTGTGGTTTTTTTAAAAATCTCCATTGATACTCCAGGTACCATGCACAGAAACTAAAGTAGGCTGCCTTGTCTTCTGCTAATCTTGAATGCCTTTTGTTTGAAAGGTGTTTTGTATTCATCAGTCAGCTAAGGACTCATCCTGAAGAAGCCCTCCGTCAGCACTGAGATCTTGCTGAAAAGGGGATAGGCAGCTTGTAAAATATTCATAGCAAAAGGTACCTCAATCATTTTCACCTTTTGACCCTCCAAGTCGGAAAAGGATTATCAGCTGTAAGTGGCAAATCTTAGCCATGTGAAAAATTCATAGATGAAATAGTTTGCTCTTTTCTCCTATCCACTTTTGATACCAAGCTATTCACAAGACAAACTTATCTTCCCATTCTATCCACGAGTACATTTGTGTCCAACTCAAAATAGTTTTAATAAAAGTCTGGTGTTGAAATGACAGTGATCCAAGTGTGGGGTTAACTGTAGGTTTTTCACTCCTAAGGAAAAAGAGCAAGTGGATATTCATTTTTATCTCCTGATAGCAAAGAGCAAACTGTTTCAAGAGCCATAATAAATTAATATGAAAAATAATTCTTTTTTAAATGCACTTAATTTTTTAATACACTTTTTTTTAAAAAAAACTTGTTTGGTTTTTCATAGAATATGGGAAGCTGCTTCATACTCAGCCAGCTCATTAGACACCAAGCTCAGTATTTTCAGCCATATGGATAGGTACCTCTGGCTTCTAGCCATATTTGTGGCCTGCTACACACACACACTACCATTGCTCTGGAATCAAATGCATGTCAGAAATTCAGTGCCACTACAAAAGGATGGACTGCTAAGAAGTCAAATGAATGGGTCTTAGAGCATTCTCTAGAAGCAAAGATGACTAAACTGAGGCTATCATATTTTGGACATATCATAAGATGACACGACTCACTGGAAAATATGATAATGCTTAGCAAAATGGAAGGCAGTAAGAAAAGAAGGAGATCACACTATGTGTGGATTAATACAACAAAAGAAGCCCGAGTTTGTAAAAGCTTGAGCAGGCAGCTGATGATAGGGGATTTTGGAGGTCTCTTATTCATAGGGTTGCCACAAGTTGAGGTCAACTTGATGGCAAATAATCAAAAACAGGAAGCATCTTTCTCTCTCTCCTTTATAGATATAAAATGCCTTGCCCTGTCAATCTTCAGAGGTCTATGGTGCCAGAAGGTCACACAGAGAACTGGTGCAGTCAAAGTCAAATTTTGTTTTCAACAGAGATCTTCAGTTGTGCCTGCTAAATCTCTCCTGTGCAGGTGGCAGTGCAGTATCTGGTTAGTTGTGGGAGGGAGGCATACAATATGGATCCTCTGTGACAAAGAGGTGACCAGCACTAGTCTTCAATGACTGGCTTCAGTTATTCAGGGCATCAGTAGAGAAGTTGGAAACTTTAATTTGATCTGCATTTTTTAAGAGAATTGGCCTAATTCACCCTCCCTGGACCAACATATGGATTCGAACACATATGGCACTTTTCTGAATTTTGTGATGGCTCAAATGTTGTGTACAAAAATGCATATATCAGAAAAATGGGTTTATGGGGATGTATAAATTCAGGAAAGACTCATGCAGCAATGGATGATGTCTAGAGAAGGAGGGAGGTTTTTCTCTCTCTCTTATTTAAGGAGAAAAAGAAGATCATAGATCAAAAGAGTGGAACCTGCTTCTTCAGTCCAAGGGGATGTGTAGTTTACAAGGTAGGCAGAATTCTTGCTAGAATGGTACATTTTCTCACTCTCTGATACATTTCCCTGAACTGTAGCACTGTAATTTTCTGATAGGAACACCTAATAAAAGCGTTACTACAATATTATTATTATTATTAGTAGTAGTAGTAGTAGTAGTAGTAGTAGTAGCCCGCCACTCTGAGCACAATCGGGCTGACAACAATGATGAGTAGGATCTGACCATTGCCTCGTTGTTGCCCCCCAAAGTAATCTGTTAACTTGTAATGTGATACTTCTAAGCTTTGGGTGCACTGTGTACAAAATCTCAGAAAGACCTGACATCTGGTACTGTTGTTGCTGTGTGACTTCAAGTAATTTTTAACTTATGGAGGCCCTAAGGCAGGCCTGCAAAACATATGGCCAAGGGGCCCCATGTGGCCCACCAAAGTATTTTGAGTGGCCCACAAGGATGTGGTACAACTTCAAGGCTCCTTCACCACTTGGCCACCTCCTGTGGAGAGTGTCATGTGGAGGAGGAGGAAGGGTGAATGCTTGCCCTGCAAGGCTCCTCTGCTACTTGGCTTCTTCTATGGAGAAGGATGGGCAGAAGCTCATCCTGCAAGGCTCCGCCACTGCTTGGCTTTCTCCTGAGGAGAAGGAGGAGGAGGAGGAGGAGGAGGAGGAGGGGTAAACACTTGCCCCTCAAGGATTCTCCACTGCCTGGCTTTCTCACAAGGAGGAGGCCAGATGGCAGAGGAGGACAAGTGAACACTCGCCCTGAAAGGCTCCTCCACTGCTCAGCTTTCTCCTGAAGAGAAGCATGGGAGAAGGAGGAGGAGGGACAGGGACAAACACTCCTCCTGCAAGGGTCCTCCTTTGCCCAGCTTTCTTCTGAGAATGCTGGGCAGCAGAGGAGGAAGAGGGGCAAACGCTTACCTCGAGGCTCCTCCATCACTCAGCCTTCTCCTGAGGAGAAGTCCAGGTAAAGGAGAATGACAGGCAAAGATCCTCTGCCATTCGCCTTTCTCCTGAGGAAAGTGCTGGGCAGAGGGAGATGACGGAATTAATATTAATTAATATTAATTAATATTATCAATATTATAAATTAATTAGTATTTAATTAAAACCTATCTGTGGCCTTATCCTACTTTATTTTTGGCCCCTCCTTACAGCCAAGTTGTGCAGGTCTGCCCAAAGGCAAATCTATTGTGGGGTTTTCTAGGGCTGAGAGTGTGTGATTCACCCAAAGTCACCCAGTGGGTTTCCATGACTGAGCAGGGAAACAAACCCTGTCCTTCAGAGTTGTAGTCCAAAGCACAAACCAATAGGCCATCCTGGCTCTTGACATCTAGTCAACATGGGACATGTTGCTCCCATGTTACTGCCAGTACTAAGTTATCACATGGAGACCAGTTCCAGCAACTTTTATGCTATGTTGGCTAGATACAGTCCAGCTCATCACAGCTCTGTACAAACACTTTTGTGTTTTACATTCAGAGTGGTTTCATCTCAGTCACAACAATTTTGTAACACAGAGGCATTTGAAAGATAGCATAGATAGAAGATCAGGACTTACCATAGAACTAGGGGTGCCCCCCATGAGCCTCAACACCACTCTCAAATGAAACCAGAAGTTGTACAATGTCTGTTCTACTTTTCTGTTTGGCTAATGTGCAGATTGTCTATGTGTGTGTGTTCTTTTTGAGACATGTCTTGGGTCTCTGATGGGGTCAGGAGGATGTGGGAGCAAAAGTCCTGCATTCTGTGGATGTTTTGAGCAGGTTTGTGGTTTAAAATTGGTTTGGATTAAAAAAAAATTAATTGGGATTTGACAGATAAAGGAATGCCCCAGGAACTTTCAGGAACAACAAATTAATTAGGGCTGCATTTGGTCCATAGACTACCCCTGAAGAAAGTATCAGTCTGAGTAGGGGCCTGAACATGAAGGTCTCAGATTCTAAGGGGGATTGCAGACTGCTAGAAATAGTGCAAATTGAGTCCACTTTTAGGGTTAGGGAATCATGGGAACTGTATTTTATTGTGGCACCATAGCTCTCTGACAGAGAAGGCTCAATGTCTCAGAAAAAAAAACAGTTCCCATGATTCCCTAGCACTAACCCTAACCCTAAAAGTGGACTCAATTTGCACTATTTCTTGCAGTCTGCAACCCCCCTAAGTCTAACCTCCCAAAAGTGAGCCTAAGGCAATGGACAATTACATCACTCCTGCTCTAGGCAGGGAATAGCTAGACTCTGTTTCCACACATGCTAACATAAGTTTCAGGAGATGATAGATTGAGGATCCCCAACCAGTGAAATCATGATGAGGTATCATAATCTTCAGACTTTTTGCCCCACAACACTTATTTCTAGAGTAATTACTTTGATGGAAAGTTGATATTCCTTCTGCAATCAGTAAAGCTACTGAAATATGAGAGAGAGATGTTCAGTAACATGTGCAGCCATCTAATTCCTGTTTTTCTTTTCTATGTTCTTAAGTAAACTGCTTATTTTTACTGTGAAGCATAAATAGAGAAATCCTATGACAGTAAATGGGCCATTTTCCAAGGCAGATTCACGGGATACCCACGAGACCTACTTTATTAATGAAACACTGAGGTATTTAGAGTAGTAAATCAAGACACATTTCCCTTCTGCCTCCCTCAAAACTTAATCAAATAATTGGAAGCCTATTAAAATATGTTAGGTGGAGTGATTTCCTGTTGTTAATGTTGATAGAAATTTAATAAGCAGGTAATCAGAGGGAAACTTACTGACTGAGCAGATTTGGAATAGGATATAAACTTTTTCAACTCAAGGCCACTGACTGGATTTCTGCCAAGTGGGTAAAGAGGAATGGTATTTCACCATCTGAAATCTACTGTGAGTTGACTTACTCTAATGTGACTTCCTTAGTGGGAGCTGCAACAAATTTTTGCAACATGAAATTGGTCTTGCTCAGGATATCAACCATCCACACCTATGTATTTTATTCTATGCATCCCACATCTAGTTTTTTGCTTTTAATGGTGTTTTTTTTAACACTTCTCCTAGTAGACATGGTCATTGGCCAGTGAGAAATATTTGGTCCTGGTTGGGCTGTTTTGGATCCCCTGTCCTTCATTTATTTTTTCATAACATTTGTTTGGATCTTCCTAAACCATGGGGTTCTTTCAAGCCTGTTGATATGTTCAGTTTCTATTGGTTGTTGCTTTTGAGGGAAACAATGTAACAGTCCATACTGTGTTCTCTCAGGCCTTGTCTACATTGACTGAACACTTTGAAGCCCCCCCCCCCATGCTGTACTCTTTTAAACTCAAGAGTCTTAAATAGTTTTTTCTTATCTTTTAAACTGTATCTTCTTAATTAAGGGACTGCCTTGGGTCCCTTCTGGGAGAAAGGCAACATACAAATGAAAATAGATAGATAGATAGATGTATACTTCTGAACTGTATGAATATTCTGAATTAAACTCCATTCCAATGTTCACTTTTTCTATGTTTTTAGTTGAATTCAAATTTTGGGAGAAAGATTGGCTACAGATGATGATGATAATGATGATGATGATGATGAGGATAGTTGTTTTGTGCAGAAAATAGCATTTTATATACAGGAATAGCATTTTATATACACTCTTCAGTCAGAAGGAGGGAGAGCCTTCATTTTAAAGGAGGACGAGGCACCGTTAAATGGAGGGCGTTCAAGGAAAA
>CM034701.1:361770587-361790487 GCA_020142125.1 Phrynosoma platyrhinos
TACGCTGATGACACCCAAATCTATCTCTCCATGTCTCAATCGTCGGCCGTGAATTCCGATGGCATCTCTTCTCTCAATGAATGTCTTCGGGCAGTAATGGGCTGTATAAGGAAAAACAGATTGAGACTGAATCCAGATAAAACAGAGGTGTTCACGGTAGCTACTCAGAAACCGAGAATTGGGCTGCAACCTCTGTTCCTGGATGGGGTCACACTCTCCATAAAGGACTGTGTTCGCAGTCTGGGGGTGCTCCTTGACTCGTCACTCCTGATGATGAATCAGGTAAATGTGACAGTCAGGAGTGCCTGTTATCAGCTTTGGCTGATATGCCAGCTGCGCCCTTTTCTGGAAGTAAGGGATCTTTAGACTGTTGTGCATGCACTGGTAACCTCCCATCTAGATTTCTTCAATGCACTCTACATAGGGCTACCCTCATGCTTGGTTAGTACAAAACATGGCAGCCAGAGTGGTTTCTGGAACATCTAGGGGGGACCATGTAACTCCGGTTTTAAGGTCCCTCTGCTGGCTGCCTATTACTTTCTGGGCCCAGTATAAGGTGTTGGTTATTACCTTTAAAGCCCTAAATGGCTTGGGTCCAAGCTATATCCAGGACCGCCTTCTCCCATACAATCCTCCCCAAGTGCTACGTTCCTCTGGGAGGAATTTGCTTCAGCCACAAAAATCTAGGCTAAATGCTACCTCCCAGAGGGCATTCTCAGTGGTCACCCCCAGATTGTGGAACGGCCTGCCGGATGAAATCCTTCTGATTACATCTCTAGACAGCTTCAAGAAGGGTGTTAAGATGGATCTCTTCCGGCAGGCCTTTCCTCCCAGCCTCAGGAAATTCCCTTCAGTCTCATCCCTCCTATGAATGTCACCACCTTCTCATCACTAGTTGTGTAACTTCCCATGTTATTCTGGTTTTATTATTATGTTTAATTATGACTTTTTAATGTACCATTGATTTAATACTTTTTTAAGGGGTGGGTGGGCATTGGGGTGTATAATTGTATCTCTGTATTTTAACATTAGCCACCCCGATTGTTCTCAGAGGGGCGGGGTACAAATTATTATTATTATTATTATTATTATTATGAAGTGAACAACTTCCTGGAGCTGGATTGTTGTAATTTTCAACCTGAAGGTTGCCTAGACATCTGTAGAAACCACTGCCCAGCTAGCTGCCTCTGTTTCTTCTACCACTAAAATTTGGTAGCTACTGCAACAGCTGTTTATGTCTATCTGTGCAGGAAGAACATCAAGGAAGTGAATACATGGAGGAGAAAACAAGGGCTAACACTGTTGTACAGTGATCAGAAATCAATAATGCATATTTGAAATATGTGCCTTTTTGTAAACATGCCAGTTGCCTATTTTCCAGAGTGAACATTGTGTCCATGCTACAGACACTAGAATGCTGTTCCAGTGTTTTGTAATGCTACCTGTGGAAATGGTTACTATTTTTTTGTTGTACAGATGGAAAAGCCATTTTGGTGGTGCCCTGGGCTCACATCTGAAATGAGCAATTAATTGAATATTATCCACAAGGGAGTCAGAACATGTTGCTGCCCTTAGTATTTGGGTCAGAATATGAGAAGAACTTTAACCTCTTTTTACCTACATGCTCACCCAGGATATATGGGAGCCTAGGAACATGTTGCTGGCATCAGTTACCTGTACATGTCCATGGACTATAGTGAAATAGTATGAGAAGGCAAGCAGAAGACATTCAGTTGCTGGAAAATATCTTCCAGATGAGTCCTTCAATTGTAGTGATCCTTCCTATTTATAGATGGTTATGGAAAACACAGGCCTTGAATAATTAGAAACTGATAAAAGGACAAAGAGTTGTTATCATAATTTCCACCCCAGAAGTGCTCTTTCTTTATCATTTTTGTCAGGTGAGGATGCAGTTTTAAACAAGTAAATGATTCTATCACTCTATCTATCTATCATCTATCTATCTATCTATCTATCTATCTATCTATCTATCTATCTATCTATCTACCTATCTATTTCTCACTCTCCCCTAGTCCCCCCCCCCCCATAATGATGATAGGTGTCTGGGGGAAGAAGAGAGAATTGTGTAAGGAGATGCATCACTGATAGTTAGCACAAGTGCTCCCATTGTAAACGTACATGATATATATGTATAGATTGCTCAGGAAAGGTTTGCATTCAATAGCATGTCTTTTTTCTTCAAGCAAAAACATTTTTCAGATTGGTGATATTAATATTTATTGACATTTTTTGTTGCTGTTTTGATATGGGATTTTTTTCCCTTTGCCCCTAGGAACTATTAATTTTATTCTTCGTGGAATAAGAAAGGGCCTATTAGATCCCATTCTCTTGACACGATAATGCGCTCTGATAGATTTGCATTGAGTTTGTTTTGCCATCATTGTCACATGGTCCCCACAAGCCTGAATTGTCATCATTTTGCCATCATAATGACATCTTAATATGGCCTCATCTCTCTGGTGTTTCCACAACATTGACATAAGATCATTACTTTATGTTAAGACCGAAAGGTAAGGCTATAATAGAAGGTTACAGAGATTTGTTAATGTTGTTCCTGTTTTGGCTCATAGAGCGACTTCCTTTCAGCAGAGCTACAGCCAAGGATCAACAAGAAAAAAATGCCTTTTGGTGCTATCATTTAATGTCTCATATTTTCATCATATTACTTTTAGACTTGTTTTTCCCATGAGTCTTTTGGCCTTGCTCTTTGCAGCAGCATCTCTACAAGAAGCATCACAGATTAAACCTCACAGATAGAGGTTTTATATCTGTGCAAAGACAATATGTTAAATGGATACAGCTCATACACACACACATGCTTAAGTAACCTGATTAAGTAATCTGATGTTTGACCATCTCCATCCCATGGAGGAAAGGACAACTGTCTCTACAAATTTCATCCAATTCTGTCAAGAGGCCAAAATGTTATAGCTTTGATTTCCTCATCATAGCAATGAGGACACAAAGGGACTTTTCACACTATACAGTTATAGTGTTATGATGCCACTTTATCCTTTAGCCCAGGGGTAGGCAACCTAAGGCCCGGGGGCTGGATGCAGCCCCCCGAGGCCTTTGGACCGGCCCCAGTCTGGTCCTGCCGCCGCTGCCGCCCGCCATGATGATATTGATTATTGTTGTTATTACTTGTTCTTGGGGTTTTCTTGGCAAAATCTCCACAGGGGTTTTGCCATGGCTTTTCTGGGGCTGAGAGAGTGTGCATGCATGTATTTTTAATTCTTTAATTTTTTAAAAAAATTATTTGTATATTTATTTATTTATTTTTGGTGCTTCAGCCCCCCAATTGTCTGAGGGACAGCAACCTGGCCCCCGGCTCAAAAAGGTTGCCTACCCTTGCTTTAGCCTATAGAATCCTTAGTTTTGTAGCCTAAGGAGACTGCTCAGCAAGAAAGATCTCCTGCCTCATCAAATTGCAAATCTTAGGATTCCACAGGATGGCAGTAAAAAGGAATCATAGGGCCTTTACAGACTGCAGAAATAGTGCAACTTGAGGCCACTTTAACTGTCCTGGCTCACTGCTAGGGAATCATGGAAATTGTATTTTTTTTTTCTGGGACATTGAGCCTTCTCTGTCAGAGAGCTCTGGTGCCACAATAAACTACAGTTCCCATGATTCCTTAACACTGAGCCAGGGCAGTTAAAGTGACCTCAAGCTGCATTATTTCTGGCAGTCTGTAAAGGCCCATAGTGTCATAACTGTGTAGTGTGAAAGAGTCAAACATTTCAGAATTTTCTGAGGTGAAGTTCTATTTTAGATGCAACTGATATCAGATGATCTCTAAATCTATCCAAATTGACCTAGGAACCTTTCCAAAACACCAAAGCAGGAACCAAATGTAACTTCAGACATAAATGTGTTGTTGCTGTTGGAAAATAAAAAGTATAAGAATTGAGAAGTTGGAGGTCTTGGGAACTCCTCACTAGAAGCTACTATCACTTTCTCCATTTCCAAACAAAGTTATAGTATGTGGGGTCGAACTGAATGGAGATGATAGATCTGCATTCTTCCAGGCATGCTGGAATCCATAGAAACTGCACTCTCCAATACTTTCTAGCTTAATTATTTTGATAAAAACATTATAAACTGCATTTTCCATGCATCTTAATGGCAAGGGATGTGGTCAAGTTTCAATATCAAGC
Source organism: Phrynosoma platyrhinos (assembly GCA_020142125.1). Taxonomy (NCBI): domain Eukaryota; kingdom Metazoa; phylum Chordata; class Lepidosauria; order Squamata; family Phrynosomatidae; genus Phrynosoma; species Phrynosoma platyrhinos. The sequence goes on from CM034701.1 coordinate 361,774,767, forward strand.
CTGGAAGGACACAACATCATCAGCAAATTGCTAGTTATTTCCTTCTGCTTCACAAGAGTAAGTTTACATGGGGAAAGGAGGGGATAAGCTATTACCACCACTACCTTCAGACCCCATACTCACTAGTATGCACATTTGTGTGAAAGAACCAGCAAACTTTATTAAGGCTTGCCATACACCCAGGCTGTTACCAATAAATATGATACCTGAAATCCTTCCTCATGCTTGTGTAGTATAAGCAAACACATTGTCAAGACCATGTGGCACTCTGGTCTAGAAAATGACATAGATATGGCCACTGAGAGAAACTGGAGCAATAGTAAGGGTTATGACAGTTCAAGTGGCAGGTGCATAAGTCAGCATTTGGTGAGCTGTGCATCATGGGCGTCCTGATGCAGCATGCACAGTGAATGAGACAAGCCAGGTATGCATCATGGGAGGCCTGGTGGTGCAGTGGTTAAATGCCTGTACTGCAGCCACTCACTTATAAACCACAAGGATGCGAGTTCAATACTAGCCAGGGCTCAGGCTTGACTCAGGCCTGCATCCTTCCGAAGCTGCTAAAATGAGTACCCAGCTGTTGGGAGGCAATGAGCTTACAGTTGTAAACCAATTAGACACTGCATAGTGCAGTATGAAGCGGTATATAAATGAAGCTGCTTTGCTTTGCTTTTGATGTAACAGGCACTGGGGGTGAAACCAGCCAGGTTTCATTACTGCATGACTGTCACATGTTCTCAAGAAGACCACCTATATATTGGAGAGAGTCAGTATCTCTGTTGTTGGTTAGTTGTAGTTGGTGGTTGGGGAAGCACTTTATTACTCTGTAAAGCTGTGAGTATTCAAGATGGACATCTGGTATTCTGTGTATCTTTGTAAATATTTACAACAAAGATTAAAGCCCTGTCTGAGAGAAGCCTTGCTGTGAAGCTATACTTTTCTCCAAACTGAAAGCAGCAGCTGCGTGTGGGAAGTTTTTTCCTGTGCCGTCTGGAGCAGACTCTTCACAGATGACCAGCTTCTGGGCGTTTCTGCCTACATGCATCTACTCTGCATGTATCTATGCTAGAGCTCGCTCTCTGTATCCCCCAAACACATAGTTTCAGGTGATTGCATGATGCCACCCTTTTGCTGAATGCTGACATTGTGAAACTGATGCTGTATCTGCCAGTGTGCCTGTTTTTGTTGCCCTGTGCAATGAACTGTAGTTGTTTCTGCAATAGCACTGAATAAAGTGTTACACTGAAGGCACAATTACATATCATCCAAGAATGCACAATGGTATAGCTGGAACCCTGTTGGTTAATCCCAGCTAGAAAATATCCAATTTGAATCAATTGCTGAATGGCAAGTGAGCATGTAGGTAAATCCACCTGGTTCAATGGACTGAATTTAGTTGGAAATAAAAATAGAGTTTGGGCCATGTGAGAAGGTTACACTTGTAAAATTCTGATTATGCAGCCATGAGCTGAATCTGTATGTTGCACAATGGTAAAAAATGTACAAATCTATGTACAAGAGATCTTAAGCAGTGATGCCAGTAAGTAGGTGCAGTGGGTGCAGTTTGCACCTGGTGACACCCCAGAATAGTGGTGACATCCAGTTAGGCCCTCCTCCCGCTGCGGGGTGAGAAGGACCAAGTGGTCCCCTCCTGCTTTCACTGTGATGGCACCAGTCTCCTCATGAGGAGGTCAGTGCAGCACAGCAAAAGAGAGGGCCAAATACCCCCTCCCCATGACAGTCCTCTTGCTCCCCCAGCCCCCCCCCTCTACACACTGGGTGACACCAGGGCTGGGGATGCCACTGATCTTATGTATGACACCAATAGGATTCCAGCTAATCATTGTATTTATAGAAGATAGATAAGGCATACCTTGATTAACAAATTTGCTGACAAAGAAGTTCCTTAGTTTTTGTGGATTTTCCGGGCTGTGTGGCCATGTTCTAGAAGAGTTTCTTTCTGATGTTTCGCCAGCATCTGTGGCTAGCATCTTCAGAGAATCTGAATCTTTTCTCTGAAGATGCTAGCCACAGATGCTGGCGAAACGTCAGAAAGAAACTCTTCTAGAACATGGCCACACAGCCCAAAAACCCACAAAAACTATGGATGCCAGCCATGAAAGCCTACGACTTCACAAAGAAGCTCCTTTTTACAAAGTCTTTTTATGCTCCCCAGACCTCCCTTTTCCTTCTTGTCTTCTCTGTAACTGGATGTGTGTGTGTGTGATTGACATTCTGATAAGCCTATCTCACTGTGCACTCCACAACCCCAACCTCAGTATGTTAAGCAGATATCTAGAACCATGGGCCTGGATGCATTTTAGAAGATGGTTTTGAGTGATCTCTATAAGGATCAGAATGTTTTCCGTTAGTTATTCAAGGCTAACTTATTTGGGTTGTTCCTTTTCACATGTGCATATTGTTAGCTTTGGATAGAAAGTCTGCTGAAACAAATTCACACTGCTCTTCTTTGTGTGTGTGTGTGTGTGTGTGTGGTGTAGGAATGTATCTCTATACTTTCCATGTTATTTCTACCTTTGGTACAAAATTTTCTGTTAAAGAGGTAATGCCGAAGAACACATCTACTTTGTTAATTGAGGGATACCTGTACTAGAAAAATCTTGAGAAAAAATATTGGACAATGTTACAAATAATCTTTTACAACCTGAATTTCCATAAAAGTTATCTAAAATGGTTCCTCTTTATAGGGCTGTCCTATACTATTGTATGATGCACATTTTGTTCATATCAGTCAATCCACTAGACCAAGTGAGAAAGTGTGGCAATAATTTAATCTGAAATTGGATGCAAAGTGACTCTACTGTATAACAATCTGGAGTGTGTTCATCTTGAGCAATTATTATTGTTCATTACTGTTCTGTATATGAATCATTACATTTTATTAGATCACAGTATGCATGTTTTTATAAGTAAGCTTTAAGCGAATTAGAATACTTAATATGTTTCTTGAAATTTTGCCAGCCTTGAGCTTTAAAGCTGTTTCCTTTCCTATTTACATTCCCACATTTTATCCATTTCCAAATATTAGAAGATTTATCTATCAGATTCTGTGTAAATTCAGTACACAGATAATTTGTAAAAAGCTTTCCTTTTGTTAAAAAAATAAAAATAGAAAAGAGGAAGGGGGAGCAAACCCTGTTCTGTGGTTTTTCTAATCTCATCTCTTTTCTAATTTCCTAATCATATAACCTTGAAGTCTAAAGACACAGCCTGTGATAATCTGTGTAAACTCTCTTTATTGTTATCACAGACCTTTGGAAAAGGGGGTGGGTGTGAGAAGGAGAATCTACACATAGCACACACACACACACACACATTCAAAGCTGTCTTTTAAGTAATCCTATAGATGCAGTTCAATCAGGTCCACACAGTACCCAAATTCATCAGATAGAAAGGGTTCACAAGCAGAAGTGGGATATTGACTTTAAAAATTCACTGGCGAGGCATACAGAGCCTGCAGGAATGTCAAAACTCCAACCTGCATTTTGATGTTTTTGCCTCAGGTTAGTCTTGACTGACATGCTTGGAGCACTCTTGTTTGTGCTCCGGCATCCATTAACTGTCCTTGACTCAATGTTATACAGCCCTTTACGGTCAGCTCAGCGCCTCATGGTTGGAGTGGACTATGGGCCACCAGGTGTAAGAAAAGCAAACGCCTCTCTTGGAGGGATCACACTGACTGTTCTCTGCTTCATTACAGGGCAATTGTTTGATCCTAAATTAATGAGAGCCTGTTAATTATTATTCTGATAATTGCACCTCATGTGGGAGCAAGCTGGCAAGGTGGGGGTGGGGGGAAAGGGTAACGTTTTAGAGGAGGGAAGCCTTTGCCAAGGGAAAATGGAATGTCAAGGTTGAGATGTCTTTGGGTAAGGCTTGGACTCTATGCCAAGCCTTGTCTTTTAAGTGCAGAAAGATTAGATGCCTAGAGAAGAATTTCAGCAAGACTATACACTGCTAGAACAATCCTGGCTACTGTAGAGAATTAGCATGGTGTAGTGGTTAGAGTGTTGGAGTGGAGCCTGGGAAATCCAGATTCAAGAGCCCCCTTAGCCATAAAATCCACTGTGTGGTCAATGGGCCAGTCATTTGATCTTAACATGCCCTATCTCACAAGGTTGTTATAAAGCTAGCATACTGAGGGCAAGAGACTCATGTGCAACCTTGACCTCCCTGGAGAAAAAAGTAGGGTAGGAATGTAATTTTTAAATACAGGTACTTATTATCAATTGCATTTGATGTTAAACATCCAACATTAAGAACCTTGGAACAACACAACATATGGGTGTTTATGGATGCATTTAAAAAACTGAATACTGTTCAGTTATTTTTTGAATTCACATGGTGGAGGAAACTGGATTTTACCCATTTGTGACAACTGGCCCCCATACTGTATGAAAATTCCTCATAATCTCTTAAAGAATTTGTATGAATACAAACCATATGTATGTTGGCTCTCTCAACATGATTGAATTCTTTTTTCTTAGAGTAACATCTGGAGATTGGGGAACAATATTTGGATTACAACTCCCAGAAGCCCTAGCCAGCCTGCCCACAGGTCATTCTGAGCATTGTAGCACACTGGTCATATTGGCTGGGGGATTCTGAGAGTTGTGGTACAAAAAGCAACTTTTCCAAGCTCTGACTAGGAGCTCTTAAATAGCCAAGTTGAATGGCTCCTATTCACTATCCTATTCCACACTGTCCACTTTCCCCAGCAGCTGCCAAGCTTGGAAAGGGCTGGGGTGCAGGGAGGTGGTAACTCAGGAGAGCAAGAAGTGGCCCTTTTGGAATGCATCTGCAGCCAAAGCTGAGGGGAAGAGAAACAAAAGTTACTGTCATGGATGGAGAGTGATTTAAATTTTTTTCCCCTTACAGTCAAGATGGGAAACTTCTTGGCCACTTGGATCACCTCCCTCTTATTTCCCCTTAGCCAATTAATTTCTACAACAGTGCCTCCTCACTCCAGGTGCTATGAAAGAGATCAGTATGTGTAGAGCTTCACATTCTACATACACTATGCATGAACTTGGCCCTTACTTTCATATCTTCTGTGTAAGCTTCCAAAAGCTTTTATTTGTCTGCTGCAGGAATAAATTGCTACACTAAAAGGGCCCTTGGTCTGATCCAGCAGTGTCTTTCTTATGAATCCATCCCTCACATGTTGCCATTGGACACCTACAAAATGTTATCACTATTTGGTACCCTTTCCATTTGTACTTGGGTTCAAGGACAGAATCCCCATTAAAAACAGGTAAAAATGAATGTTGAAGCTGAGTTAACATTAACATTCATTTGAAACCTTTCGATGTCAGTCACATTAATATAGGAGAGCAAACTCCAAAGTAAATGCTGACAGGTGCAAATATGCCCATTGAAATGTTTTTCTTTAACATCAGGCTCTGAAAAGCTTCAGTGGTGCCTGTATTCATTTACCTGAAAGTACTAAGATTAGACAGATGTCTCAATTTAAAAGGAAGTGGTGGGGGAGAGGATTTATGCAGTTAAACTTGTATTTGACATGACTTCACCTATGGTGTTCCTCTCACCCCCCGCCTTGCAAGTTTGTATAATTCTGTTGGAACATGAGTTTTGGTTCATGTCAATGTTTTTTGACATTGACTGACAGTTTGGTTTAAAAAAATGAATGCAGAGTTGGCAAGGTAGGGAAGTTTTTAAAAGAGGCATTTCCATTCACTTATTTTGTTTGCTTTTTAAGAGGAATTTACAGTTTAAGGATAGAGCTGGGATCCAAAACTGCATTGGATCAGTACTCCTGGTCTTCAAATAACAGAGATGAGAATATTACTTTTTAAAAAAACTTATTACATTACCCATTAAGAAATACTCAACTCCAAACAGAATTGTAGAATAATAGAATTGGAAAAAATTCCAACAGTAAATTAGCTCAACCCTTTGCCAGCACAGGAATATACAGGTAAAACATTACTGACCGGTGACTATCCTACCTCTGTTTAAAATTCTCTAGCAAAAGAGAGTCTATCAATAGAACAAAGTAGTCTACTTCACTGTTGAGTTCTTCCTAATGTTTAATTAAAATCTCTCATCTTGTAATTTGAATCTATTGGTTTTATTTCTACCCGCTATAGCAGCACAAAAAAAGCTTGCATCGCTGTCAGCATGACTTTCCTTCACATATTTAAAGATAGTTGTCATATCATCTGTCTCTTCTCATCTCCAGGTTAAACATAAACAACTTCCTCAAGTGTTCCTCATAGGTTTCCAGGCCCTTTACCATCTTGGTAGCCTTCTTATGGACACATTCCAGCTTGTCAATATTCTTGTAAATGGTGGTGGCTAAAACTAGACACAGTACTCTAGATGAGCCCTTAGCAAAGCAAAGTAAATTATTTAATATATGAGGTGCTGGTGGTAGTGGGGGGACACTTTTCTGTTTTTTACTGTAAAACAAGGATCTTGCACCACTCAGATGTCTGCAGGACTCCCTCTGTCTGCTTCTTCTAATCTGACTGACTACTATGCTTCAGTGACATGACTCTCTAGTCAATACACAAAGTATGGCTGATAGCCAGCAAGTAAATATGTGTTCTGTTGAGCTTATTTTGTAGCACATATATTTAAGATTGCTGTTAAGGATTTAAAGTGGCACCTGATCAAATTATACATGACAGAGAAGGGCAACCAAAATAATCATTGGGCTGGAGCAACACTTCTGTGATAAAAAGCTGGTTTTGGAACTATTTAATTTTGTAAGATATGGAAGGGCGAGACCAATACAATGTGTATTTAAAAAAATTACATAGTGTGAAGAAAGTGGACAAAATGAAGCTTTTCTCCCTTTCTCCTAATGCTAAGAGCAGGGCCATCCAATAAAGCTGAATGGAGGAGAATGAAGGACAGACAGTAGGTACAGCCTGAATATTCCATATCCAAATACTTGGGAACAGGGTCGCCCCTCCCCCCAGATTTTTGAATTTGTGTATATACATAATGAGATATCATTGATATGGGACCCAAGTCTAAACATGAAATTCATTTATATTTCATATGCACCTTGGAGAGCCAGCATGGTGTAGTGGTTTGAGTGTTAGACTCTGGAGAGCAGGGTTTGATTCCCAATTCAGCCATGAAACCCACTGGGTGATTTGGCCAAGTCACACTCTCTCAGCTTCAGGGGAAGGCAATGGCAAACCTCCTCAGAACATATCTTTCCAAGAAAACTCCATGATAGATTCACCTGAAGGTGGCTGTAAGTCAGAAACAGCTTGAAAGCACACAATATACACATGCATCTTATACACATAACCTGAAGGTAATTTTATACACAATATTTTAAATACTTTTGTGTCTGAAACAAAATTTGTGTACACTGAACCATCAGAAAGCAAAGGTGTCACTATTTCAGCTTCCCATGAGGACAATTTTGGATTTTGGAGGATTTTGGATTTCAGAATTCTGGGTAAGGGATGCTCAACCTGTAGTAAAAAGTGTATAATTAAATGATGGATGTTGCTACCACAGTTTGCAGTGATGGCTGCTAAGATGGGCATCTTTCAAAGGGAATTATCCAGATGCATGGTTCAGGCTGTCAGTGGCTATGAGTTACGATGGCTATAGATTGGCCCCAGTATCAGAGTCAGCATATCACTTAACATCAGTTGCTGGGGAACACAAGTGGGAGGGTGTGGGAGACACTATTCTTTGTTTTAATTTTTTTTAATTAAAGCTAAAAATACAACACAAAAACAATTCAACAATACAAACCTAGGTAGTACACCATTACAAAATCCTGAGGTGGTTATTTTGTTTTTCTGTAAAAGATAGCTTGAGTTTGCCATTATCCAAAACCATTTCTCCTGAGTTGCCTGTATGCTGTAGGAAGGCAAAAAAGATATCCTGAATCACCATTTGTATAAGAATAAAAATAAACCAAGTTGCTTCAAACAAGTCTGAATCTGAAGTCTGGGTCCTTGAATGTCTGCTGTTGTTGGACTTTATGTGTTAACTTCTCTGAGAGCACTAGGTCCCAAACATGGTGATACTAATTATTCAAAGATAATGGGGTCACTACCTTTTTTTAAAAAAAAAAATGATATGTTTGAATTAAGGTTGCTACTCCCCTGTCTCCCTTCCTGACTGGCTCCTCATTTTTAACAATTCCAACCTAATCCTTTCAACACTGGAAATTACTGAATATATCAAATTTGGCCACTGTAGACAGCTGGGAATCTCTTTTCAACTTGCAAATTTCTTCAATAGAAAGAACCTGAGGTTAAGAAAGTAGGGGGAAAGCAACACTGATGACAGAGCCCATGCTGGCTGCAGAATTTTGGCATTTGTGGCACCCCAAAAGGAATTTTACTAAACTCTGCCTTTGACTGGCAGATTTTGATAGAAAGAAGAGAGAATGGCTTTGTCACCATCATGATCTGCTAGTGTGCTTCCATAGGCATCTAGATAGGGTCTGTTCAGAGGCAAGAATACAAAAGGATAAGAAAGGCTTTGGATGTCATTCAACAAGGCTGTTGTTATGGCTAAGATGATAGTCTCTTATTTATCATAGGGGCTGTCTGTAAAGGACTTCCTTTTTATTACATTTTTATAAAAGAAACAATGAGCCCAACATCCCCAAAAAGTGAGGCTCGTGCTTTGATTTCCTCCAGGGAGGTTGTAATAACCCTCTGTGAGTTGTTTGAATCTAGTGAGAGGAATTTAAGGCAGAGTTTGTTTTGGAATAGAAGGTTCTTGACATTTGCTGTATGCCAGCCTGATGGCAGGAACTGGGGGTTCTCCTGAGCTTTGTGTGTGTTCGTCACCATCGTATTGTATTTTGCTGCAAAAGTTTCCTGCAGTTTTCATGTCTATCAGTAGCTTCGTAATTGTTGGCTAATCGTCTGTGACCGTGGAGTGGGACTGAGGTGAGGGAGAGGGGGAATGATGTAATTTCTGAGATGGAGTATGTACAATATTTTTAGCTCCACAGAATGGGAGTATTTACAATGACTGGAGGTGCATGCTACCGAGACCTGGCATTTTAGAAGGCTGAAGGCCTTACCTAGTTAAAGGATTAATTATGTCTTGTATGTGAAAATGCATTGTTATGTTGATGCAAATAAGAGCTTTTCCATTGACTTGAACAGGGATGGGGAGACAGAATGGTCACAACATGACTGTAGACAAGTTAAAAAGTGTAGTAAAAGTAATGCAGGTGTTAAATATGCCTCTGGCATGTGAAAGAGCTGCTTGCATTATTTTAATAGAAAAAGTCATATCTCATATTGGTGTGTTGATTAAGTTGTCAATTATTTTTGTTAAATCCACCAATGGAAGCACAATGAAGAAGGGTAGAAATGATAATGTTTTGAGTAGCCTGGCCTCTGAGGCATTGATTTTGTCAGCAGAGTTGTGTCCTTTACTGGAGGGGGGGGGGGGAATCCATAGAAAGCAAAATAAATAGCACCAACGCTGATACAAAGTGCCTGTCAAGCTGCATCAGAAATTATTTCAAGCATTACTCCCTCCCAACATGTAGGGCTTTTTCCTGAGTTTTGCTGCAGTTGGGCATGATACATTTTCTTCTTGAAGACTGCTGGTTAAAATGCACAGTCTTTTTGACAATCCAGTGACAATGCCCTGGATGGGTAGCAGGGTTGCTATTGTTCTGATGTTCTGAGCCATTTTGGAGAGATATTCAGTGTGCTTGTGGGCTCCAAGAAAGCCCTTGCAATAAGTCCTTCAGATGTGCATCTCCTTCAGCAAATCATATGGTTTCTTTCAAGGCTTGCCTGTAGCACATGGGTTGTGTTGTGCAACCCAGGTTATGGCTAGAGGCATGCAACTTCTTTCCAGGAAAAGGAGATGTGTATGTGTCCATCAAATAGAGGCACTATTATGTCCAGAAAGAGAGAGTATTTTGTATGTAATAACTATCTCAAGTAAATGAGTGCTAAAGTTGCTGGGGGAAATGTCTCTGTTGGCTACTGTCTGTCTAGGTCCATAATGATTGTGAAAGCACACAATCCATAATTTTCCTCTTACGCTTTTTCTCTGCCCATTTCACTTGGCCTGAGAAATTCCAAGTATATAATCCATGTGATTCCTAGACCTCAAGAAGCTGTATTTATTTAATTAAAACCTTTGTCTTCTCACCTTTCAGTTCACAGGGTCCATGAAGTAGGAATGGGGGGCATATTACAAGGTTTACAAATTACATATTACAAATATGAGGGGAAACTGCACAAAAAAATATACAGAAGCCTGTATAAGGAGAAAAGCAGGAAATCAATTAAAGATTGAGTATCCCTTATCCAGAATCTAAAATTCGCCATATGGGTGGCTGAGATAGTGACACCTTTGATTTCTGATGTTTCAGTGTACACAAACTTTGTTTCATGCACAAAATTATTTAAAATATTATGTATAAAATTCCCTTCAGGTTATGTTTATGAGGTGTATATGAAACACTACTGACTTTCATGTTTAGACTTGGGTCACATCTCCAAGATGTATATCTTTGCATTTAATATATGCAGATATTCCAAAATTACAAAGAAATTCAAAATAATCTGTTCCCAAGTATTTCAGATAAGGTAGACTCAATCTGTAATCAATCAATCAAATCCACTAACAGAGTGTCCTCTGCTTACAATGCTGCTCATGGACAGAAAACTACTACTTCTTTCCTAAATGCACAAGCGGAAGCTCACAGGTGCAGCTATGCTCACCTCCTGGCCACTTATTGGCAATGGGGCTTGCCCAAGTTTTCTCCAGCTGCCTTTGTCCATCTGGGGAAGACACTATTTCTTCTCTGAGTGCAGAAGGCAGCTGGATAATGATACCTAAGAGAGGACAGAGTGTCACTTGCCATTTCTCACCTGGAGCAATTGTACAAAGGATTTCTGTTACCTCCTTGCACAACCTTTGGAAAGCAAAAATTCTGAAATAACAGACACTTACACAAATATAAGCTGCAAGCAGGTTTCTAGCCATTGTTCTCCCCAACTAAATTGCGTTCTGATAAAAGCCTGACTTAGGAGTTTATCACATGGGGGAATTTAAATTAAAGTGGAAACGGGGCTTTAAATTAAACAAAATACACAAAAGTGGGTGTTTTTTCAGACGGCGTCGCTGTTAAAAGGAGGTTAATCCAAACAGAAATTAGACAAAAACTGCTTCTTTTTACTTTTGGCATTTTCTGAAAGTAAAAAGAAGCAGTCTTTGTCTAATTTCTTTTCTGATTAACCTCCTTTTAACTGCACTGGATTTTATCACATGGGGAAATCCCATTGATAAATTGCTTCCACTTTTGTGGTTTTTTTCCAATTTAAAGCAGCGTTTCTGCATGAGATTCCCCGTGTGATAAACTCCTTAGATAGGAAGACGGCACATGGCCAGGGAAATGTATATCTCCCAGCAGGTGTCTTCTTGAGTGTGTTAATATCAGTACACACCTAATCACTCGAAAGTGCATGAAAGTGAAAAGGTGAGAGTGTTCATGATTATGAGAGAGCAGGGCCAACCACTAGTGCAGGCTACATGAACAAGCTTTTCTGGCTGCACCCATAGTCACTGTTATATGAGTCCCCTTGGGGTCAGGTTACGCAATACACGTTAATTAGTCCAAAGGGTTTAAATCTGGGAAAGATTAGAGGAGCTCCCAAAATTCAGGGATCTGAACCTATGTATCTGGTGGACTGTCTGCATGGTTCTATATCATTCATCTCTATGTCTCTTTTATTTAGCTATACGTATATATTTCTCCAGTGTTGTGTAGTAGTTTGAGCACTGATTCTGGAGACTAGGTTTTGAATCTCTGCTTGGCCATTGCAAACGGCCGGGTGACCTTGGGCAAGTCACACTCTCTTGGCCTCCGATGATGGTAATGGGGAAACCCCTCTGAAGAATCTTGCCAAGAAAACTCTAAGGTAGAGTCACCTTAGAGTCACCATAAGGCAGAAATGACTTGAAAGCACATTACTACTACTACTACAATATACCTCTCCTACGCACTCATTAACACACTTCACTCTTTAATCCTGTATGCTCAAATCTTCAAAAGACAGCCACCATTTTTGTAATAAGAATCAATCAAGAAAACTAACTCTATATACACAAACCTGCCTGTTTTGTGTACACACAGGGCTTGTCAACCTGCAGACCTAGGGCTCCAGTAGCCCTGAGACGAATATCCTACGCTCTCAGTAAACAATTAAGACTCTTGGCAAAAATGGTCTGTCTCTTCCCAGCAGCCCCCTGGGTGGCAGAAAATGATGAGTCAAAAAGACAGATGGAGAGAAAAGGGTACATTTTGAATGGTTTGCTATGTATTGTACGATGAGTCCCCAAGTCCCCAAGTTCCAAGAGCTTGGAAAAGAGTACATCCTATTTTCAAAACATAGACTTAGTGCTGAATATTAAGAAAACAAAAATAATGACAATGGAAGGACTACATAAATTCATCCTGGATAACAACAAAATTGCAATAGTCAAAGAGTTCTCAGGATCAAACTCTGAGCAGAGCAAAAACTGCAGTCAAGAAATCAGAAGAAAACTGGCTGCCTCGGCAGATGGCTAATTGAGCCGTCTTCTGGGCAGGGAAGAGGAGGGGCAGCCGCACGAGCGGCGCCCCTTCCTCTTCCTGAGGTCGCCCCCGGAGCTTCCGGGTCACTGGACGGCCGGCGCTCCGGGGGTGACCTCACGGCACAGTGCCCACATGCGCTGCACCATTTGAGTCAGGGAAAGTGCGCCCGCCGCGTTTGGGGTGCACTTTCCCTTAAATCTAAAAGGAGCGCCAATTTGGCGCTCCTTTTAGATTCGCTGGGGAAGCGTCGCGGTGAGGCTGCCTTGGCCCCGCGGTGCTGCGGACCAGGGCGTCTTGGACGCCCTCGTCTGCATCCCCCCTGGGAATGGGGAGGGCAACTATGAAGGAACTAGACAAGATCATAAAGTGCAAAGACATAACACTGAATGCTGAACTAGACAAGATCATAAAGTGCAAAGACATAACACTGAATGCTGAAGTTAGGATCATCTATAACATTGTATTCCCCATTACCATGTACAGATGTGAGAGCTGGACAGTAAATAAAGCGGACAGAAAGAAAATCAACTCATTTGAGATGTACTGATTCTACAGACTAACATGGTTATATCTTTGAATTCATTTGAGATGTGGTGCTGGAGAAGAGTGCTGGACAACGGACAGCCAAAAAGACAAACAAATGAGTCCTAGATCAGATCAAGCCTGAACTCCCCCGGAAGCCATGATGACTAAACTGAGTTGTACTTTGGCCAAACCATAGAAGGAAGGACTCATTAGAAAAGGCAAAGATGCTAGGCAAAGTGGAAGGAAGCAGAAAGAGAGGAAGACAATGTTAGATGGCTAGACTCAATCAGGGAGACCACGGGCTTGAGCCTTCAAGATCTGAGCAGTGAGGTAGAAGATTCAGAAGTTCACCATAGGTGACCTTGATGACAAGTAACAAGAACAACAGTTTTCAAAAGGCTGTGTATTCATCCAAAAGCATGGCTGCAGTCTCTTTCCTGGTACACTAATTTGTCCCTTCAGCATAATTTTTAGATTCACCAACATATCCATTTTCTTCACATTAGTAGACAGCATACAGTTTAGAGCTATTTTAGAGCTCTTTCTCTAGAGAAGGAGTAAGCAAAATGCAGCTGTTGGGACTCCAGAAGCCCTCCTGGCAACCTTCAAAAGCTCCCCAACCCTTTAAAAATATTTTTCTGTTGAATTTTGTGTTTTTCTATCTGAAAAACAGCCAAATGAACTACAGATCTGACCAATTGCTTCCATGACTCTCAGAGTCCCCCAAATAGTCTGCAAATCAGTTCAAATGGCAGCTGGAAGTGATGTGATGTCACTTCCTGCACACCTAAATGTGATAGTGTGGTTCACCAGAGGGTCATGGAGGTGGGGAATTGGCCCCCACCTCTCCACAGTTGCCCACTCCTGCACTACAGAATACTGTTGGTGTGTGAGGGTGTGGGGAAGGCTTAAGAGGGATTTGCTTAAAACAGAGATGGGGGCCCTCCTGTTGTTGTTGAACTGCAACTCCCTTTGGTCTGAGCCAGCATAGCCAATGACGGAGGAGCATTACATTCCACCAGTTTCCCAGTCTTGATTTAAGGCTGAGGTGGGGATCATAGAATCTTTCAAATGTTGTTGGACTGCAACATCCAGCAGTCCTATGTATTGACTATGCTGGCTAGGCTGATGGCTGTTGTAGTATAACAATAACCTGGAGGGGCCCATAATTTCCACTCTAATTAAAAGGGGGCACTTTTCATATAAGCTCATTTATTACAGTAAAATTATTGCTTTCTATGTCCCTTCTAGCTATCAGTAAAATTAAATTTTAAAAAATCCATCATGTCTGCCTGCTGGAATCACAAATGTATGATAGGTAAGGCTATGGTATCAAACACTGATTGCTTCATATTCAGTCCTTCTCTAACTTTCCTACACATGTGCATAGAAATCATTGCCTAAACCCTTTCAGTCACTGCTTCCAAAAAGAAAAAGATGGTGCAGGCAGCAAGGAGAGCCATCTCCCTAACCTCAAGCCAGTACTGCAGCTGGTTTGCCTGATCATGTTCCGTCTTTTATTCTTTCTCCCATAGCCAGCCTTGAAGAGGTTGGAACTGGCTTGAATCAGCCTCCTGCTGGTAAGCCTGCCTCAAAGCACTTGGATCCTGCCTATATCCTTGATTAACCTCCTTTTGAGAAATGCAACCCATCTCGTTAGCTACAACAAGCTTTTCAGACTCCCGTTTGCACTTGTTACATGGGTAATATGGCTCTCTATGTGCTGTTAAGGAATTTCTCAAACCCATCTTTCTTTACTTGTTTGCACTTTTTTTAGTGATGCTTCTTAACTTTTTCAGCCTAGAGGGGGAAGTACCAAAACAAATCTGTGGGAGAATGAAGCAAATCCATCTGAAAACTTATTCAAGAGCAAGATCTTCCACCCTCCTCTAAGTGTATGTTATACTTTCATTGGCATTGTCCACCAAAATTGACCCATCAACAGCCTGATGACTCATAAGATCAATGCCTATTACTACCAGAGCTTGGATATGTTACTTTTTTAGACTGCAAATCCCAGAATCCCAATACCATTTTTAGACAAACCAAAAAAAGATTGACTTTTTTAAACTTTGATCTATGGGTACCAAATTATGACAATACAATGACATCAATAGCAAGCTCCCCTGTTAAATCTGGAATGTTCATCTGTAGTCTTCTATATATTGTTGAGGCTAAAACTTCTAGAACTTGGGGAATTGCTCTTTTTTTCTTTTTTCTTTTAGAACAATGAAGACAGAGACACAATGAAGCCATCCAAAATTGAGCAACAGTAAGATGATGTTCTGGTTCCCAGAGGAAGTTCATAGTATTTTGTATGTCACAGCTACCTTTTTATATTGATTTCAGTGAAACTAAATAATGACATATTTCTTTGCACCAGCACAGTGTTCTACTGCCAAAGTTAGGTACATAATTGCCTTGAACCTGCTGGTGTTTTACACATGTGTACATTCTCCTATAGTTGCAGTTGGATAATTGTTTTATGTAGAATATCCACATTCATTTCAAAGCTTCAGACTGGTGCTGTGCATACAACAGTGATGTATTCAAGTATATTGCTCCAGGTCTCAAGTCAACACTCGGGTCTCTACCTTCAAGTCTCAAGTCAAG
>CM034701.1:361798328-361811373 GCA_020142125.1 Phrynosoma platyrhinos
AAAAAAAAAAAAAAGGGGGGGGGAGGATCCCAACAATTACCACCCAGTCAGTCTGACACCAATACCAGGAAAGATTCTAGAGCAGAGCATTAAACAGAGAATTTGTGAACATTTAGAAAGGAATGTCATAATCACAAAAAGTCAATATGGGTTTCTGAGAAACAAGTCTTGCCAGACTAATCTGATCTCTCTGTTGTTCTTGGTTTTTTGTGTGGTTTGTTTGTTTGTTTTTATAAAATTATCAGTTTTGTAGATGAAGGGAATGCTGTGGATATAGCATATCTTGATTTCAGCAAGGCCTTTGACAAGGTCCCCCACAATATTCTTGCAAACAAGATAGTAAAATGTGGGCTAGACTATGCAAGCTCCTCTTCATCTTGGAGAGAAGTGACTAGTGGGATGCCATAGGGTTCTATCATATACTCAGTGCTAATCAACACCTTTATCAATGACTTGGGTGAAACAACAGAGGGCATGCTTCTCAAATCAGCAGATGATACCAGATTAGGAGGAGTAGCTAATACCCCAGAGGAGAGGATCAAAATTCAAAATAACCTTAACAGATTAGAAAGCTGGGCCAAAACTAACAAAATGAATTTCAACAGTAAGAAATGTAAGAAACTACACTTAGAGCCTATGCAGATGGCCTCTAAGAAGTGACTATGTGCCGCCTCTGGGATTGCCAGATTGGGGCTGCGGCAACCACACACTATGGCCCTGATCCTCCTTTTTGCCACTCCAAAAAGAGCTGGCACATGCTGCTCCTTTTTGGGGCGGCAAAAATAGGCCCTTAGAGCTGATGCGGTGGCTCTTTTGCACCCCTTTGGCTGCTGCACCAGCGGGGCGCCCTGATGCCATGCACAATGCAGTCAGGCATACGGCATGACAGCACTGTTGGGGCTGAGTCAGGGTGGCCAGCATGTGGTCACACCACCCCAACTCCACCCCAGGCCAGTCCTTTAGGCCAATCTGCATCAGCCCTTAGACAGAAAAAATGAAATGCATAGATATACGATGGGGGACACATGTCTTAACAAGAAGACAGGTGAAAGGAATTTAGGAATCCTAGTAAACCACAAGTTGAACATGAGTCAACAGTGTGATGTGGCAGCTAAAAAAACCCAATGTGATTCTAGGCTGCATCAATAAAAGTATAATGTCTAGATCAAGGGAGATAATAGTGTCATTCTGTTCTGCTTTGGCCAGGCTGCACCTGGAATACTGTGTCCATTTCTGGGCACCACAATTCAAAAAAGATGCGGATAAAATGGAGTGTGTCCAAAGTATGGTAATCAAAATGGTGAAAGATCTGGAAACCATGCCCTATGAGGAGCAAGCTGGTATGTTTAGTCTGGAGAAGAGAAAGTTAAGAAGTGATATTATAGCACTGTTTAACTATTTGATGGGATGTCATACTGAAGATGGAGCAAATTTGTTTTCTGCTGCTCTAGAGGATAGGACCAGGAGCAATGGATTCAAACTACAGGAAAAGAGATTCCACCTCAACACTAGGAAGACATTTCTGACAGATCTGTTTCACAGTGGAACATGCTCCCTCAGAGTGTGGGGGATTCTCCTTCTTTGGAGGTTTTTAAACAGAGGCTGGATGGCCATCTGTTGAGGGTACATAGATTGTGTATTCCTCCATGGCAGGGGGTTGTATTTGATGGCCCTTGTGGTCTCTTCCAACTCTATGATTCTATGATAGTATACCTGCAATATAGAAACCTACATATACAAATGCTTCTTAGCAGCAGGGTCAAATTTACTGTTATACCAAGTGAGATGGCCACCTTAGTTGGCATGTGCTGAGAGGCAGCAACGTGATGTTGGAGGTGAAAGCTGTTTGCTGGTCTGCACACTTTGGACCACTTAAGATAGTCTCCCATCACCAAGGATGGACAACAACAACAAATCACCAACAGTTTAGTTGGTCTTTTTTACACTGAGTGTGAGGGATGTCATTATTTTTCATTGTGGATAGCAAAACGTCATGCACCAGACTTGCTCACCAGGGCTACACTGCTGGTCCTTAACCTCAGCACCTTAGAGCAGGAACAGGCAAAGAACTGCTCTGTGACCCCCAAGGGTATTTTTCATGCATTCAGTCCTCCCAGACTCTCCAAACTGCCCTTTTATTGGCCCCTAAAGAGGGTAAAATGCCCCTTTTCCTCTTCACTTCCACAGTAGCAGCAAGCCAATGGGAAGAAATAGCAAGCTGGTGGTGTGCCTTTAGAAATTGTCCTATTTAAGGAGCCTGGCAAGGGAATGCACTGGGGGCTGTACCATTCATTTTAACATGGCCACTCTGGATTAGCTCTTAGGCCAGACTTTAGCAAATATGGGTACTGCACCTGGCCATTTGAAAAATTGCTCTGTCCACTCCTTTCCATTTTGTTTTGTAATTTTCACCCTCCCACTTATTTGAAAAGCTATGGCTCAGTGGCACACAAAGAACAATTTTGCATTCCCATGCTTTTAAATGAATTTCGAAATGCAAATTAACAATAACAAGAGGGGAGGGCGGGGCAGAGGATGGCACTCCTAATTATGAAGAATAAATATTGTGAATAAATATATGTTTCCTGACTGCTTCCCATGTTTCCCATCTTTTAATTTTTCACTGGGTTATTTCCAGCCCTGTTGGAAGCATTTGTTGTGATTCCTGCAGGCAGACTGAATTTTGCATATTCTATAACCTGGCTCCTTAAAAACTGGGCAGAGAATGGAAAAGATAATCATTTGGACTACAACTCCTAGATTTCCAAACTCTGGAACTTGGTAAGCTTCAGCTCCCAGGCCAACTCCAATATCCCTTCTACAGATGCACAAGGACCCCTTTGTACATGTTGATGTGGGCAGAACTTTGCAAGCATCCTTAGTTAATACATATCCCTTGATGGTGTTTGACCAGCACCAATACCCACTGCGTTGTTTCCCTCTACTATTCTGCCTGGGGTCTATGTACTTGCTGGAGCACATGAAATTTGAGACATAAGCCTCAGTGGTGACCAAGGATACTTCCCAACACCACTTTCTTACTGCAGAGGACACTGACATCAATTGTAGTGTGAGAGTGAAGCAACTACCTCAGATGGCAGATGTAGAGGGCAGTGATGTCAGCTACCCAACTGTTCCCCTTGAGACCCCTGGTTATTCCTGTCTTATGGACAATGTTTTGTACTGACTAAAGTGGTCTGCTGACTGGAGAGATGGTGGAGAACCCTGTCTTGAGCTGCTAGGGTACTGGCCAGCACCTCAGGGAATTGCTATGCAGGTTAGGATCAGCTCATAGCCATACCAGTTTTGGCTGTGCATCATCTGAACAGTACATCACCAGGGTGGAGGGAAATAGGCCTTTTGGTCTGTGCAGACAAAGCCTTAGTGGATATTCAACTAAATCAGAACTTTCCTTTCCTAGCCTTCAAAGCTGTGAACTTGCAAATCACTTCATTGACATCAATGCCTTTTGCCAACTCATTTTCAATTGTTTTCTGTGTGGCCACATTCAGGAAAAACATTCACTTTCACTTTCAAATGATAATATTGTAAGATAGGAAATCTTTGATTTTCCCATTGGACAACCTTGACTATCTGATACACGTAGCTGGATACTGAAGGACATAACCAGGAAGAAACACAATCTAGGAAAGCCATTCCACTAGGAAAACTGAGTGTAGAAAATCAGGTTCACCATCCCAAGGAATATTCAAGCACTGTGGATAAGAAAAGGGCTGGAATGGACCAAAGCACCTCATACACATTTACTTTTGGGACAGAGTGATTTAGTAGCACAGCTAATCTCTATTCAAAGACATAGCCATGTTTGCCTGAAAAATCAGCATGCAAAGGAATCTTGTAGCACTTTTGAGACTAATTGAAAGAGAGAAGTTGGTAGCATGAACTTTTATAGATCTGAAATATGCTCAAGTTTACAAAAGCTCATGCTACCAACTTCTCTCTTTCAATTAGTTTCAAAGGTGCAACAAGATGCAACAAGATCCCTTTGCATACTGATTTCTATGTAAGACACTGAGGTACATAGTTCCAGCATCACCAGTCAGCAGGATGGGAAATTGTCAGCACTAAAAATTAAAATAATTATCTGTCCTAATTACATATTAACAATTATTTGTAGTGCACATGAATAGTCAACACAGCAGATTTTTTCTGATAGTCTTCATATACATAAAATGCCTTGAATCTGTGCAAAATGGAAGGACATTTCTTTTTGTTTCCCTTTTTGGACACAACCATACCCCCCCCTCTCTCTCTCTCTCTCTCTCTCTCTCTCTCTCACACACACACACACACACACACACACTAGAGTTGTGTGTTTCCCCATACCAAAATCTTATTTGTCATACATGTACATTATTTATTAATCTTATTTTTAAACACAGGAATTAGACCCTTTATCCTGCATGACCATATTGGCATTTTGGGGATGCTTCTCCAAATAATCCAAAGAGAGAGAGAAGGGAGAGAATAAAGAAAACAAATCAAGAAGTTTTACAGATTTTAAATGGAACACAGAATTTAAGAAGCAGAAGCAGCTTCTTTGAGAACCTCAAGCAAGTTTAAATCAAAGATTCTGCAGGAAGTGGCAAGGTCAAGTAGAAAAAGCAAAGTAAGAAATAAATCTAATTTCCTTGAGGTTTTATCTTGTGTTCATTGAGGCCAGAGGGTCTTCAAACACTTTAATTGTCACAAGAAAGTGCAAAAATCCAAAGACCACCTGAAATATTAAAAACAATAGGTTTAGCAGGGTTTCCTCCACCACCACCACCCATGATCTTATTGAGCTTTAGTCATTAGACCAGGGGTAGGCAACCTTTCCCCTTTAAGGGCCGAGGGACTTCAGCTCCCAGAAGCCTCAGCCATGTTGGCCAATAGTCTCATGTTGGCCAATAGCTCCTGGGATTCTGGGAGCTGAAGTCCCTCGGCCCTTAAAGGGGAAAAGTTGCCTACCCCACATTAGACAAAAGGGAGAAAGCAGCCCTGAACATAAATTCTATTAATGTTAATTTTAACTTTATCTTGCCTTTTTACCAATATGGAGAAAGCTAGTATAGTGCTACTCAACAAGCTGGTCCATGGATTAGTGCCAGTCCACTGTGAGCATCCAGAAACAAACAAAGAGCTATAGTCAACAGGCACAATTATGGCTACAAATCTCCCACCCTGTGAGAAAAACAGGATAAACAGTCAATAATTTTTTTAAAAAAATGGCTCCAGTCCCTGGCACACTGGAGAAAAACCTGCTGATTCACAAGTTCACAGTTTAGAAGGCCAGGAAAGGAAAATTTTGATTTAGTGAAGATGTTCACACCAAAGGCCTGTTACCCACCCGCCCGCCTCAGTGGTGTCCTGTTCAGACAATGCACAGCCAAAAACCCAATCTGGGTATGAGCAGTTTCCATGCCTTGAAGGAAGGCCCATCCTGAACCCAGCCCATCCATCCCTTAAAACAATTTAAATAAACCCACCTTTTTTGCTTTGGGTTTTTGCAGGAAAATTAAGAACACTACATGGCAAATGTTCACACATGCCATCACTGCATTGCCCACCACTGACTTCGCTGGCTGAGTTATATCCTCTGAGGTCAAAGTGAGGCACTCAGCCATGTGACTGAAACCAGGCACCCCTTTCTGCCCTCAAAAGATGTGAATAAACCAGAAACATCAATCAGGGACAGGCAATGCAGTGGAGCACACATGTATGAACATCCACATATTGTTATTGGAGCATGAATGGGGGAAATGAGGCAGCTTCAGGGTCAGGATACCCAGGGTCAGCCTGGGATATTCTGGTCCATGCAGACAAGGCCTAAGTGCTGAAATATTTGTTTATTTGTTCTTCTTTCTTTTATTTTTATATTTGGGGTATTATTTCATTTATGAGTATATTTGCATATGCACTTGTCTACAATGTCTACATTATTTGGGCTGTTATTGATTATGCAGACCTACAGCCTCGGCAGATGACTAATAAAGACATCTTGGAGGCAAGGAAGAGGAGGGGCAGCTGCACGTGTGGTGCCCCTTCCTCCTCCCGAGGTTGCCCTCGGAGCTGCCGGCCCTCTGCACGGTTGGCGCTCCGGGGGCAACCTCCCGCCACAGCGTCCGCACGCGCTGCGGTGGAAAAGTCAGGGAAAGTGCGCCCTACGCATTTAAGGCCCACTTTCCTTGACTTCTGAAAGGAGCACCAATTTAGCGCTCCTTTCAGGGACACCACCAGTGCGCCGTGATGCGGAGGCTGCAGTCCCGCGGCGCACCATCCCAGGGCATCTCGGACGCCCTGGTCTGCTTCCCCCCTTCGTCCACTAATGTATCTCATGTAATGGCAAAGTTTAACATTAAAATGTACATAATTTTGATGTAGTTCTTAAACATTCCTACTCTGAATTCTATAGTTTCCTTGCCAAATTTTCATTTTAACCACATGCAACTATGTCAATGTAAATACATTTAGGCATATATTTAGCATATACATGTGATATTGTAATTTAAAGGTGTAATTTTAATTTTGCTAGTTGTCACTACTATTGTCATTGCATTTAGTGATATACATTAATTGTGATTTATGAATAATATTAATATAAAACACAGTACTACAGATTCTCTGCCTACTGGTGAAGGCCCATGTGAGTGACACCACAAGTTACCATACAAGGTGACACCAACCTTAGTGATGTCACTGATTGAGAGGAAGGAAGAGTCAAGGGTGATATGAGGGCCCTTTTAAATGATATAAACAGATGGCATGTATAAGAGGGATTGAGCTTGTTTTCTGCTGCTTTGGAACCCAGAATATGAATCAGTGGATTCAAATTAAAAGAAAAAAAATCTACCTAAACATTTGGGGTGGGGGAATTTGATAGTAAGACTGTTTAAGAGTGTGCTCTCCTTTGGAGGTGTTTAAATAGAGGTTGGATGGTCATTTGTTGGGTATGCTTTAGTTTTATATTCTTGCATGGCAGGGGTAGGATTAGGTGTCCTTTGTGGTCCCTTCCAACTGTGATTCTATTATTAGCATGCAAAGCTATCTTGTAGCACCTTGGAGATTAACTGAAAGAAAGAAGTTGACAGCATGAGCTTTTGTAGACTTGAGTATACCTCCTCAGATGCAAGTAGACTCCAATATATGGGCCTCTGCAGATGGGCGGCACAGAGCTGCCCTGGGAAGCGGCAGATCGGGGCTGTGGCAACCCCACGCTGTGGCCCTAATCCTCCCTTTTGCTGCCCTGAAAAGAGCGGCAAAATGCCACTCCTTTTAGGGCCAGCAAAAGGCCACCCTCCGAGCCAGCTCCGCAGCTCTTCAGTGCTCTTTTGGTGCAGCGTGTTTGAATGCTGTGCCGGAAAAGTGTCCTGATGCTGCGTGCTGTACGTAAGTAACAGCATGTGGCATCAGGACAGCAGTGATATGGGGTTGGGGTAACTGGCATGTGGCTGCCCCATCCCAACTCTACCTTCAGGCCAGCTCTTAGGGCTAGTCTGCAGAGGCCCTATGAAACCTTGTGCTACCAGCTTCTTTTTTTCCAATTAATCTTAAAGGTGCTGATATATCCCTTTGCATACTGATTTTCCAGACTACCACAGCTATGTTTTTGAACTCTATAATTAGTGAGCCATTGCAACAGAGGACAAAAGGCAAAAACAGCCATGGCTATAGGAGGTGAAGGCACTGTATGAGCACAAACCTTGCTTTTATGCACAAACCTAGATATAACTTTGTAAGAAAGTGAACAGAGGAAATAACTTTGGTTCTTTGTCATACTGTTAATTCCAGAACTTGGGCAAATTATTTTTGGACCACAACTTCCAGAATCCTCCAGTCAGTATGGACACTGAAGGAAACAGGATGCTGGACCAGAGAAGCCTATAGTCTGATCTGCCAGGGCTCTTCTTATGTCTACTCCTACTGGTAAAGGACTTTGGGGACATGTGTCCAATTAGTCACAGAGGTGAACCCACCTCAGACTCTGATACAGAATGGCTTTCTTTGATTTTGTTAATTATATTGATGTGTTTTACCTGCATCAGTTGTTTCCCTTCCTGCTTTTGATATTTTATTGCTTAATGTTGTTCTCCACTTGTTTATTTGGCAGGTGTGGGTGGAAAAGCAGGATACAAATGTAGCTATGCACATAAATACAACTTCATCTGTCGCTACTGGAATGATTGCTGCATTTCATTATGCACTGTGTGTGCTCCCAGTCTCTTGTAACCACGGCTTCCTTTGTCTTTGCTCTCCATACCACATATAACCAATTTCTCACATGCCAATCTGTCTTCTCAACTTATTTATGCCAGATACCTCTACTGCTGTTGTGGTCACCTCTCTACATATAGTCCACATTTGCTCACTACACTCTTATAGTGCTCTTATAATGCTGCTATTCCACTATTAGTGCTCTGTCTGCCTCCTGTTGCATTCTGGGATTTGCAGTTTAGAGGGGGCATTTAGAATTCTCAGTCAGGGAGCTATTAGGCCTCACTGAACTACAAACCTCAGAATGCAACAGGAGGCAGACAGAGCAGTAAGAGTGGAATAGCAGCACTATAAGAGTGTAGTGCGGAAATGTGGAGTATCTCTGAACCACTCATTCTCCTTGGGGGTCAAACCAAACAACTACCATGATCACTGCCACATACATAAACAGTTTTATAGAAAAACCATTCCTCCATCTGTCTCTCTCCACACAGCAATAATACACATTATCTCCTTAGAGGTCACACGATAATGCATTTTGCTTTCTTCCAATAACACAGAAGTTAATGCTTCTGGTACCCATTGTGTCCTGTGGAAATAATAGCTTCTGGTCACCACAGGTTAGCAGAAGGAAACCTTGGAACACATCAAATCTGTTTTGCTAATGTGCATGCCATTGTAAACCCAGTGGTTCCAGCCTTATCCATAGAGACTGATGGCCTCAAACTATCAGCAGAAAAAATGATGCAAATTCTAGGAGCACTAGGTTGTAAGGCTCAATTCATAATTTCATTTTCCATAAGGACTTGCTTTTTGCACTATAATTACAATACTTCCTCCAGTATAAGTGTCTCTCCTGCCTTATAGCTATTATGAAAGGCTGCTGCACTGCAAAATAGTTTAATTTGCTTTTATTTCAGATTATAGCTCTCTACATTTGCACTATACCCTTTAGCAACATACAGACTCAATAGAGAGCATTCAGACTTCAAGTCCAACTGGTAAACAACACCCATTAAGCTGAACAAATATGTTTATAGATCTGCTTCATGCCTTATATTTTTCAGCACACTTGTGTTTGAAATTACAGCTATCATTTCCTTCTTCACTGTTGCACTATTCATAGTGCATTGTTTGGAGAAGTCTTCAGTGCAGGGCCTGCCCAAAGACCAGAAAACATACATACTTTTTGAAATACATTTCCCAGAATATCCCAGATAACACAACCACCTGTAATCAGTACATTTCACCTCAAAGTATGAACTGAAAACAAGGATGAGTAGAATTTTAGTTCTTTATGACATTGAACAGTTATTCCATTTATCATGCATAATTCCTCAAATGCCATATAACATACAAACAAACAATACCTCCAGAACAGCTGACACGTTACAAGCAAAACAGACCTTTTGGGGAGTGTTTTCTGGTTTTCTGTGGGGAAGCTTTCTTGAAGGACAGAAGAAATTCACATTTTAATGGTGAGTGAAGAGAGCACCACACACCCCATGGCCTTTAGAAGTATCACACAACACACACACACACACACACAAGCATGAACATGTGTGCACATGTACATGTGCACACACATGGCCTTATCTTGGTGAATGTTGAACTCCTATATGCCAACTCCCCAAAAATAACATTCCCCCATAATAATGTTCCCCACTTGCAAACTGAAGCATTAGCATAGCATAAGAAATCATCAGTTATTTGTTGTTGTTATCATTTGTTGCCATGAGAATGTGTGTACATATATGTGCACTTTCAACTTTCTGTTTTGGACAACAAATCATCTTCAGCTGTCTCTTGTAAAGGATCTAAATGACAGAAACAAGACTGACAAAGGATCCACAAGGCAAGGTTTTATTAGTAAAGGAAGTGAGTATGTTCAATCTAAAGAGATTAAGAGGCATTAAGGCAGATATGCTTATTTAGATCCGCAGCTTTCTGTGTGTAGGAGGCAAGTGCATCATCCTATCTAGTCCTCAATCTTTTCTCCTAGATTCTGTACAGAGGATTCTTCTTTCTTTCCTTAATTTGGGTGTACTTCTTGTTTAGTTATGGTGCCATTACAAGCAGATTCATAGGTTGAAAACATTACTTTTTTGGACTACAAAATTCCCAGAATCCCCCAACCACCATGGGCAATGTCCATGGTGACTGTGGGATTCTGGGTGCTGTAATAATAATAATGGAATGTCTCCAAAGTCTGCAAATTTTGCCATGACTGTATCCTTCTCCCGCTGCCCATTTTGAAAGCTTAAAGTGAGTTAAGAATTGCTGCCTTTTAAGAGCTCCTTTTGTATATGATGGATAAGGAAAAAGTCTCCTCACAGCTTTTGTTGCTGTCCCTCAATGTCTGGGCTATGCTTCATTCCTGAGTGAGCCATCCTTCTCTCTCATTCTCATTCTCTTTCTCTCTCTCCCTCAGTAAATACTGCAACATTCAGCATCCTTTCATGCTCATGCTTTTAAAGAAATCTTTGCACCATTAAAGACATGGAATTGCTAAATACAGGGCTACAGCCATTGTCCCTTCCATTTAAAGGTTTAATCATACTTAATGGCTCTCTTGGAGAAAGAAAAAAAAGTTGAATTTTCTATTTTGATGGCTTTATTCCACTGAAAGAGTTTACTCATGTTCTCTCCAAGTGTTTTCTCTGTAAATGAACTATTCAGATAAGTTTTTTGCAAAAATCTAAATGTGTGTGTGTGTGTGTGTGTGTGTGAAAAGCAGTCCCAAGGGCATCTTAAAGCTTTTTTCAATAGATTTTCTTCTGTAATTTAACAATAGTCGTAAGAACATTTTTGTGTTTCCAACATTTCACAGTCAAAAGCTAGGAATGTATTTGTAAAATCCCCAAATTTGTACTCCTGGAAGCATTTTGAAAGCCCCTGTGAATCTTCATTATCACACATTGTTTAAGGTTCTTAATTGTTTGCTGGGTTTTTTTAAAAAAAAACATTGCAATCATCAAGTTACTGTTAGAAACCTGAGGCCCTATTCACACTACAAAAATAATCTGGGATGAATCAGGGTTAACCTGAATGCGCTCAGTCCACTGGGATGGGAGGCTACCAAAAACACCATTTAACACGGGATATTCGATAATGTGGGGTTTTCCCCCTGAGTTTTCCTGAATGATCCAAATCATCGGCAGTGTGAATAAAGCTCTTGAATAGATTTGGATTGCTCTGAATTGAAAGGAAGAAAGGAGCTATATAAGCAGGGGTGGAACATACACATCCCACCTGACTCTTGCTCTCCTACCTGGGGATCCTCCACTCTTCTCCTGGCAAATTGACCCATAGGACAAAAACATGAGTGTGAATGCCCCATTAGGTTTCCTCTGGGGACAACTGACAGAGAAACTGCAGCCACTCCCTGGCAATGGGGAGTTAATTATTGCAAATTGTTCCTTCCCCCCTATGACTAACAACTGCAGGTTCCTTTCCCATGTCCAGAAAGTGACAACCCAACAACCACTCTATCATGAGGTTTTCTTGACAAAGTTTCTTCAGAGGGATCTGCCATGACCTTCACCTGAGGCTCAGAGAGTGTGACTCACCCAGTGGCAGAGTGACCAGTTGTTGTTGTTGTTGTTGTTGTGTGCCTTCAAGTCATTTTTTACTTATGAGGTTATATCATGGGGTTTTCCTGGCAACGTTTCTTCTGAAGGGTTTGCCATGGCCATCCTCTGAGGCCAAAAGAGTGTAACTTGCTCAATGGGTCATGCAGTGGGCTTCTATGGCCGAATGGGGAATCATAGTCCAACACTCAAGCCGCTAAGCCATCAGTTCAACTTTCCCTCAGAGGTGCCTGGATGGGGGAGGAAGGACTTTTCTCCTGCCTCTTCCTCCTGCTGGTTTGTGGCTGAGGGGGACGAAGCACAGGTCCAGTCCATCAGCCTTTGGTTCAGCTCAAATGTCACGTGGCTCCTTGGCTGTCGCTCAGCTACTCATCCCAACCCTCCCTGCCATCTCTGCCTGTCCCCTTTAAACCCTCTGCCGCACCTCTTGTAGCTAGGTAGCTAAGTAGGTATTTATTTGATTGGCATTTGGGAAGCTGGCTGAGGTGAGGTTGCAGCCATTATTCTCCCCACCTTCAACTTCCAAGTTCTGGGGAGAGGGGATAATACTGCGGTTGGCCTGGCTCTCATATTCCAGTGAGGTGCTTTTGTGTCTACACACACACACACACACACTCCCAATTTTGATTTGTTTCACCAAAAGCCCTGGAAAACAACCCCACCACCTCCATAAAGCCACCTCATAAATATAAATAAGGACATGAAGGGCACTGATGGCTGATTCCCATAGCTCACAAAAGGGAAGGGAGAGGGATAATGCAGATGTGCATCATTTGATTGACTTAAAAAAAAACTGAGAAGGCTCAAACACATTCAAAAAGGTGCCTCAATTTTAACTCAAAATGATGTCATGTGTGAATAACAATAGAGTTAAAATGAGTCGGAGAAGTTAGGGAACCCAGAATGTAATGGGAACAAAGATCCTGATATGCATCAGTGTGGCGATCCACATCACTTCAGGACAAAAAACCGAGTATGAATGCCCCCTAAGAAAGATCAATGTTTGTATGGGAATTCTTTTACTATTTATATTTCTTCATTATCTAGGTTGAACTTGTGAAGGTCCTCAGTGGTCGTTATTTTTGTTTTCTTTATGTTCAACATTAAGCCTGCCTTTGCACTTTTTTCTTTGATCTTCCTTAGTAGGTGTTCCAGGTCTGTGAGATTTCCTGCTAGTACTATGGTGTCATCTACATATCTTAGATTTTTTATATTCCTTCCTCCTATTTTCACTCCTCCTT
>CM034701.1:361825840-361837925 GCA_020142125.1 Phrynosoma platyrhinos
TCCTGTGTGCATGAAATGACCTCCTCCTGAACAACTTCCTCTGTGTGGCCCCCATCCAAGACCGTTCGTTCCGATCTGTCCAGGAAAACATCTTGCTCCCTAATATGCTGAAGTGTAGATACCCGGGCCTCCAGCTGCTTGACTTTCCCTTCTAGGAAGGCTATGAATTTGCACTTGGTGCAGGTGAAGTTCCCCACATCTCTTGGCAAGAAGACAAACATCCCACAAGTGTTGCAGGTGACTGCAGCAACTCCCTCAGTGTCCATATTGAGAAATCTTAAGTAAACACTGAAACAGGACTGTGGGCTTCTCCTCAAACACCTTTTGGCAGAAACGAGCCATGGTGTTCACCTGCTTCCCTTTAAAATGCTTTAAGAGATGGTGGGAGTGGGTGAAGCTCAATGGGAGGAGATAGGAGAGGCTCCAGAATTTTTAAAAAAATTGATTTTTAAAAAAATACTTTTAAAATTTTATTTAAAAACATCACATTTTAACCAAATCTTCACTATGTATTTGCAAATACATTTAGGTTGTTCGTATGATATTTGTACCCCAAACCATTTAATTTTGCTGGTTGTTTATGACACAACTATTAGTATTACATTCAGTAGTTTATGGGAATTACGATTTATGAGTAGCATTAGTGCAAAAAGCATTACTAAGCATTCTATATGATGTGAAATGGGAGGTCATGGAGGGGTGACACCATGAGCATGGAATATGGGACAGAGGACAACACAAAGATGACTTCAATTAGCACCAATTTATTAATTTTTTCTGGAACACAGAGTAACATGTAACTTTTTAAAAATGGTATGGCCTCAAAGGCTACATCAACATTTCTGATGCAACTGGAAGTTATGTTGTCATTTTTGTGAACTACTGAAAATACAACTGATATTGGAATGATGGGGTGGGTTATTAGGAGATTGTTGAGGTGCCCCTCGAAAGTGCTCCAGCTCACCTTTTTTGTGATGATTTGGGTGTTTCTTTACGTTTTACTATTTTTCAACTGAATTTTTGTTTGACAAACATAAAATATGGGGAAACTGTTGACCACAAACCAGTGTCTTGGGGCACATATGGCCTATGCCCCCTGTTTTAGAAAAATATAACATCTGAATATGTTTGCCTTGATACAAACATAAAACCCTAGAATTATCCTGGCCTCTGTAGAGGAAATGCAGGTTGTAGCTGTTCTCTTCCCCAAACTTAAAACATTTTCTTTGAAACTGAAAGCTAGAATGGCTGACAGCATTGTAATCTTCTGGGCTTGCCTCTTAAAGAGAGAAAACAGAACCTGACCAATTTGTATTTATTTATTTTGTAGCAGCTAAAGCTGCAGCTAATAATAAACCTCAGGCCATGCTCCAAAGAGCCTGCCCTAATAAAATACAATATAGCAATTTCTTACAAGGGTAAATATTGAATACACTTGTATATAAGCTGACCTCATGTATAAGTCAAGGGCTGGTTTGGGGTACAAAATTATGGCCATGTGGACAAGACAAGAGAAAAACCTATGGACACATAACAAAGGATGTAAAGGATGAAGCCATAGAAAATGATGCCAAAGGAGGACAAAAATCCAGCAGACATAACTGTTTGTGCTCACCCTAAAAGCTGGATGGATGAGAAGGGAGCTACACTCAATAGTGGCTGTTTGATATATGGGGAAGGCAACCAGGAGTGGGCAGGGATATGAAAACACAAAAATGTTTACTCTCTCAGTGCTTCTTTGAGGGGAAGTACCAAAGAGCCACCATTTCCCCACTCAAACTTTCAAAGAGGACAGAAGTGGAGCCATGGCAGAGAAAGTAGAGAGGGTCGGTTATTATTTTAGGTTCTCCTGGGATGGACTAAGAAGTTCTAACTTTTGTCACTCTACTTAGAGAACAACATGGTTCCTTTTTTTTTTTTAATAAGAGTTAAGAAACAGTACTTATATTGACCCATGGATGCTGATCTAGTTTTTTGGGGGTCATATTTTTGACTAAAATTTCTAGACTTATACATGAGTATACACAGTAGGTCTTCTCTGGTGGACTTCTTTGAGACACTGAGGTAGTTTGACCACACTGCATCAAAAAGGTGTCATTAGAAAAGTCCATGCCGCAGATTATGGAAGCTGATTTCACATGGGGTGCTTGTAGACCCTAGAATTCAGATTGTGAACACTTTGGCACATTTCTTCTGGTAGCAAAGCCATAAGCAGTAGCAGCCAAGGGCACTGTAACTTCTTTACCAATCAAGGTACAGGGTGACAGTGGCATTACTGTGGTTGGTGTCATCAGGTGTATTGGGGGCAGCCTCTCTCCCATTGCCTTGTTCACTTGTTCCTAGCCATCCACCCACTGCCCAGCCAGGCCACTGCTGCCCCCCCTTCTGTTCTGGGTCTGGCATGACTATTTGGGTGAACAGCCACACCAGACCCTAAATGGAAGGCACCATCATCCAGCAGTGGCTGCTGTGGGTGGTGTCACAGTTGGCCTGTTCAAAGTCTGGCTTGGCTGCTCAGGTGAACAACCATGCCATACCCTAAATGTTCTGCAGCAGTGGTCAGTGTTGTGGGGCAGTGCTGAGGCCTCTGGTGAATGGCCCATTTAGTGTCTGATGTGGCTGTTCAGCTGACCATACAAGACTCAAAATAGAAGGAAAGTCAAACAATGGGAGAAGGCGGTAGTGTTCTTTGATATTTTGACAGTCACTTGTACTGTGAGCTGCACTTTATTTATTAGCAATTCTACATTTCTTGATGAAGCTTATTCTTAGTGATGCAGCAAGCCCAAATATTTGAATCCTGCTGCTCTTTAGTTCTCAAAATATTGATCATATGGAGCTTTATTGTCTGTCCATCATGACTGTCAGGATCTAGAGTGAAATTGCAATGAAACTAAATGGAAAGGTGTATTTGTTGCAAAATGCAAAGCATTTGTTAAAATACAGGAAATGTCTGGCAAGCTTACAGGAAGTTCTCATTCATCTGCCCCCCCTCCATCTTCTCCTAATTCAAGTGGCTATACAGCTGACTCTAGAAGTGGTAGTTATAGGTTAGGCTGGGTATCACATAATTTTCGCAATAGGAATCAGGCTTTTCTTTTGTTCCTTAAAAGACTAACTTTATTCCATATCCACCTCTCTTGAAGCACACTTCTATTGACAGGCTGAAGAGTAAGTGTCATGTGGGAAGTACCATACACTCAGTCTGATGCTCAAAGGCAAGATCATAGCACACAATGATTATTACAAGCATCCTTGCCTTCTTCCTCACCTCCTCCCCCATCTTCTTTTCTTTTTCCTCTAACTGAGGAGACAGAAATTGACACTGGGAGAAAATGCAGTATTGCCAAAATCATAAAAATGTTAATGGCTTTCCTGTCAATTTAACTCCACATTAACTGTGTAACTTCCCTAGCCTGACCCATGATCCCAAAGGGTATGGAAACTCAGGGTTGGGTGGAACTGGCTTTATTCCAGGCTCTATAAAACAAAAGAAAACTTTTTGGGCACTTAAGGTGTCCGGAGGGGGTGGGATGAGAGGGCAATTGGGTACATGCCTATTCAAATCAATATGGGACAAGATGGCATTCTGTAAAGAAAGATGAATTAACATTTTAGTTCATGTTTCCAAGATCTGGTGCGCATATTTGCAGTTTGAGGGGGCTGCTGTATCTGTTGCTCCAAAAACTGACTCAGACTGTGCCACACTGCAACATTAATACAGTTTGATACCTCTTAAACTATCATGGCCCCATCCTATGGAATCCTGGATTTGTAGCTTGTTGTGGCACCAGACCTCTCTAACCGAGGAGCCTAATAGCTCATAAAACTACAAACCCAAGAATTCCATAGCATTGAGCCACAACATATAAAGCAGTGTCAAAGTCCATTAATTGTGCAGTATAGATGTAACCTATACATGCAATGGGCAGGAGGTTCAGTTGTAGACCAGTTGGGTCTTTTCCTATTGCTGGAAGATCTAAAGATGGTAGTGTACACCCTGATAATTTCAAGGATAGACTTATGCACTCCCACTTTTGGAGACAGTTTATGGACTTTATCACATGGAGGAAATCCCATGCAGAAATGGGTTTAAAATAGAAAAAAAACTCACAAAAGCCATTTTCGGATGACATCAATGTTAAACTGTGGTTAACCTGAATGGAAAGTAGTCAAAAGATGCTTCTTTTGACTTTCAGAAAATCCTGACTACTTTCGATTCGGGTTAACAACACTTTAACAGCAATGTGTGTGAAAATCAACCCGCTTTTGTGGGTTTTCCCCAGCTTTTAAATCCCATTTTTGCACAGGATTTCCCCCATGTGATAAGGTCCTATGATGATTTTGCAGGAACAGAGGGAAATGTTTCACCAGGGTCTCCATTCTGTTGTAGATGGAGAATTTGGATACAGCCCTATCCAAACTTAGCCATGCATACAGTAGACCAATTGAAATCAGTGGAACTTTGTTATAACCACTTCTCATTTGTTCTATTGAGCTCTTTGAGTTTCCTCAAAGCATGAGTGAGTCTGGACCCAGTTCAATAGACTAACAGTGCAATACTATGTTCCTATGCAAGAGTAATTAATCAACCAACCAGCCATTTCAAACTCAAGTAAAAAATGGACAAGCCAACTGCATACATTACATTTTTTTCTCCTTATTGATGCATTTTATCTTTAACATTACATATTCTGTTTTAGGATTTTAAAAACTATACTGCAGGATGACTGGCAAGATGCTGGTGCCAGCTGACAAAGGCCAAGACAAAACAGATAGACACACACCCAAGCTTTCACAGAATATGGCTACAACTTTTATTGGTTACAGGTGGATTGGTTGGCTTGGAAAGAGGCACAGATCCAGTGACTTAATAGCCAAATGACCCAAGCAGTCACCACAAAGTGAATTCCTGACCTGAAACAGGAGTCAGCAAAGGAGATAGTGACCGAGAAGCCCCTTAGACTGATTTTCCATTGTCTGAGGGCAAGGGAGTTCCACTCCTGAACTGGGCATTACCTATAAGCCTTACTGGGACCCCATGAATTGATGAAGGATGGGCTTCAAGGCCCAATTTCCCTAGCACCTGGATCTTGCCCTATGCTCCACTGCCCCAAAGTTGTGGCAGAAGATTAAACAAATTGAGTTACAACCATTGACAATCCAAAATAAATGTCAAGAAAGTGAACCCTATCAATTACTCACAGTTGCATGCATCAGATATAAAGGGAAGGAGGGTAGGATTAGCAGCCAAAACCAGAATGCTTCGCAGAGTGCAGTACTTTTAATAAATACCTCCCAGACAGAGCTTGGCTGCTTCTTTCTGGGTGCACAAACAGTATAAGGGAATCTGGGAAGACCATGCTGAGCCAAAGAGAGAAGATGGCAACTTCCTGCTGCCCACACTTCTACGACCACTACCACAGCCTGCAAAAAATACTCCAGATGAGTCTGAGGGGGCCCTTCTTTGTTTTAACTTTATTGCTAGCCATCTTGATTCTGGAGAGAGAAAGAGAACAAATCAAATAAAATCAGTCAGTCAATCAATCAATCAATCAATCAAAGTTTAACCCCAAATCCCAAATTCTCTAAATCTTTATCACTAAATATCTGTTCCTTATCTCTTTTAATATCTCAGGACTAAGGAATCAAAACCATATTAATTGCTTTTTCCCTTCTTCTATGCTCTTATGATACATAAAAGGCTGCCCTTCTGTTTGGGACCTGGATTTTTCTTGTGAAAGCTGGACAATGAAGAAAGCTGATAAGAAGAAAATAAACTCATTTGAAATGTGGTGCTGGAAAGGAGTTCTTCAGATACCATGGATAGCTAAAAAGTCAAATGAATGGGTCTTAAAGCAAACCAAGCCAGAACTTTCACTAGAAGTGAAGATGACTAAACTGAGGCTGTCATCCTTTGGACATATCATGAGACAATGTGAGTCAGTGGAAAACTCAATGATGCTTGGTAAAATAGTCAGCAAAAAGAGCGGCTGACTATAGGTGTATTGATTCAATCAAGAAAGCCACGAATTTGCAAGACCCGTGGCGGGCAGTTGATGGCCACGCATCTAGGATGTCTCTCATTCACAGGGTTGCCATAAGTCAATCAATTTGATGTCAAACAATGACAGCAACAATAGCAACAACAGTGCTGTAAACCTGGATGTACACATGCTATATTTAGTGAAAGAGCCAGCCCCTAGACATTTTGCTGCCTTAGGAATAAGATAAATTCCTAACCCTGTTCCACATACAGAGTCAATCAGAGAGCTAAACTTCAAACTATTGAGGGACCAATATCTTTCACCACTGATAGCAGAAAGGGTGTGAAAGGCAGGCTGAGCAGCAGAAGAGTGAAAAATAAATAGATCAGGGCCCATCCCTCCCCCCCCCTCCTATTTTTTCCCTTTTCTTTTAGATAAGATGTTTTGCATTTGGGAACTTTTTTTTACAAAAAAAAAAATAGTTTTTTTTCAATAAAAACATCCTTCACATATCTTTCCCCAAAGTCCCAAAATATGAAAAATCGTAAAAATGTGCAGAAATGCTTATAATCTTGATAATTTTTTTGGTTTTGCATACAAGAATGAAACAATTGCAGCTTTACATTTCTTGTGAGCAGCCTCCGTAACTCTGTCCTCAATATTTCACTGTGGCTCGGTGTCATCTAACGGTAGGGTTGATAATACACTACTACGAAAGAAAAACATCTGTTTCCAGTCCATGCTAGTTTTGCATGTGTTTCTTGATCACTCATTTTTTAAAATGCTATTTACACAAAGATAATATTCTTATTAGCACTTTTTATGTGTTTGTATGTGTGTGTGTATATATGTGTATATGCATGTTTTATTTTTTTCTTTTCTTTGTTCTCTTTTTTTCTTTTCTTCTTTTATCTTTGATGCTGTTTGGTATATATGAAGTAGACAGGTTGCCTCATAGCTGCTTGTTTTGGAGGATGTGGTTAATATATCTGTTTTATATGTTTTGTATGTTTTGTATGTAATAAACAATTAATAAAAAAAGCATTTTTCACATTTCTTGGGATTTGTTTTTTTTTAGCTGTGAACTGTATTTAAAAAATTGAAGAAATTGATAAAAAGAATAATAATCTGTCTTCCATCTGCATGTTAGTCCTGGAAATGTGAATCAAAGTGGCTTATTTAAAAATATGGAGTGAATAAAACTCCTACTCATCACAAGTTGGACAGTACTGTTTGTTGTTGTTGTTGTTGTTGTTTTTAACTAAGCAAACAGAATGTTATTTTTTATAGCTTCCCATTTATGCCTGCTCCCACACTGAGGACAGTAACAGGTGATCACACTTATCTCCTGCATCATATATAAATAAAAAAATAATCATCTAATGACTTCTGCAGACCAGAAATCAGATTCTGCTGTTAAAGCTACAAGAACAGACCACACCAGTATTGTTCAGGATTTATTTTTATTTTTTTACAGTCAGTTGGCAGTCTTAGCCATTTTCCACATAAACATTTTCAGACTTGCTTTATATAATCTGTATTCACATTGATTTGAATGGTAAAGTAACATCCCCCCCTCCTTTATTCCTTACTAAATGTCCTTGAGATTTATTTGGGAATTACTTTCTAATCTGCAATATGTCACAAAATGATTAGAGCCAGGTAGGTCCAGAAGAAAGGATTCTTCATCCTTTTTAGCAGAGTAAACTAAGCAACTTTATAACACACACACACACATTAATCTGGAAGGAAGAGGGTCTGAATTATGTGGGAAACAGCAAAAAAATTAGTAGAAACAGACAAAAAAATAATTTGAAAAAGTTACCAAGACTTTATTTCAGATAAGGATCAGTAATCTGTTTGTTTGTTTGTTTCTTTGTTTGTCTTTAATGCTAAGACTTGGCATTTGTGGAATAACAATCCACATATCATACATCTGGCATACAGAATGTCTATCCCAAATCACATGTACTCCTCATTCCTGTGGAATTTGGTGGAGGGTGGCAAGAAATCGGAGTTATAGAGTCTGGTGTAAGACCTATGTCCTTCTGTTCAGAGACTAAGTATAACTGTTTCGAATATGAACCAACCAGACGGGAAGCATGGGGTGTGTTCATCCTTTTGTTTTTCCACCCATAATGAACATTCCAGACATTTCAGTCCAAGCCTTTCTCAATTAAATATTCCAGATAGCAAGATTGGGGTGGGGAGTAATAAAATGGCAGAAAAAGTATTTCAGGAGCACATGGACATAACAATTGTCTTAATGCAAACATGTACTGTTAATGCAAAACAAATTAAGTAGTATTATC
Organism: Phrynosoma platyrhinos; assembly: GCA_020142125.1. Taxonomy (NCBI): domain Eukaryota; kingdom Metazoa; phylum Chordata; class Lepidosauria; order Squamata; family Phrynosomatidae; genus Phrynosoma; species Phrynosoma platyrhinos. The sequence goes on from CM034701.1 coordinate 361,834,140, forward strand.
ATTAATATTGGCAGTAATATATTAGTTTAATTTTTTAAAATAAATAAATAAAATTAGGCTATTATTATTATTATTATTATTATTATCCCACCTTTAGCCGGAGCTGTCAACGCAGCTTACATCTAAAATCTGTTACAAAACCCCAACAATACAACAAACATATTAACTCCCCTTAAAAATATATTAAATACAAATCAGCATTAAAATCTAAATTAAAACAATAAATAGAACTATAAAATGGCTAGTTACTCCAAATTACTCCTAAGGAATGAATTGAAATAATATGAAATGTTCACAATTACTTGACTTGTTCATGTCCTTATCATGTAACAATTAACATAGTGACTGTTAAAATAAAGGTTGGAAATGTGAATGAACAAGTTTATTTTTTGACAAATTTTTAACATGACCATGAACAAAATTCTGTTTATAAAATAATAATAATAATACAATTTTATTTATATCCCGCCCCTCTGAGCACAATCAGGGCGGCTAACAACAGTAAAAATACATAGTATAGAATCCTAAAACCAATACCCACCCCCCTTTAAAAAAGTATTAAACTAAGCACTAATTAAAACATATTGAATAAAAACATAGAATTAAATAAAACCAAATTATCCAAACGAAGAATGGCAACAGTGGAAATGACAAAACAAAAACAAAAGCAGCAGAATAGCGAAGATGGCGGCAGCGGCGACAAATTTGAAATGGGCAGAATAAAACAGAATAAGGGGGTTCCAGAGGCCAGGAAGTCTATTCTGGAAAGGCCTGCTTTGATGTGGACCAGTCCTTGTGTGACAAGGCTGAGTTCACAGTTGGCTGCTCCCATTTTCATAGCTATATCTGTCCCCATTCACTGAGTTGTGTTTGGTCATACTTTGTGCAGGCATGTAGACATTTAGCTTGGGCCAGCCCTATCATTAGGTGGACTAAGGGAGTTATCTGAGGCAGATGATTTGTGAAAAGGCAACAAAATGATTGTTAATTACTTGATTATTATTTCTTTTAGCATTTTTACTGTTGAAGGCTAGGGAGGGAAACTTGTGGGATTTTGTGCTTTGTGTGCTAAAAGAACATGACTGACCAGAACATGACTGAAGTAAATTGCTTCTTGGTGGTGGGGTGCAATTTACTTCTTCTTGCTGGTCCTGCATGTAACACAAGCTTCTTTGGACCCAAGGTTCAAGAACATAGGGCTGGAACAGATGGGCAGGAAGGAGTGGACTGAGTCACAAGCAGAAGGAGTGGACTCCAGCCACAAGCAGATTGGGTCCATGCCAACTGCATGGCCTGCTATAAAAGTGGACCATGGCTGCAGGACCCAACCCATGCCACCAGGAGTTGGATTATTCCCGCTCCTTTTTGCTCCAGTCCAAAGGAACAGAGGAAGGTTTCAGGCCATGTTGAAGGCATACAGTACTTGAATATCATGCCTCCAACGCAGTCAGAAGCCACTTCTTTTTGCCCATCTGTTCCAGGCCATAGTCACATAGACAGGAGAAGCCAATTGACAAGAAGCAGAATTTGTTGCAGAATCATTTGGGGACTCTAGTTATATAAAAATGTTTCAGTTGTTCTCTTCGTATCCATTATGACTATATGGTGTTAATTCAAATTTACACTTTGCAGAAGGATGAGCTAGGAGTCTGCTGCTGCTATTCCTCCACATCTGTTATCTGAGGCACTTGCTTCACTCTGTCTAATGTTAGGGCCAGCTACATACATTGATGCCAATAAACTGGTTCACCTAATATCCCAGACTCCAAGGGCTCAACTGAAATACAGGTCCCTTTGAGCAAAAGTCCCCCCCAACCCCATAACACTCCACTTTTGGCAAAATGTTAATTGCGCAATACCAAATTAGATTATTCATTTATCTAGCATAGCATCTTCTGATCTGATTGCAAACAATTCACCAGATCTTCTGGAGTTCTCTCAAATAATCTGTTCCAAGGCTCTTTTTATCTGGAGATGCAGCAAACTCAACGTGGACCTTTTGCATGTGAAGCACTGCCAGTTTTGTTTTCTCTGAGATACATATAGAAAGAAGGCTTACGAATACTCGGGCAGGGCTGGCATCAGGGGTAGGCAACCTTTCCCCTTTAAGGGCCAAGGGACTTCAGCTCCCAGAAGCCTCAGCTATGTTGGCCAATAGTCCCATGTTGGCCAATAGCTCCTGGGATTCTGGGAGCTGAAGTCCCTCGGCCCTTAAAGGGGAAAGGTTGCCTACCCCTGATTCAGAGAGTGGTTGCCCTCCTTTGTGCATCTTTGAAAGTGTCAATGACTACAGCTTTTGTACCATTTTGCTTTTTTAAAAACAGTCTTTCTGATTTCTTGCAGCAGGGATGTTGTAATGGGAGCAATGAGATTTTGACACATAATGACATTTCAGAGAGCAAACAAAGCTCATGCAGAATGAGAAGCAGGTTTCCCAAGTAGGCAGTGCTTTCATTCTGAATTGTCTCTGTTTGCTCTGCAAAGTTTGATACACGGTTCCAGAGAAACAGAAATTTATCTGAGAGGGGTGAGATGTTGCCAGAATAGTCAATCAAGGTCCAGAACATATAAGTGCAAAAAGAAATGGGAGATGGAGGGGGGGGAGAGGTATGTTTTTATCAAATATTTTGACTATCCAAATGTTCCCTTTTTGCACTGAAAATGTTTGCTGAGCTTTCATAGCATAAGTGATAGTTGGCATACACCCCTGGATTTTACTCTGTATTTCAACATAACTTTTATAGGGCTCTATTAAATTAATAGTACTTTACTAAGGAAATGAAAAGCATTCAGTATACATTTTGTTGTATTTCTCCAAATCCAGCCTGCATCATTCATATTTCATCCTTGGTTTCAAATGAGGGTTTGCATATTTTTTCCCCCTGTATATTAATTCATAAATATTTTCCCTATGAATTTTTCCTAATTGTATACTTTTGGGTAGTTGATCTTCCCATTTGTAAGCATGTGTTTGTGTGTCTGTTTCAAACATACCCATTATAATCATTTATGTTTTTTAAATGTATGCATAGTTTGTGCCCATTTTATTCATTTAAAATGCACTGTAAAGTCTTATAGCTGTGAAAAGGAAAGGTACATTTTTGCCTTTCAGAAATTCTTAGGAATTATAAAATGGATACTTTAGTTTAGAATCTCAACTCCAACCCCTCACCCCATTTATTTCTACTCTTAATATATAATGTTATATATTAAATGCTATAGAGTTTTTACTGGAAAAAATCTAGAGAGATCACTTTAATACTTATATGGCATACCTGTGACTAAAATACTCAGAATGGATACATCAAACTTTTCTGTTTACAAATTTGTTGTTGTGGAAAATAAAAGTTGCATTTTTTCAATCCTTTTTTTGGCAACTAGAACACACAGAATAGCAGTCACAAATCATAAATGTCATACTTTTGTCACCAGAAGTTGAAGAAGTCTGCAGGGTTCCTATTTGGATGCAAATCCCAGAAGTTCCACCTCCTGTGATTCACATCAAAATCAACTTTGAAAATGGTTTTGATATTGGAAGCTGCTGTCAAGATAAAACTTTCATTCAGCTGCAGCCATCCCACTCCAAGAAAGCTTTTGCTTCTATTCCACACAGGTCGTGGCTTTCATTTTACCCCCAAGGTTTTCTTTCTTTTTCATGTTTATTGAGAATTCAGTATAGCTGTACAACTGACAATTACAACCTTAACAATGGGAAACAATCTAAAATAAAGTTAATAGAAACAAGTTCCATTTTTTCTCAAACATGCTGTGTACTATTAAAATATT
>CM034701.1:361865543-361875685 GCA_020142125.1 Phrynosoma platyrhinos
TGTGAGTCATGTGTCATGTGATCCTGGTTCCCAGACAACAAAGATGATTTCATTGTTTACGTGCTATCTGCCTGTTCCTAGACATTGACCTTGTGTGAAATGTTTACACTAGCCACCTGCAGGCTCCAAAATCTTTCCAGTAGAAATTTTCCCACATCTGTACATTTCCACTTTTAACTACATATCCCAACACTCCTAACATTTCCCTCTGAAATGTATAGATGTCAGTAACAAAAATATTTACAGTATTGAAACTTTTTCTAGCTCAATAGCTAGAACTGTGCACTTAAGGTGCCATTCCAATTAGACGTGACAGTTGTTCATGTCTTTCCCTGGATAAAGCTTTTGTGAAAATGTCTGCAATATTGTTTTGGGTGTCAATATATTGCAATCACACAACTCCATTTTGAATCAATTCTCTGACATTTTGATATCTCACACCAATATATTTGGTTCTGCATTTCAAATTCTCAGCTTCTGCCATCACTATGCATGATTGGGAATCCTCATGAACCAAAATAGTCTCAGTACAATTCTGCCCTAAATCTTGAAGCACCTGCTTAATCCATTGTATCTCATTAACTATTTCAGACAATGCTCCAAATTCTGCCTCAGTTGTACTCAACACTACATAACTCTGTTTCCTGCTACGCCAAGCAATTGGACTTTCTCCAAACTTTATCAACAAACCTGTGACTGATTTTCTGTCATGTTGCTCTGAAGCAAACGAATTGTTCACAAAATATGTTCAAACTGAACCATACCCCCCTGTATCAGAAGCTTCTTGTCTTTGCTACCTTTCAGGTATCTCAACACATGTTTCACTGCAGTCCAATCCTCAACTTTAGGATTGCTTACCTTTCTGCAAAGTATGTCAACTGCAAATGCAATATCTGGCCTTGTGTTGTTTGCTATGAACATCAAGTTCCCAACAATGCTTCTAAACAATTCTGGATTTTCAAACTCTTTTGTTGACTCACCACTGACATAACCAGGACTCATAGGGCTTTTCATTACCTTAGCACTTTGCAGTCCACATTTCTTAATCAGCCTTTCTATCTTCTTCTGCTGACTTAACAAACATCTACCATCCTCAGTCCACTGAACCTCAATTCCAAGGTAGGCTCTGAGAAAACCCAAATCCTTAATCACAATTTTTTTTGCCAATTTTTTTTTGTACTGCTTTAATTTTCTTTTCTAACTTTCCAGCCACACACAAGTCATCAATGTAGATCACCAACATAACATCACTCTTTGTGTAAACACACGCATCAGCAATGCTGTGTTAATGTACCCTAATTTAACTAACTCCTCATGAATACAATAATTCCAACTTCTTACACTCTGCTTCAAACCATATAAAGCCTTTTTCAAGGAAAACTACTGCTGTTTTTTCATTTCAAAGCTGTCTTGCCAGACAGGCAGACATGTTAAGCTCACAAGGACTGTGCTCTGAGTCTTAACACTCTTTAGACAGTGGAAGGAGGGAAGGCTGCCACGACTCCTTTGAGTGCTAATTGATTAATTATGTTCCCCAAATTAAATAACACAAATTACAGCTCCTGGAGAACTTGTATAGAATCCCTTTTGATTCACGAATATCTTTGGGCAATAGTCCAAACTGGGATTGTGGCTGGAGCTCCACAGGCAGATGTGGAAAAAGATAACAAAGCCAGAGCTTCTATCTTGTTAACAATCTCAGAAAATCAGATAAATTATGTGAGAGATAAAACATCAGCTAAAGAAGTATGGGATACACTGAAAGACACCAATCTAGTATAGTATTGATGCAAATGATTTGGTGTCACCACCTCTACATTCAAAAAATGCAAAATGGGCAGAGTCCAGAAAAACTTCTTGAGATCATGCAAGATCTGTTTAATGAAGTGAAGATTAGAGGTATGCAAATCCCAAGGGAACAAAAAGCTTATATTTTGCTGGGGAGTCTCTCACGGGACTTTGATAATATTCTATATGGCCCCCAAGGAGTCCCTGAAGCACAATTGACAATGGAATTGGTTGCTTCCAGGGTATTGGAAGAAAGCCAGTACTGCAGGTTCGAGGCAGGACTTCAGAGGCAGCTGCAAGCAGCACCAAAGTCCATGCACACATCTGAGGGTTCCAGGGAGATGCAACCGGAAAAAGCAGCTGTGTCCAAAGAATGATTTTATTGTCATAAACCTTGTCATCTTAAGAAAGATTGCAGGAAATTTGCAGCGGACAAAAATAAAAAGCATCAAGATCAACATCCCAAAGACTTTGGGACTAGAAAAAGCACTGTGGCTGTGGCAAAGGGCTGTGACAGTGTGACTCAACAGGTGGTCAAGACCAATCCGGACTAGATTCTTGATTCTGGATCCACATGACATATGGTAAACACTCCTGAGCTTCTCAAAAGTAAGAAACCCTCCAATGTAGCTTCAGTCACTTTGGCTAATGGAGCGGCAAGGGAGATCAAAGACATGGGGACTGTTTTCATCCCAGGGTTTGGTAAAGACTTTGATAATGTATTGTGTGTGCCTAAATTGCAAAATTGTTTAGTTAGTATGTCTGCTTTGACCATTGAGGGGTATGCACTGAAGTTTGTGGGGGAGGAGTGTGTCATCACCAAGAATGATGAGGTTTGTGCAAAAGCTGTGAAAAGGGATAAAATGTATTAAATGCTTGATAAAACGGAATGTGCAGTAGTCAATAATGTTCCTTTATATTCTGATTGTACACATTATTTTCACAGAGTGCTTGGACATGCAAGTTTTAATAATCTTGGAAAACTGGGGGAAGTGTGTCCAGATTTCAAAATGTCTCCTTATACAAATCACTTTGAATGCTCAGTTTGCAGGAGGATAAAGTTGAAGGCTTTTCCTGTGGCAAAATACAGCAAACTCATAGCAAAAAGACCTTTCCAATATATTCATGCAGACCTTGAGGGACCAATGGCTAAATCTCTGGGAAACAATAAGTATTTCATGGTAATGTGGATTGTTTTACCAGATGCTTCTGAAGGAAAAGAGTGAAGCAGCAGAATGTTTCAAAGATTGGGTTAACATGGTTGAAAGGGAATTTGAATACAAAGTGGGATCTTTGATTACAGACCGGGGAGGAGAATTCTTATCAAATAGTTTGAAAAACTGGTTAAGGGAGAAGGGAATTCGCCACAACACCACCAACCCTGCAGTTCGGCAGGAGGATGGTTTGGCAGAGAGAAGAATAGGTGTCCTAAAGCAAATGAAGGATTGCATAATGTTAGATGCTGAGGCATCTGAACATCTTTGGGGGGAGGCAATTCTTACAGCAAACTATTTGGCAAATCGGGTCTGGAATTCAGCTATAAAGAAAACCTCATTTCATATGCTTTATGGATGACCACCTAACCTGAAATACCTGAGAGTGTTTGGGCAGTATGCAAATGTGTATGTGCCTGCAAGTTTCAGAAAGAAGGGTGAGTCCAAGTTGCATAGGTTGATGTTTGTGGGATATTCTGGGAATAGCTATAGGTTTCATCCTGGTGGTGGGAAAATCTTGCTATCCAGAAGTACCAACTTTGAAAAACACTCGCATTGGGAGAAGTTGCATTCCAACAAAGCGGTTTTTCTTAAGTTAGGGCAGTTGGAAATGAGTACTAAAAATGGAGGGGTGGTAAAACAAGAATCAGCTTCCTCTGACAGTGAGTCTAGTACATCAGATCATTCTACACAGACATGAACAACCACACCCAGAGTGTCTGAGACAAAGTGACTCAGAGATACAGAAGTTCAGACAAGCACTGACAGTGAGGATGAGAGAGGCAGGACAAGGACGTTCTTGCCTAGGTGGACTCAGATAGTGAGAAAGCCTCCAGATCATTTTGTAGTGCAGGAAGCTAGAGTCTGTACAGTAGTGGCTGGTGAGCCTGAAAGTTTTAAGGATTTACAGAGTTTTCCTGAGGAGGAAAAAGAGAAGTGGTTTTCTGCAATGGATCAGGAGTATATGTCACTGGTAGACAAGGATGTGTTTGAAGTTGTTGAGAGACCTAAGAATCACAAGGTGATAGCTTGCAAGTGGGTTTTAAAGAGGAAGGAAATGCCGGATGGTAGTCATAGATACAAGACTAGGCTGGTAGCAAAAGGTTTTGCTCAGCAGAAGTTTGAGAACTTTGATAAAACATTTTCTCCTACAGCTAAGCCAGAAAGCCTCAGATTGGTTTTGGCTTTAGCAGCAAGGAGGGGCCAGTTGGTGAAACATTTTGATTTTGAAACTGTGTATTTGAATGCTTGTCTTGAGGAAGATGTGTTCAAGTTCTTCATGATGGATATGTATATAGTTTTTATCTTTACAATGTAATCATGAATAAAACCCTTCTTATGAAGAACTCTCTGCTCTGGGTCTGGATTAATGGCAAACTGCTTGAAACTACAAAGAGCTGCATGCCAGAGACAGAGATGGCTGATGGATGGATTCCTGGCATTTCAGCACAAGATCTCTGCTAATACAACACAAGCATAAATAAATCAACACAGGCAACCCAACAAGTGTAGAACTTAGAACCCAGTTTAGGTAACAAAACTGAATCACAAATTCTCCTACATGGTCACAATTTAGGCAGTGAACCTGTTAAAAAGGACATTGGGGAAGAAGTCAGTATCCCATTTAGCAGGAGGACTTCTAAATGCAGCTTGTTTGCCTTTCTCCATTTGAATTAAAATAGGGGGTTTTATTTATTTATTTATTTATTTAGAGTATTTATACCCCACTCGTCAGCTACAAAGGCTCTCAGAGCAGCTTACAAATTACAAATGGTTAATGAGACGGTTTCCTGCCCTCAGGCTTACAATCTAAAAAGACATGACACAAAAGGAAAAAGGAATGGTGGTGGGGAAGGTAAGCTATGCTACCACTTAAAGACAATCCCCATGCCAATAAGGCTATTGTGATCCTGTCTCTACTGGACATAAGTCTGGGGCCAGTCCAAAGCATTACACTCCTGGACTGGCCATGATTGCAGCCTCTTGCACTGGGCTGTATCTGGTGCAGCAGCACAACATTGTTCACGTGGGCCAGTTGGGCTGACACCACATTGTGGAGAGCAGGCAGAATTATGCCCAGCTAGCAACAGCCAATCAGGAGTGAGCTGATGACAGCCAATAGAGTTTTGGCCTATAGGTGATAAAGAATTCCCTTGCTGACAGTCAGAGTCAGTTCAAGTCTTGTTGTGTAAGAGTCCAGGAGTCAGGGACTGTGAAGGCTAAAGTTCAGAAGGGAAGGACTTAGCTCTAGGTCAGAACTCCAAGTGAGGGAGTTTCTGGGATAGAGGACCTTTGCAGACTGCCAAAAATAGTGCACATTAAATTGAGGCACTGCCCTGGCTCAGTGCTAGGGAGTCATGGGAATTGTATTTTTTTCTGATACCTTGAGCCTTCTCTGCCAGAGAGCTCTGGTGCCACAATAAATTACAGTTCCCATGATTCCCTAGCACTGAGCCAGGGCAGTGCCTCAATTTAATGTGCACTATTTCTGGCAGTCTGCAAAGGCCCTTAGTTAGCCTGGGGGCTATTATAGAAATTAGGTTAAAAGGATAACCATAAATAAGGTTGGTGTGAGGGTCCTAAAGTATAGTAACTGGTGTTTTCTAGAGCTAAAGAGTGTGTAACAAAGTATAACAAGAACAAGTTAATATAACATCGAAACAAATGCAACATTGTCAACTATCACCCAAATAGAGTTTTATTACAAGCTTGTCTAAACCTGTTATTTTATTATAAGCTTGTCTAAACTTGGATTGAATTTCCACGCTACTAAGAAATAAATAAACCAAGTTAGGAAGTAAACCCCTAGATATAAATAAAATTGGTTTGGTACATCACATATTGGGGCAGTGGTGAGACAACAATGCCCATTGGGCTGCCACATAAAGAAAAGTAAGTGGTGCTGATGACACACATCAGCACAGCTGGCTCATCCCCCATCCCCAGAGCTGCAACCACTGTTGTCATACCTGCTGGAGCTCCATGGACAGGCCACCTGGTCCACCAGAGCTTCTCACCCATGTGACCAAATGAAAGAGGCTAGAAGGACACCCTAATCACATAGTGGAGACCCTCACTATGTGATCAGGATGTCTCTCTGCCCTTTCTCCTCATTGATCCCATGGGTGAGCCTCTACTCCAGAGAAGTTGTGCCATGCTAGGCAACCTGTCAATGGATCTCTTCCAACAGTGGCCACAGATCTGGGGACAGGCCATCACTGCACTGCTCAGCACATAGAGGTGGATGGCATAGCACCTGGTGCGCAAACAGTGGGCCAGTTTGATTCATACCTGAGTGCTGTTTGCATGCCATAAAACCCCATACTAACCCCACGGTTTTGTGAAAACACTGGGGCTTCTTGCTTCTTTGTCAACTCAAGAGCAAAGTGGGGTTAATGGTGAAATCCTATAGTATTTCACTGGAAGTCACTCTGCATTGTGCAAATAGACAGCACTGCCATCAGAGTGGAAACGTTTTTGCTTTGGGTTTTTGTCCATGCAGATAAAATTTAAGTCCAGAGTCTAAAATCAGGCAGCTTTCCCTTGACAGTTGTGCCACCTTCTCTAGTTGCAACAATGATTGTTGGGTGCAGTGTTTTTCCAGCAAAGAGATTGATTTTTAAAAAAAAAAAAAAATAACCCAACTGTAGATCTCCACAAATCAAATGAGCTTTTCCACAGTCCTTGCAAAATGGTTTGGTGTCAATTTCTGCACTGCACATGAACACAATATTGTCATAACATAAATCCCAATGACATTTTTGTGGAAGACATTTGCATAAACAGTGGCTGATTGGTTTTTAAACCTCTGGTATCTTGCTTGTTTGATTCTTTCTCTCCTTCACCTTTTATAAAATTTGCAAACTGAATGAAGCATATGATGGATTAATCTTGGTTTAAATGCCATTATTACAGTCGTTTTCTCGCTACTGTGGGAAAGAAAATAAATTATCAGAAGGGAAGAAAGAAAAGTGGGGCCCTGTGTAGGGATAGTTTGCAATGCCAGCTTCAGGAAAGGGGGGCAAAGGGAAGGTCTTGGATAAGATACTTTACCTGTGACCTCCAGTCTGAAAGCCCTCCTTCTCAGTGGTTTTCACTGCTCATTTGTTTGAGGTCAATATCAATCAGCTCAACTACCCAAAGGGAAGGCGGAAGTTGAGTGGAGGATTCTGTTACATCTCTGCAGTTTCTTCCCTTAATAAATTCTCAAAGTGGGCAATTGAAAAGGCAGATGGAGCAGAGTTAAACAAAGATAAACAGAGGCCAGAAGGCTCTATGGGTAAGAGATGAACCCCCTTTCAGGAACATGGGCTTTGACATTTGTCTGATAATCCCAAACTCTGGTGCCATCCCTGTTAGATTGACCCTTGGTGTTTAAATTCTCTACTCAGGTGCTCATTTTTATAGTTCCTTTTAAATTGAAATATCCTGCTTTGGTCAGGCCTCACTTGGAATACTGCATCCAATTCTAGGCATCATAGTTCAAAGAAGGATGTTGACAAGCTGGAGAGTGGTCAGAGGAAGGCAACCAAAATGATAAAAGGTCTGGAAACCATGCCCTATGAGGAGTGACTTAGGGAGCTGGATATCTTCAGCCTGGAGAAGATAAGGTTAAGAGGTGATATGATAGTCCTGTTTAAATATTGAAAGGATGTCATACTGAAGATGGAGCCAGTTTGTTTTCTATAGTTTCAGTGAATAGGACCCGGAGCAGTGAATTCAAACTACAGGAAAAGAAATTCCACCTTAACATTAGGAAGAACGTTCTGACAATAAGATCTGTTCCACAGTGAAATACACTACCTTGGAGAGTGGTGGAGTCTCTTCCTTTGAGGTTTTTAAACAGAGACTGGATGGCCATCTGTCAGGAGTGGTTTGACTGTGTATTGCAGCATGGTAGGGAATTGGACTTGATGGCCCTTGAGATGTCTTCCATCTCTATGAGTCTATGAAATTTCTATGTGCTAGTCACCCTGTTCAAGCATTCAAGGCTCAAAAGTACAGAACATATGGGGAGAGAGAAAAACCTAATGGGAACATGAGAGAAAAGCCCTGCTTCATTGACAATGTCATGGGCACTGGTCACACATCCTTGCCAATGTGTAATAACCATCAGTATGAAAGAGGGTGTTCTGTACAGGAGTGAAAATCGTGTGGCCTACCCAGTATTACTGGACTAGACTTTAATATTCTCCAGCTAGCTATCTTACCGAATGGTGTGTGAGATGCTAAGGACCACAGTACAACTGCAACCTGTTTCTCCCACTGCTGCAAGGTTTCTTCCCTGGGGACAGTAACCAAGTTTTCCTTCAATGGTGGCTGGTGGCTCCCAGGAGGTGAATCTGCTCTGGCTTTTAGTAGACTTTAAAAGGAACAATCCAAGGTGTTCAACTTCTTTAAAGTTCAGCTAAAGCCTAGAACTTATTAATCACCGCACTGATACAGAGGTCAAAGCCATCACTATTTTCCATTCACATGGAGGAAAGTGTTGCCCTTCAGACTAATGCCAATCATACATTGACTGAGAGACAAGGCTAACTGGCGATGTCAAAGAAGGTATGGCTAGCCCAAAACAGGGTGGGTAAATGTTGGAAGCAATTGTCACACCGCCTACAAAATAAAAATCACAAAAGTTTGCTCACAACCCCCTTCCAGGGTGTATGGGAGGCATTTTGCCATTTTTAGGGTCTCTGGGGGTCATTTTAGGCCCTAGAAATATCTTTTTGAGCAACACTTCTTTCCCCTGTGCCTTTAAGCTGTAGAGTAGACATCATTAAGACATCTTTGGGTGTCCTTGTTTCTCTCTCTCAAAAACATTTTAAATATCTGCTGTTACTGGGATGTGAATATGCTTGTGGACAGAAAAAGGAGGAAAGCATATTCAGTATTCTTTAATATATTCCTAGTCTGTGTTGCATTTCTACACATGAAGATTAGTCTCCATAACTCATTGGGTTGCCTGGAGTCTTGAACTCCTAGATAGTATTCATTCTGTAACAATTGCTAAATTGAGCTGAAAACTTCTATTAGGGCATCATGTGTCCACTTCCTCTGGGAATTAATTTAGTTTTAATCAGTCTTGCTTTTTCTAGTTTATAGCAGAAGCAACATAACAGCTGAAAAATGCATGCCTGATGCTTTCATGCAGCCTGTACCTTCTTTACAGATTCTTTAAGAGGTAGTGGGTTCAAAATCAAAAGAAAGAGATGACAAAATAATCAGTCAAATTGTTTGTGGCCTTCTTCTGAGATCAACTGTCAACTGTTTGTTTTTAGGTTGAATCTACACTGTAGAAATAATGGAGTTTGACACCACTTTAAATGCTGTAGCTCCATCTTATATAGCTCTGTCCTATGGAATTCTGTGGTTTTACAAATTCATTAGCCTTCTCAGCCACAGAGTGCTGCCGAAATGACAAATCTCAGGATTCTGTAGGCTGGAGCCATGGCAGGTGAAGCAGTGTCAAAGTTTCTGCAGTGCAGAGTAGACCTCAGTCATACACCCCAAGATCATTTGCTGGTACAGCTGGGTACAAATGACCTCTTAAAAATCTCCTATTTGTGAGTAAAAAAAAAACTGTGGGAACATTTTCCAACATTTTCTCAAGGCAGCTGACAACATGTTTTAAAAAATAAGGATTAAACTGTACAAAAAGATTCAGTATATATAAAAAGTATAAATATAAAATGTTATTTAAATATAAATATAACGGTTATTTAAAAGACAAATAAACAATTTATAGAGTAGAAATATTGAAAATTCATCCAAATACCATATACAAACCCTAAAACAGCACAATAAACAATTTAAAGCTCATCTTCTAAAAGTTTGTAGGCCTAAGAATATTCTGACCTTCCAATAAAAGGAGAGCAAGGAGGCTGCCATCCTAGACTGGATTAAACTTCAACTTGTCCACTCTCATCCAGTCTATTACAGAAACCAGGCACTGGTTTAACACAGAAACAGCTTTCTTGGATTTAGGTGGAAAGGAATAATAGAGCTATAGAACTATGATTCCACTTTCACTGCCATGGTCACACCCTATGGAAACTTGGGGAATGCAGTTTGGTAAGACACTATTGCTCTCTGGATGAGATTTCTAAAGTCGCTATGGGGTTGTCTGCATGGGCAAATAGCCTC
>CM034701.1:361889341-361913443 GCA_020142125.1 Phrynosoma platyrhinos
GGATAAAGGGACTCCTGAGGCTGGGGAAACTAATCAGGGAAGGCCTGCTTGAAGAGATCCATCTTAACAGCCTTTTTAAAGCTGCTTAAAGTTGTCAACTGATGGATCTCATCCACCAGGCCATTCCATAATTTGGGGGTGGTGATTGAAAGGCCCTCTAGGAGGTTGTCGACAGCCTAGTTTTCATTGGCTGTAATAAATTCCTCCCAGAGGACCGGAGTGTGCGGGGAGGATTATATGGGAAGTGTGCGGGGAGGATTATATGGGAAGATAAGTTGGACCGAAGCCATTTAGGGCTTTAAAGATCATAACCAACATCTTATACTGGGCCCGGAAACTGATAAGCAGCCAGTGAAGAGATTTTAATACAGGAATTATGTGATCTCTCCACGATGTACCTGAAACAACTCTGGGTGCCATATTTTGTACCAACTGAAGTTTCCAGACCAAGCATGAGGGTAGCTCACACCACGGTCTCAAGATCCCTTACTTCCAGGAAGGGCCATAGCTGGTGTATCAGCCAAAGCTGATAGCAGGAACTCCTGATCATTGCATTCACCTGACTAGTCATCTGAAGCAACGAATCAAGGAGCACCCCCAGACTGCAAATGCAGTTCTTCGTGGAGAGTGTGAACAATAAAAAGGACTTTTTGGGGTATGTCCACAGAAAAAGGAAGAAGAAGGAAATTGTAGGGCCACTGTGTGGGGAAGGTGGCAAAAAGTTAACAAGGGACAGAGAAAAGGCAGAATTACTCAACACCTTCTTTGCTTCGGTCTTCTCAGAAAAGGCAAAGGGTGTTTAACCGGAGGAAAATGGAGCAGAGGACAGAATAGGAGAATTTCAGCACAGAATAAGTAAAGCGATAGTACAGGAATACCTGGTTAATCTAAAGGAATATAAGTCTCCAGGACCAGACTAATTACATCCAAGGGTACTAAAAGAACTGGCAAATGTAATATCGGAACCATTGGCAATAATCTTTGAGAACTCCTGGAGAACAGAAGAAGTCCCAGCAGACTGGAGGTGGGCAAACGTTGTCCCCATCTTCAAAAAGGGAAAAAAAGAGGATCCTAACAATTATCGTCCAGTTACTCTGACATCAATACCGGAAATGATTCTAGAGCAGAGCAATAAACAGAGAGTCTGTGAACACCTGGAAGGTAATTCCAACATGGGTTTCGGAGAAACAAGTCAAGCCAGACAAATCTGATCTCTTTTTTTTATAAAATTACCAGCTTGGTAGATGAAGGGAATGCTGTGGATATAATAATAATAATAATAATAATAATAATAATAATAATAATATATCTTGATTTGACAAGGTTCCCCATGACATTCCTGCAAACAAGCTGGTAAAATGTGGGCTAGACAAAGTAACTGTTACATGGATTTGTAATTGGTTGACTGGCTGAACCCAAAGGGTGCTCAACAATGGCTCCTTTTCAACCTCGAAAGAAGTGACCAGTGGGGTGCCACAGGGCTCTGTCCTGGGCCCAGTGCTATTCAACATCTGTATCAATGACTTGGATGACAATATTGGGGGCATAGTTATCAAATTTGCAGACAACACCAAATTAGGAGGAGTAGCTAATACCCCAGAGGACAGGATCAAAATTCAAAATGACTTGAACAAACTAGAAAGCTGGGCCAAAGCTAACAAAATGAAATTCCACATGAAGAAATGTAAGGTACTGCAATTAGGGTGGAAAAATGAAAAGCACAGATATACGATGGGGGACACCTGGCTGAATGAGACTATTTGTGAAAGGGATCTAGGAGTCCAGGTAGACCACAAGTTGAACATGAGTCAACAGTGTGATGCAGCAGCTAAAAAGGCCAATGCAATTTTAGGCTGCGTCAATAGAAGTATAGTGTCTAGATCAAGAGAAGTAATAGTGCCACTCTATTCTGCTTTGGTCAGGCCTCACCTGGAATACTGTGTCCAGTTCTGGGCACCACAATTCAAAAATGATGTGGAGAAACTGGAGTGTGTCCAAAGGAGGGCAACTAAAATAGTGAAGGGTCTGGAAACCAAGCCCTATGAGAAACAACTTAGCCTGGAGAAGAGAAGGTTAAGAGGTGATATGATAGCATTGTTTAAGTATTTGAAGGGATGTCATATTGAGGAGGGAATAAGCTTGTTTTCTGCTGCTCCAGAGACTAGGACCCGGAACAATGGATGCAAGCTGCAAGAAAAGAGATTCCACCTCAACATTAGGAGGAACTTCCTGACAGTAAGGGCGGTTCACCAGTGGAACACAATCCCTCGGAGAGTAGTGGAGTCTCCTTCCTTGGAGGTCTTTAAGCAGGGGCTGGATGGCCATCTGTCAGGGATGCTTTAATTGGGAGTTCCTGCATGGCAGGGGGTTGGACTGGATGGCCCTTGTGGTTTCTTCCAACTCTATGATTCTATGATTCTATGAATTAAGATTCATTTTTGTTTGTTTTTTTGTTTGTTTGTTTGTTTGTTTTTTTCACTTTGGGGCATTGCCACCACATATGGTAGAAGGTACCTGGTGTTACATTACATTTCAAACAATTTAAATCCTTGTTTTAATACATTTTAGTTAATATCACTGCGGTAAGATGCCATCTAAATAACATCTTATAGTAATTTTCTTTTAAGTCATAACATAAAATCATTTTTAAATTATTCTTCCAAGATTTCTACCTGTGTTCTAATTTTATAACAAGCCCAATAGTCTGTGCCTATAAGATCATTCCTTCTTTAATTATCTCTTGTTCTGTATTCCATCCTTGTAGATTTTTATAAAATAATTAATCCTATGTGTGTTGTCATTCATCACTATTTTTTCTAATTCTGTTTTTTTATATTCAAAACCATAAAATTTATTATCCATCAAGAATCTTTCCTGTAATTGTTTATATAAAAACCACTGACATTCTTTCATCTCTTCTTTTTATTGTCTTGATTTGAACACCAACTTTTCTTTACATTTCTTAATGAGGTCTTCATATAAATGCCACTTTTATTTTGCAGCTCTGCATCTACCAAAGAAACTATCATGTGGGGTACCCATAATGGGACTTTTGATCCCTATTTTCTCCTATGTTTAACCCAAATTCTCAATAGCACTTTTCTTCTATAATGATTGTTAATTTTTTTGTCTATTTCTTTTGTTTATCGTACCATAAATATGCAGGTATCCCAAACTTCAAATCTGCAACCCTCTAGAATTAACAATTTTTCTTTTTTTCAACCTTAATCAGGTAGGCCTATTCCCCCCCCCCTTTTCTTATGCATCCTGCACTATTTTCCATCTGATTGTAGGTTTTTTCCTTGCCAAATGAATTTTGAAATTATTTTATTCCATTTGCCTTTATCTTTTTTTGCTGTATTATATCTTTTAAATGAGTGATCTATTTTTATATTGTAATAATTTAATTCTATTTTAATGTTCTCATTTGTTTGTTTTTAGTTGTAGTTTTTTTAAACTGTAAGTCACTCCAAGTCCCAATTTTGGGGGAACAGCAGGATACAAATTATTATTATTATTATTATTTGCTCTCTTTAGCCAGCTCTAGTCAGCATTCTAGCTGCAGCAATTTGGACCTGCTGATGTTTCTAAACATTTTACAAAGGCTGACCCATTTTGCTGTTGTTTTATGGAAATGTCTTTGCACTTTAAACTTAATAAACAGATTCCTGAATCACTGTGAAGTAGAAATGGAAGTTTGAAAAGCTAAGAATGGAAGTACCCTTTCATTTTGTGAATGTGTTTTGAAGATGTTCTTCAAGCTAAAGTTACTTTGTGAAGATATTGATAATGGCTCCCAAATTTGATGTTGATAAAGGTTTACAAGGGTCAGTTATAAGGTTCTAGCTTCTATTTATAGGGAACTCTAAGGGGGAGGGGTTTTTTATTTTTAAAAAGTAGCAAGGCTAAATCAGGCAAGCAGTGCCCCTGTTATGCTGTGGTACACAGTCATGTGAATTTTACAGTTCAGTGATAGACAACACTTGCCCCATCAACATTTGTAGATTGTGACTCCTAGATTAGTTCATTTTCAAAAAGACTATCATTGAATGTAAAGTCCATCTGTACATTGCATCCTCTTTTTTCTTCCCTACTAGTGATTTTATTCTTTTCCTCTTATCTAACAAAGAGATGCTTCCTGATGCTTTAATACGAGTTGGACTGAACGTGGCTGTTTATTTTGTTGTTGTCTTTTTACAATTTAGATGCTGCTTTGTTATACCAAGACAACTTTTCATACACTAAAGTCATAATTAAAACAGCAGCAGGATGCTGAGAACATTGTTTGCTAAGAAGCTGTTGCTACAGAACAAGCCAATGAAGCACAACACATTGGGCCAAGTGACAGGAGCAGTGGAGGGCATTCTGGGTCTCTGGCTCCTAGCCCAGGGAATATAATTGGGGAAATATTGTTCCCCTGCCATGCTCTATTATTATACAAAAGGGTTCCCAGCATCTTAGGCTTAATACAGTCCTCCCTTGATTTGAGACTTAAAATGAGATATTTTTAAAACTAGACAGATAGTCTTTTTGCATTCAGGGTAAGGCTGGACCCATTTGAACCACAGAGGACAAAAGACTGGGAAGGAGGGGATTAGAATTTAGGACTCACCAAATCAAAGAATGTATTTACTAAAACAGAGACCATTTGTGAAATATGTTAGAAATCAAGAAAACGGATGGGGTGGAGAAGGAATAGCAAAGTTTTTACATAGAAGGGATACAATACAGCATGCACTAACTGAAAGTTCCTTCAGATGCCTGTTACAGTGTACCCAGCCATAAGGAAAAGAGATGGCCATATCTCTGCTCATCCCCCTACTCTCTGGCAACATGGAAATGGCCAGATTGGGGAGGAGGGTCCAATAGTGAAATTGTAGGATTTTGGAGATATCTTTGAGAGTTGTATCTATGGAGCTGTCATGCATTACTGCAGTTGCCCTTTTGTATCCAAGGGGGATCCGTTCTGCCCCCCCCCCCCATGGATAAGAAAAAAGTGATACCTTAAGTCCTGTTTCCATGCTGGCATGGCATGCATGCGGCCACTTGCACATGCCTCCATTACAAACAACGGGGGCTTGCCATCTGCAGAAGCTCAGATCCATGGATGGAAAGCCCTCAGGTACACTGTACCAATGGGTCTGATGCAAACCAGAAATATAAACTTGATCATCTAATGGACATTAGACATGGGAACAATCTTGCACGTGGGCCGATTTTGGCTGTGACAGACCATCTTAGCAAGATCAGACAGCCAGTTGGGAATTCTCCAACATCCAGCAGAAGCGTAGGACATTAAGCCCTTCCCCCACACACATCATATTTAGCACAATTGGAACAAATAGTCTGTATGCAAAATTAGTGCTTTTCTTCCTAGTAATTAAAACATAAATGCAAAAAGGGGGAATAAAAAAGAGAAGGAAATTGTTAGAGAAGGAATGCACAGGATAGGAATATGGGGTAGGCATATTAAAATAACATAAGCTGTAAAGGTAAAAAGATACAATTTTTCCCTTTTACAAGGTATTGTCAAGTTGTGTCCAGCTGCAGGGGTGGTGCTCATCTCCATTACTAAGCCGAAGAACCAGCATTGTTGAAGACAACTCTGTGATCATGTGGCTAGCATGGCTGCACGGAACACTGTTACCTTCTCATTGAAGTGGTATCTATTTATCTACTTGCACTTTTACATGCTTTCGAACTGCTAGGTTGGCAGAAGCTGGGACTAGTGATGGGAGCTCACTCTGTCACATAGTGTTTGGGCCTTGAACTGCCATCCTGCCACTCTTGCAAACATCAGAATCCATCTTAACTGCTGAGGCACTGTGTCCCCACAATGCAAACTATAAAAAGGTAAAGGTATTCCCCATTGACGATGTTGTCAAGTTGGGTCTAACCATAGGGGGTGGTGCTTGTCTCCATTACTAAGCCTAAGAGCCAGCATTGTCCGAGGACTAGTCTGTAATCATGTGGCCAGCATGACTGCACAGAAAGCTGTTTTACCTTCCCACTGAAGTGTTACCTATTTATCTACTTGCATTTACATGCTTTTGAACTGCTAGATTGGCAGAAGCTGGGACTAGTGACAGGAGCTCACCCCATCATGCAGCACCCAGGCCTCAAAATACCAACCTGCCGATATTGCGACCAACAGAGTCAGTGTCTTAATCACTTGAGCCACTGCATCCCAAACTTGTACGTATGTTCAAAAAGATATTTACTTAAAGGAGCCCTTTCAGTAAGCACAACAATGATAAAGAATGGGGAAATTGATCAAAACCATACCTTTTAAAAAAAAACACCCAATGCTACTACATTTTAATGATCCATACAAAAAGAGAACACTTATCGTTGTTTTTAATTTTGCACATTTATGGAAATCGGACTCCAAATGTGCAAAATCTCTAAACATTGACCAGTCTCCCCCATATAGCTCACTACACTGCAGTCAGGAAATATGTTTATGCATTTTATACTCACTGTATAAAGATAAACTAAGTCAAAATGTATGCCTTACATGATATGTCCAGTGAGCTCATGGAGGGTGAAATCATGGTCGTGCTGCCTAATAGAATAGAAGAAACTCTTAAGAACTTGTGAGCAGGCCCTGTATGCAAACAAACTGTCTGGGGACTCTGCTCATGGAGTAGAAAGCTATCACTAACTGTGATGGATATTTATTCCCTCCAGTATCAGTTGCAGTATACCCCTCCTGCAAAACGAGTTAATGAAGAACACAAATGAGAGTGGCTACTGCATTGATTTTCCTCCCACAGCTGCCTGGCTGGTGATATTTTTAGAGAGTATTATGGCTGCACCAATGGTACAATTTCAAAATATACCAATATCATAAGTCTAGTGTAACATTGTGAATACCATGGTTCCTTTCCAGGTTCAAACCCCAAATGCAGATACATGGTTTTATCTACAGGTATCTCTTGAGTATTCCTTGCCTACAAAAATCTTATGAATCCTTACCTAAGAAAATCCTATGGCTACTTGAATGTATACACACACATACACACAGAACTAGATCTGGTGAATGTAATCTCAGTCAACATTACTGAAGGAATATTCCTGTAATACCAGCACTTATGTCCCATCATATTTTGTTCTATTTGACAGATTAGTCATTTGATATGTGACATGGATGGGAAGAATAGTCAAAAATATTCAGAAAATGGTTACAAGATGTGTTTCATATTCTGCACAAAAAATTGTTTTTGTTTTGGCCAGAAAATAGCATTTTCTGTAATATTTATGTGCAGAAAATGCAGCTTTCTGATGGGGGGAAAGCAATTTTGTGTGAAATAAAGTTTGAACTTGTGAATAGTCTTCAGAAGTTTAAAGGCTTACTGATAGCATGAAGAAAATTGTTAAAATTTGTCATTGCTTCTTTTGAGAACCAAATTAGCAAGGAAGTACACCACTAATGTACATAGAAAGAGGTAGATGGTGATAATGATAATAATAATAATAATAATAATAATAATAATATATTTATTTATTTATTTATATCCCTCCCCTTTGAGATCAATCGGGGCAGCTAACAAACTAGTGATGCAAACTAGTATGCTCTATATCCAAAATGTTTTTTTCTATTGCCATGTGTTTCATAATGAGGCTCATATAATTAATGGATTCTTTCAATATTCCTATAATTACTACTATGAATACTCTTCATTCTATCCATTTAGAACAGGAGTAGGCAACCTTTTTGAGCCTGGGGCTGGGTTGCTGTCCCTCAGACAATTGAGGGGCTGAAGCACCAAAAATAAATAATAAATAAATAAATAAAAATTAAAAAAATATGCATGCACACTCTTTCAGCCCCAGAAAAGCCATGGCAAAACCCCTGTGGAGATTTTACCAAGAAAATCCCAAGAACAAGTAATAACAACAATAATCAATATCATCATGGCAGGCGGCGGCGGTGGTGGCGGCAGGACTCGCCTGGGGCCAATCCAAAGTCCTTGGGGGGCCACATCCGGCCCCCGGGCCTTAGGTTGCCTACCCCTGATTTAGAATATAAGAGAGACTTAAGTCTGGTTTAGGATTCAGTGCTATATTGTGTTTATGCCAGTGAACCTTCTGATAATGATTGCCTGAGCTAGAATCATGGCTTGGAATGTTTGAAGATCATTTTATGTGAGGAAATGCTGTTAGTTTGGGTGTGATTAAAACCTCACGAACATTGAGAATTAGGAAAAGAGTCCTGAAGATGAAGGCATTGGAAAGTCTGAAGTATGGAAAACAAAAAGCAATTATGGAAAATGGGGAGCTAAGGGAAAGCTTTGTGGAATGATATTTGGAGAAAAGAGCAGAGGAGAAAGGGATTTGGAGAGAAAAGAGCCTAATCCAAGGAAGGGCTGTGAAGCAATGACACAGCACTTGGGATCAGGAAGATTGCTTTCTATTGGCGGGGAGGACAAAGGGGAGTAGGGGGGTTAGCTATGAGGAGACAAAAGAAACAAGTTAGACAATGTAACCAGTAACCAAGAAAGTGGGAATTCAAGGAAAACAAATGGATGCTACTGACAAAAGAGGACAGGATCTAAACTATACATAGAGCCTAGAAGCAGAAATGGCTGTACAAGTGAACAGTAGGGAAGTGATGGCCTTTGCAGACTGCCAGAAATAGTGCACATTAAATTGGGGTGCTGCCCTGGCTCAGTGCTAGGGAATCATGGGAACTGTAATTGATTGTGGCACCAGAGCTCTCTGACAGAGAAGGCTCAATGTCTCAGAAAAAAATACAATTCCCATGTTTCCCTAGCACTGAGCCAGGGCAGTGCCTCAATTTAATGTGCACTATTTCTGGCAGTCTGCAAAGGCCCTAGAGTCTAACTCTTGATAGCATAATGCTGCCATTTGCATCTCTGGGCTTTATCACACCAGCCTCTTTCATGCTGTAATCCTGCACTAAAAATAAAATGGTACAATACCAGCATAGGAGCAGCCACAACTACACTTAGCAATAGCAAGTACATTTCTATACCACTTACCAATGTACTAAGCGGTTTTCAAAGTGTAAGCTAATTGCCCCCAACAAGATGGATACTCATATTAGTGACTTCAGAAGGATGCCAGGCTGAGCCCCTGGCTGGGATTGAACTCACAACCTTGTGGATAGTGAGTAAGTGGCTACAGTACAGGCATTTAACCACTGTGTCACCAAGGCTCCATAAAGCACTTCTTGCTTTGGCACAAATGGAGCTGCTGCCAACTTCGCATTCCTTTTCTTTCCTCTCCCTTAACCCCTCCCTCCCTCTCTTGTGCCTTGCTCAGCATGCCTTTAGTGTTTGTTTGTTTTTAAATCCAATTTTTTTTGCACTGTTTTGGAGCTTTGCAGCCCCAGTTCACTCTTAAAACAATGTCTGAAATTTCATTTCAGGGCTCTGGAGCTCTGAAATAGTGAAAAAAGTTGAAGGGGTGAATTTTAAAAGGGAGAGGGAGGAGGGAAAGGAGGGAGGAAGGGACAGTAAGACCACATCACTGCCAATTGCACTACTGCCATGGGAATGGCTTTCTGCACCCATGGATTAGTGCGATTGGCATTTCATTAATGAATTTCCCCCATGAATGAAAAGACACAGGTCAGGGACAGGACAGCTATGGGAAGGAAGTGGTGTTGTGCAATCAGCATCTCCGATACCACTTCTTTCCCATGGGAATCGCGGCTTAAAGCTTAAAGCCGTCCATTGTCTCTACAGCATTGTTACCTGGCTATCCAAGTTATGAACTGAGAGTAATGAATGGATTGTGCTTGGCTGGAATCTTACCTCATTTACTGCAGTTTTCCTATACCTTGGTTCTGTAACCATTAACCAAAAAGAGGACTATAGTCAGGAACTCAGAAGAAGGCTAAGATTTGGAAAGGCAGTCCAAAAGAAACTAGATAAGATCCTCAAGTGTAAAGACATATAATTGAATGCCAAAGTCAGAATCATCCAGGCCATAGTATTTCTGATTTCTAAGTATGGTTCTCAAAGCTAGACAATGGAAAAAGCTGGAAAATGAATAGGTCTGGTCTCTAGTCTTTTCTTTAGTACAGTCAAAGGCAGCTGTTCCAGAATGATACAAACTGCAATGCTGATTAAAGCACCAAAAATACAGTTGCCCTTATGTTTTCATGGACTTGAAGTTTGCATCCCTAGCCCGTTCACAGGCAGCAAATGGAGGGGGACAAAATGGGGTGCATGCTACCATTCAAGCCTATGTGGCTTGAATATTTGCAGTTTTCCATTTTCACAAGGGGTGGGATCTGGAATGGATCCCCTGTGAAAACTGAGGGGCAACTGTAATATGTTTGGCCACCTTATTAATACAGGGATCACATAAACATAAGCTTAAACACACATTATCATTTGCCACTCTGGCTATAATTGTACTCTGGATGGGATTTTTGTAGCCTTTATTTCTTCCTCTAAGAGCATCTCTGATTTCTCTTGTATTTTTTTTTAAACACTATTAGGCACACAGTTAACTAAGCCCTGCCCAGATGCTAGCAAATGTATGTCAGCTGCTGTTTATACCGCTTGCCATGCAGCCAACTTGTTCATCTGGCCCTCTGGAAGATCTGTGAGAAAGAAGAAAAGCTACTTTTCCATGAGCATTGAAAGTCAGTTTAATAAAGCCTTTAAGATTTAATGGATACTCAAGCTGGCTTATAAATAACCTGTTTTACAGGCACAGCTTTATCTGGGTCTTTCTTTATGCAAACCAAAGACTACAAAGGAAAGATCAAAGATTTCAAATTCAGCTTTGTTTTGAAAGCAAAAATTCCTTACTCTCCCTGCACAATAGGAGAAGGGTTTCTAAATAACATGAGCCAAGCAGTTGCTTCTCATTGTACCTTGACTTCTTCCTTTGATTTTCTTCATCCAGGTTGCATAAACAATGCTGCCAATTTTCAAAGAGTGATGATTAATAGGGCCTCTATGATATTTCTAATGTACAGAATGCACATTAAGGCTTCTTTATTATTGCCTCTAGGATAAGAGCCCAGAGGACAGTCTGAAGGCAAAAATTGTAGTACACTGGTTAAGCATGTTTAGACTTGACTGGTCTAAATTGATAGGTACCACCTGAGAGTTCTATGTATAACCTAACACTGAAAAGTGTTCCATTGAAGAAAGATAAAATACAAATGTATCAATAAGTGTTACTACCTTGTAGTACAGTGGAAGTCTGAATTTCACTTTTATTGAATTTCTCATTCCCCTGACTTACAAGATCACTTTAACCAACAGTCACAGGAGCCTGGAAATGTAAGTAAAATTCATCTCTCTAAAAGGCAGTATGAAAATTCATGTGCAAAGCTATGCACCCCCCCCCCCCATATATACATTTTATATGTATTTTTCTGAATTTGTATGTGTTTGCAAACACTTTCTCCTCACACTACACCATTTTAGGTGTACTTTCTCTTAACATGAATACTTTGTGCACATTTTTGGAACAATATTCTAAAAAATGTGGATTTGTCTCTCAAGTGTGTTCTAGGTATTTAAATACCTTTACTTTTAGTTCCAAATTTGGTGCAAAAAATTGGCCTTGATGAATTTTTCGCACACCTCTGTACTTTGGTAAAGGTATTTAAAATGTGAACAGTGTGATGGATACAGATTTTAGTGCACGCAACTGGGGAGGCAGAAACAAAACTCCATTGCCTCCACATCCCTACAGAGCACCTCCAGCTTCCTGAAATGGATAAGGAATCAATCTGGTATTTGTCACAATAATAATAATAATAATAATAATAATAATAATAATAATAATAATAATATTTGGCTTACATAGTGCCTCATCACTATGTATATTAGAAGACACACAACAGGTAGTGGTGTGTGTCTTCTAATATACATAGTGATGAGGCACCTATTTGCTGCAACAAACAAAATTATACATTCTCCTCCCTCTAGTGTGGTCATCTGGCTTTAATCACACTGGGGTAATGAACTCCTACTTTTGTGGAGAACAATAGGGAACCCATTTGAAAAAGGGGCATGGCACCAGGATCACCTTTGTACTTTGCACATTGAATATCTCATGGAGCTAAATTGAGGTGAGCAATCTACAGGCCTCTGAATGTTTCTAGACCACACATTCCAGCATCGACCACTAGATAGGCTGGCGTGAGCTGATGGAGTTGCAATCCAACCATGTCTGGACTTTTCCACTTTACCAGTCCTTTGGATACCCAGATGTTAGTTTTATTAGAATGAATATTTGTCCTGTGTAGAAGGTCTGTTGAAATAATTGTGATCCTGTTTGTTCCACTCTAGGTAGGGCTAACACTGGTTTTAGCCCATGGCTTTATGTATGCAGTACTCCACCATAAAGAATTGTGAATCACATGACAAATCCATATTAAAACTGAGTCCACAGAAATACAGAAAAAAGAACTACAGACAGAAGTCTCCAGTAGCAATGTCATGATAAAAGCAGTGATCAAGGGTGAATTGATCAAATCCACAAACACCAACATCTACAAAACTCAACAGATTGCTAAACATGGGAAAGATTACTTTTTTGGATTACAAGTCCCAGAATCCCAGAAACTTCAGCAAAAAGTTATGGTAGTATCCATGACATCCATAGATTTCTGGGTGTTGCTGTCCAAACTACTCTTCTAGAAACTAATTTCTAGTCACATTAAAACATGAAGCGAACACATGTCCTCCTTGCCACCATTCTGAGCATGAGTGAAACAAGGCAAGTTGCTGGTGCTGGACTAGCTTGACCTGCTCTATGCTAGTTCCCAGTACCCTCTTCCATTCCACTTTTTCTGGCACTGTGGCAAGGCTCAAATGCAGCCTGCTTAGCTCTAAGTCAACATGCACATCTGCGTGTCTTTAATGTTCAACTCTCCACATGGGCAGCTTGTTTCCTGGCCACAACTCTGGCTCAGCTGTTTGGATATTTGGCCCCAGTGCCTACTGCCACACTGCTGTCACTTTCTGTATTGTTTGGCATTTTTAAGACAGTAGCTAATGGGGCGGAGGGAATGTGGGATTCTTGGCTGAGACAAGTCTCCCTGATATCGACTCAGTCATCCTTATGTAAAACAGCACTTTGAAAGAAGGAAGGCAAGAAAGCAAGGGGGAGGCAAGAGAAGAGAGCAGCAAAATATTGTAAAACTGAGCTGATACTTCTGCTAATGCAAAGTGGCAGTTTTTAAATAGGGTTGCCTACATTTGTCACTTCCAATCATAGGATGGTGACTGTGTCACTTAGAAGGTCTTAATAGTCTTAAGAAAACAAATGGAATTCCCTCTCTCCCTTCTCAAATGGGAGGAGGGGGGGGGAGAGAACACCCAAACGCATAGACTAGGATTGTCATGCCTTGAGATACATCAAGAGTGAGTCTGGGTGCTGTCTGTGCACTTCCTTTTCATCCTGCCCAAGTGAAACTGACAACTTGTCAAGCCTCTCATCCTGTTCACTTAGCATCCTCTTATGTTCTTTCACTCTCTTGCCTTTTGCTGTCTGCCAGCCACCATTTTTGCTGCTCATTTTGAAGAGCAAACTAAAGAAGAGGCTCCCATTGTTTGGTTTTAACCATAGTAAGACCAAGCTGTACCAGTGAAACTTGGAATTAGTTGTTGTGGCCATCAAATCCAGTTGTAACAACATAATTCCTATACACAGAGCTGTCCCTGACTTGGATCCCATGAAAATGTTAATATTTTTGTAATGAAAATCAAGGTTTAATATGAGTTGATTTCATTCTTCTGGTGCCTGCATGGTTGGCATGTACAAGCAGTCAAATTCTACCAACTTGCTCATGTTCTGATGTTGCTTACTACAGCCTTGTAGTTATTGAAGAAAGTTAAAATGTTCACAATTTGGTCAGCATGATTCTCCTTTAAACTTTTCTGCATAAATGAATCAATCAATTTACAAGTCTGGGTTTGAAACTTTACAACCAAAAAGAATCAGACATGAGGAGCATAGGAAGAATACAGAACATTATGAATCACTCTGGCTGATTACCTCTTCAGGGTTTGGGATAGGATTTTTTCTTAGCTCCAACTAGAGAACTTTGTATTTCCTATTCAAGCATGTGTTCAGAGGTGACAGGAAAGTTTGAAGGCACACAACACATATTATAGGAACATGGAATGTGAGACGCATGAATCAAGGAAAACTCAACATAATAAAACAAGAAATGGAACAGGAATAGAGACGAATAGAACATTTTGAGTCAGAGAATTACTGTGTTTTACACATGAAATGAAAATCTCAGAAGAAAAGGGTTGGCATTACAGTGAGGAGAGAAGAATAGAATGCAAAATATGATGGAATCTTATCAATAAGGCCCCAGTGAAAACCCATTAATATAACCCTAATCCAAGTTCTTGCTCCAATGACAGAGGCAGAAGAAGAAGAAATTGAAAGAGCCTGTGCTAGAATCCAGGAGGAAACTGACCACATAACAAAACAAGACTTTTTGTTAATCAATGAATAATAATAATAATAATAATAATAATAATAATAATAATAATAATAATAATAATAAAATTTATTTGTATCCCGCTTATTGCCAGACAATCCAAGTGGCTTACAATAAAACCTGTATAACATATCCCCAAAAAAGGGAAGGAAAAAAAAGAAAAAAACACCCCCTGATCAAACCTCAACTGCGTTCCTCATCCATCAACAACTGATGGGGCCACGAGAGGAACGCAGGAGTCAAGGAACCCAAGGACGGGGTGATTAGTCTGGGAAGGCCTGCCGAAAGAGATCCGTCTTGACAGCTTTTTTAAAGCTGTCCAGTGATGTCAACTGACGGGGGGGGAAAAGAAGAAAAAAAAGAAAAAAGAAAAAAAAAGAAGGAAACGGAGCAGAATAAAAGATTGTATGAAAATTTGGCCTAGGATCAAGAAGTGAAGCAGGAGAGTGAATGATTTAATTTTGCAAGGCCAACAGTTTGTTCATTGCAAGAACATTCTTATAGTAAACAAGGAGGCAAGTATATACAAATCAAACAGTCTACATAATCATAAGCAGAAGATAGGGAAGTTCCATGCTCTCTGAAACAACACCAGCAGTGGATTGCAGCACAGACTATGAACTTCTAATAGCTAAAGTTAGAGTAAAGCTAAAGAAGAACACTAAACCAACCACCACGACAAAATAAAACCTGAAGCACATCCCTGTAGAATTTAAAGATAATGTGAAAAATAGATTTGTACTATTAAGTTTAATTAACCTGGACTCAGAAGAACTTTGGACTGAAACCAGAGATAATGTCAGGGAGGAATACAAAAAGACACTATGAGCTGGAACAGACTACCCAAAAAAGAGCAGATTGAGGCTACCCCCGAGCTGGTCTAAATGCCATGCCCCTTTTCAAACTGGTCTGTTCCAGCCCTATCTGCAGCCAAAAATTAAGAGAAGTTTCAGTGAATGATAGCTGAAATTCCTCAAGCAGTTGAGAATAGATGAGAAGCAAAAGTAAAAGGGAACGAGAAATAAAAGTAATAGGGTCAGAATCCCGAATGCAGCTGCTCAGTGAGTTGTGCACAGGGACAAAGAGAAATACTATAATAATCATGCAGAAAAAATAGATGACAGTAAAAAACAGAGAGAGAACAAGAGGCCTCTTCGACAAGATCCAAATAATCAAAGGAAAATTTAAACCAAGAGTAGGGATGCAATATGACCAGCAGGGGAATACATTACATGACCAAGCAGAAAT
Source organism: Phrynosoma platyrhinos (assembly GCA_020142125.1). Lineage (NCBI taxonomy): Eukaryota > Metazoa > Chordata > Lepidosauria > Squamata > Phrynosomatidae > Phrynosoma > Phrynosoma platyrhinos. Next base: position 361,905,048 of record CM034701.1, read on the forward strand.
AAAAAGACAATGGAAACAATACACTGGAGGACTATATAAAAGAGATGAAGAGATGACATTCATTCAATTTGAAGATGATGCTACAATTTTAGGAAGGAACACCAACAATTTAAGATAAGAAAATGAAACCCTATGTCTAGTCAAAAATAACAAAAAGTTGCAATGATTACTGAAGAAAGTCAAGGAAAAAAGTGCAAAGCTGGGTTTACAGTTGAACAATAAGAAATCAAAAATAATGACCACAGACAATTTACATAACTTTAAAGCAGACAATGAAGACACTGAAATAGTTAATGAAATAGCCATACCTTAGCTAAGTCATTAATCAGAATGAAGACAGTAATCAAGAAGTCAGAATAAGACTAAGGGCCTTTACAGATTGCCAGAAATAATGCAGCTTGAGGCCACTTTAACTGTCCTGGCTCAGTGCTAGGGAATCATGGGAATTGTATTTTTTTTCTGGGACATTAAACCTTCTCTGTCAGAGAGTTCTGGTGCCACAATAAACTACAGTTCCCATGATTCCTTAGCACTGAGCCAGGACAGTTAAAGTGGCCTCAAGCCACATTATTTCTGGCAGTCTGTAAAGGCCCTAAGTCTTTGAAGAGCAGGTTTGAGGTGGTGCTGAAAAGTTCTAAGCTCAACCAAGAAGGGAATTATCTAGAGCAGTGAAACTTACATGCTATCCTACATGTTCACTCCAAATTTCAATGCACTTAGTATATAATTTCTTAAGTTTCCATAATCCTTCCAGACAAAAGTCTGGTTGCTAAAATACTGCTCTGCTGCTGCCATCACCTCTGAATCATTACCAAAAAAAATCTTCCTTTTAAACTCTTTTTAAAGTTTGGAAACAGAAAATAGTCAGATGGAGGTGAGTAGAGTGGATGGTCTAAGCACTCAAACTCCAAATTATTTAAAGCATCCATTCAACCCTGTGAACAGGTACATTATCTTGCATAAAAAGAACACATTTCCACAGCTTCCCTCACCATTTTTCCTTTATTCAGCACAGCAAGTTAGACTAGTATTCTGCATTAACTGTTTGGCCCTTCTGAAGATGATCATCAAAATATCTTCTGTATCTCCAAAAAACTGTGTCCATAGCCTTTCCTGCTGACTTTTGAGTGTTGGATTTCTTTGGCTGTGGAGAACTCAAGTGCCACCACTGCAAGGACTGTTGTTTGGTCTCCAGATCATAGTGATCATACTATACCATAGTAACCACATTTCATCAACAGTGATGAAACAATTGTCATCAACAGTGAAGAGTTATTCCAAAAAATCATCACTAGATCACTGAAAATGTTGCAAAATCAACTTGGAGGTATCCACTCAATTTTGTTTCTGGTCAGCATTCAAACATTTCATCACCCATTTGGCTGACAGATTCTGCATAGCCAACTGCTCATGAATGATAAACTCAATGCATAACTGGGATATTGCTAGTGTCTAAGCAATTGTTTTACCTGAGATTCACCAGTCTGCCAAATTCAGGTCATGAATATGCTTTACAATTTCAGGAGCTGACACCGTTGAAGACCTCCTGGACTTTGCTACAACTTCAGTCTCAAAATTTCCATGCTGAAAGTTGATGCACCACTTCCTCACACCTTAGTATAGCGGCTACTTGGCACTCAGTGTTTGCATAATACACTCACGAATTTCCTTTGGGGTTTTCTTCTGCAGGAACAGGAAATTCATAACAGTCTGGTTCAGCACTTGAAGTTCCTAACTCTGGTTCAGCACTTGATTCATAACTTTGGTTCATCTCTTGAAGATTCCACACTTTTCATTGACATGGTTGCATCAATGATCTGGGGGGGGGGGGAATCAGAAATTAGAGGTACAGTCCTGCAAATTGACAATTTGCAATAGAAAAGAACACTCTTTCAAGCTACAGTGACAGATTTTGAGAAGTATTTATGGCCAAGAACTTTTCAGCACCCCACTCATATGAAGGAACTAGACAAGAAGAGTAAAGATATATCATGGAATCTAATGTTAGGATTGTCCATGCCACCATTTTTCATATATCATGAAATCTAATGTTAGGATTGTCCATGCCACCATCTTTCCAATTTTTGTATATGCTAATAGAAGCTGAACAGTGAAGAAAGCTGATGGGAAGAAATTCAACCCATTTAAACTGTAGTACTGAAGAAAAGTACTACAGATGCTGTGGACTGCTAAAAAGACAATTAAATGGATTCTAGAGCCAACCAAGCCTGAACTCTCCCTAGAAGCCTAGATTCCTAAACTGAGACTGTCATACTTTAGCTTTCTTACTTTTCCAGGTGCTTTTAAAATGATCTGGTTTATCTTTCTCCTCCCCTCACTTTTCCCATTTCCTCTTCATTTGGTGCAAACTAGGGATGTATGTTTCTTCTCAAGGGAAGCAATAAGTAACATTAACAATTTTCTACTGAAAGTCTTTGAAAACCATGACATCTTTGAAGTCTATTTACAATTTGTGACTTATTCTGTCCAAAAATCACATGTGATTGTTTGAACAGAAAATGGTATTTTCTGGACAGGGAACATTTTCTGAGTGGAAAATAATCTATATAGAAGATTTCGACTTCTAAAATTTGTCAGCTGAGCGTGGCTTCGGCCTACATCTGACCCAGGCTGAATTTTGCTGGCAGAATCACGGCAAAGTCAGCAGTGACTTATGTGTGATAACGTCTGGGTGTATCCCAGAAGAAGATTGAAGCTGGGGAAAGGTAAAAAGCTTTTTAAATAATGTGATAAGCTCCTTACTCTTTTTCCTTTCCCCACATACAAATTTATTGCAGTCTCAAATTCTTTCTGTAAAATTTGTGGAAAGAAAAGTGAATTTTGGAAAGTTCTTCTAAAAAAATGGAACTATATTAAATTTTTATCAGTTCCTAGGAAAGATAAACCTGACTATCTGTGCATGAGGGCCAGGAATCTGTAGAGTTGGACTACAGCTTGTAAAAAATAATTCTTGAACTACAATTCTCACCTCAAATTCTTTCTGTAAAATCTGTGAAAATGTTTGTGAATTCTGGAAAGTTCTAAAAAAATGGAACCAAACAAAATTCTCACCTATTCTTAGGAAAGATGAACCAGACTTTCTGTATATGAGAGCCAGGAAGCTGTAAGGTAGGACCAGATTTTTGAAAATTTCCTCTTTGGACTACAGTTCACACCCCAAATATGTTGCCTAAGGCAGCCACTTCATCCTGGTTAATGCCAGGACTGATTCTGGCATCTACCCAAGACAGGAGAGTATTAATCCTGTTTGTTAAATGGAAATGCTAGGCTGGAAAGTTGAGCTGAGTTTTGAACTTTTCAGTGTCTTGCATTATTTTCGCTCCAGGGTGCCGGGTCTTGTAAAAGATTATAATTCCAGAAATATGCTCTATATCCTTCTGTGTTACGAGTAATGCAGGATATATATAAATATCACAATATTGTTATTAAGGCCAAGAGAATATATTTTTGTACATGAGATAAGTATTAGAATGATGCTGGGATTCTCTTAGTCTGGATAACATCTGCCTTGCCAATATGCTTCCCTTTGCTTTCTATCTATATTCTCCTTGCATAACTTCAAAAAAGAAGAAGAGTGAGAAGGAGAAGAGGAAGTGAATGTGACTAGCTTTAAGCCTGATGTTTGGCTGGTGTGGATGGGGAAGAATTGTTTTAGTTTATTTTTTAATAATTTCCCCAAATTTGCAAATTTATTCAGAATTATGAGATATGTAAGAATATTTAAAGCACATTCAAGAACCTGAGGTTTTAAAAGTTCAATTGCAAGAGAAAGTGTATCCATTTTTCTCATCCCTAATATATATTGCACATTTACACAGAAGTCCCAATATAATGATGCTTACTCCCAGGTATATGTGCATAAGACTGCAGCCATAGAATTGTTGATAGTCTTTCAAGCTGTACATAGTAGAGAAAATCTCACAGTCCTTGGTCACATCAGTCAATAAAGAAAAAGTAGAATAGACCTGGAATCCCTATCCAGGCATTAATGCTGAACAACCTGCAAAACTCAAGTTGAATTCCACCCCAAAATCCACATCCTGCCCATCTTCAATTTGTCTCAATTTTTGCTGCTCTAATTAGAGCTTGGAGCCCTTACTTTCTGGGATTACAGCTCCCAGAATCTTTCAGCCAACGTGACAAGTACATAGAAGGGAACTTCTCCATATATGTACTTGAAAATAAATGGATGCCTCAACAAATTTTGGAGCCCTAACAAAGCAGTTTTAGGAGAGAGAGAAAAAACCCTGGAGATACTAGAGCAAAGGAATAGATGAGCAAAATCTGGTAACTGATGGGATAGTAGGAAGAAAGGGATATCAGAAACATTATGGTTCCCAAGGCTAAATTAGACAATAACTTAAATACACAGTGTGGAGCTGAGTATCTGTTTCTTTCTCACTCTAAAGGAATCACAAGTGGGTGCACTTTTTATCAGGACTGGTATGTGAGCAAGCATAGTATAGTGTTTGATTCTGGAGACCAGGATTTACTTCCCAGCTCAGCCATGAAACCCACCAGGTAACCTTGGGCAAGTAATATGCTCTCAGCCTCAGGGAAGGCAATGGCAAACTTCCTCTAAATAAATCTTGCCAAGAAACCGCCATGATAAGTTGACCTTAGTGTCCCCATAAGTTGGAAGTGACTTGAAGACTCACAGCAACAACCGCAACAAATGTATCAGTAGGAGACTTTCTAGACTTTTAGATCTTTAAGAAAGGCCCTCTTCTTGGTCCCACCATCCTCATAGGTACATTTGGTGGGACACACAATAAGTTTTTCTTGGTGGTCATTTCCAGACTCTGGGAGGACCGAGGTTCGTCCCTTCCCTGTTGTACCTCAGCTAGGGGATAATGGTTTTTTTATTCAGGTGGCCTTGGTAGATGAGCTATTAAGGACAGACCATGTTACCTGATGGGAAGTGCACTTTTCTGAAGGATGTATTTTTAAATTGTGTTTTTTATTGTTTGTTTTAATTGTTTCAAAAGGGGCTTTCAATTTTGCTCTCTTTTAAGAATTTGTCTTGTTTTGTGTTTTAACTGTATTCTTCTTTTATTTAACAATACCGCGAACCTCCTTAAGTCCCAGCTTTGGGAGAAGCACAGGATATAAATTCAATTAATTAATTAGGGTGGCTGAAACTTTTCCCCAACCCTTTTTGCTTTTAAATTAGACTATGTGTATTTTAAACAAAATCAAGTGCAAATTGGGGTGGGGGTTCTTATCAGCCCTCCCCACACCACCCCATGGGGCAATGATTAATTAAGGGGACATAATTGCTTGGGAGGAGAATGTTTCCACCTCTCCTACCTTCAGGCAGTGGTCCAGATATGGGTTGATCCCATGTGCGCTCACTTTGGAGTAAGACAGATGCTGTGCTCCATGCTCTGTATTTAACATAGCATGTAGTTTAGTTCTGTGAACAGAGGACATGACAGCTGTGTCAGATACGCAGAAGAACAAAGTGGAAGAAGAGGATTTGGAAACAATGATTGGCAGCTCAGGCTTCACCACATACAATCTGAAATATCTTCAGGTTATCAAGAAGAAAATGGCAGTGACAAAGAGCTGTAGGCCTGGCCAAAAAGGTAAGAGAGATCAGATAGAAAAAAGATCTCTGAATCATTTCATCAGCTAACTTCCTTCAAGATTGCAGGGACTAGACATCATAGTGAGTTCTTTGGGTTGTTGTTCCTAAACACTGTTTTAATTGTTATTTCTTCTTTTCCCAGAGTTGAGGAATTATTGACTTCAGCTGTGCATTGCCACCATGTAGCATACATATCCACTGGCAGAATAATGCCAGGCTAGCATTACAAAATATGGATACAAAATGGCAACATTACACATTTTCAGAAATGGTCCCTATTAAACAATGTGCAATGATGGGTACAGATGAATGTGCCCTTTTGTGCAACCACATGAGCAATGGTTCTGCTTGCATAACTCTGCTTCTGCTACAGACAGCTGAATATGGCCATTGCACAATGTTGAAATAACCATTCCACATGCATTGCACAACTTACATATGCTTTATTTATTTATTTATTTATTTATTGGATTCATACCCTACCTTTCTCTCAAGATGGGATCCAAGGTGGCTCATTGGCTGAAATCCTACATTACCCTAAATATGTTAATAACAGAATGCCAGCCATAGTGTGATGAAGAAGCCAATGATTCTCTGATAACCATCACTAGCCCACCCAACCTCATAAGAGAACTAGAATTCCCAGACTTCTCTGAGGAGAAGGAATGGCTGTTTGTCTCCCACAGAGTTATATCCTCTCACAATGTGATGATTTTTTTTTCATAATTTCTAGGTTTCTAGAAGTCATTAGCCCCTTTTGTAAGTCTCTTGTGTTTGCTTTTTACAGCTCTTTAAGAAAGGTCCTTGAATCTTTTCCAAACATTTATAATTTCATTTTGACTTTGTCACTTTGGCCCTTTTTCATCTTGTTCAATTGCCTTCCATTCCTTCTTTCACTAACACACACACACAGAGAGAGAGAGAGAGAGAGAGAGAGAAGGAGAGAAACACTGCTTTGATTAAGCTTCAACAAACACAGAGAAACAAAAACCTTCCTTTCTTTCTAAGAATCTGATCACACTACACTCCCTACAGCATATGGATTCCTTTCTTTCAAGAGGCTTGTTTGGCCAGGTGAACATCTGTTGCTTAGTGCCATTATGAATAAGCAGCAATAACTCTGATAAAGTGAGCTTAAGACAACAGCTTAACGACTTTCACGCAAGAACTTAATCGTTTTTCCTTATCTAGCTCCACCTCCTGTGTTTATCCTTTCCGCTCCACACATAGGCACAATTTTCCATTTTGCTCATAAGATCTACTCTCAGGAATGGTGCCTTTTTCATTTGGGTCCTTAGTAAAACAGTCATTTGATGACACTGTGTTGCAGTTGCATCTTTTATACAGCGAGCGAGAGAGAGAAGAAATCTCTGACCATGCTTGGATTTATCTTTTAGTTTCATAACACTTTAAGGGATTTTGCTATGTTTGGAACTGTTCTGAAGCATTAGTAGAATCAAGCCATTTAGAAACACATAAAAAGTATGGATCCTGTTTTCAAGTTTTCTTTCAAAACCTTGATGGGAATAGGAATGTATAAACTGATTCTCCAAATAGCCTTTTGCTGAAAATGGGGATTTACAGAAAGACAAAAAGAGAGCAGATCATTTTGCTAATGTAAGTATAGTCCAAGGGGAGGTGCTTCTGTCAAAATCAGCTCAAGATGTTTTGCTGCCTGAGGTTGAATAAAAATTCCATGTATGGAAGCAAACTAGACTGGTAGTTGAAATGTTTTTTTTCAACATTGGTATGCTGAAGTGTCTGCTGTGCCAGACTAGTTTAGGAGGTGTAAGATAGGCCATATCACTATTGCAGCTCTCACCTCCAAAAGAGGAGAAAAGTTGGAAATTGAAGAAGAATGAGGGGGACCTACAGTCCGCAGGCATCTGTTGCCTGAGATAGTTGTCTCAGGGGGGAAACAGACGGGCGGCCATGGGTCGCCCCAGGAAGCTGCGCTGCAGGACTGAGGCATCCCCACGCCTCGGTCCCGCAGCGCAGCTTTGCCGCCCCTGAAAGGAGCACTAAATTGGTGCTCCTTTCACAAGTCGATGAAGGTGTGCCGCAAAAGGCTGCAGTGCACCTTCGCCGACTCTTCCACAGCACATGCAAATGCTGCGGCGGGAGGGCCGGCTGCTCCGAGGACGTCCTGGGGAAGGGGTTGGGGTGCCGATTGTGTGGCTGCCCCTCCCCTTCCCTGCCCCCAAGACGGCCCTTTAAGCCGTCTGCTTAGGGGGTCACTCTACCTAATGGTAGGACTTGCCCTATATGCTGCAGAAGCCCACTGTAACTGAAAAAGAATTACACTCTTAAGCAATAATAATAATAATAATAATAATAATAATAATAATAATAATAATAATAAATTTTTATTTATAACCCGCCCCTCTGTTCAGCAATCGGGGCAGTGTACCACAGGTTAAAAAACACAGCAATTAAAACATTCCATCATCCCACACCCTAACCCTCCCACCCCTTAAAACTAGATTAAACTACCATAGAATTAAAATCAAGTTCACACATAAAATACAATAAAACCAGTTTGGGCTTACATGTCGTGAGGCGAGAGAGGTAATTTATGATCAGACAGGGAGAGGCGGTCCCTGAGATAAGATGGCCCCAAGCCATGTAGGGCTTAAAAGGTTAAAACCAACACCTTGTACTGTGCCTGGAAACTAATCGGCAGCCAGTGGAGGGATTTGAGCACAGGTGTTATATGCTCCCCCCTAGATGTTCCGGTAATTAACCTGGCTGCCATATTTTGTACCAGTTGAAGTTTCCGAGTTAG
>CM034701.1:361913543-361923861 GCA_020142125.1 Phrynosoma platyrhinos
CTTCATATAGATGTTGAATAACATCGGGGACAGGATGGCACCCTGAGGACACCACAATTGAGCTCACTTTTGAAAGAGCAACTGTCCCCGAGCCTCACCCTCTGGGTGCGGGTGAGCAAATTATATCCATGTTAATTCTATCACACAGGAGAATTTGCCAGTACATTGTACCATTTTTAATGAGAATATAATCCCAGAAATGGGATGACTATAACAGCTTATTTTTGCACACTTTGAAAATAGGATAATTGTCCAATAGATGGACCACACCTGGAAAATGTAATTGATTTTTCTTACCTAGCTCCACTTCCAGTTCTGAGTATCAAAATTCAAGAAGGTTATAAATAAAGGTGTGCAACATGTAGCTGTCTGGATGTTGAATTTTTTGTCACCATCAGTGCTAGCCAGCATACCAATGGTTAGCGATGATGGGATTTATAGTCTAAAAATTTTGGAGTACCATGTTGATAAAGGCTTCTCTAACCATATATCACATGGCTTGTCTTTGTTGTTGTTCTGTGCCATCAAGTTAATTTCAACTTATGGTGATACCGTGAATGAGAGACTCCTAGGTGTGACTGTTATTATGACTTGGCTTGGCCTTTTCCCATTCACCTGACTTTTGTGAGCAGAGAAGTCCTAGGGAATAAAATATTTTAAGATCTGAGGGATGAAAGCCAAATTAGATTTTTTTAAAAAAATGTGAAAGAATGTAGTCCGACAACATCTGGAGAATCACAGCTTGATTTCACTGAAATACACAAATGGGAATAGGTTCAGCAAAGGCAAAAAAAGATGATCAGTGATATGGAAAACAAGACCTCCACAGAAAGTATTAGAGAGATTTTGTAGCACCTTGGAGACTAAGGGCCTTTGCAGACTGCCAGAAATAATCCAGCTTGAGGCCACTTTAACTGTCCTGACTCAGTGCTAAGGAATCATGGGAACTGTAGTTTATTGTGGCACTAGAGCTCTCTGACAGAGAAGGCTCAATATCCCAGAAAAAAATACTGCTCCCATGATTCTCTAGCACTGAGCCAGGACAGTTAAAGTGGCCTCAAGCTGCATTATTTCTGGCAGTCTGTAAATGCCCTAACTGAAAGAAAGTAGGAATTTGGCAGCATGAGCTTTCATAGACTTCAGTCTACTTCCTCAGATGCTTTTGGTGGAGGAAGTAGGCTGAAGTCTATGAAGCTCATGCTGCCAACTTCTTACTTTCTTAGGGCCTATGCAGACTGCCAGAAATAAAGGTAGATATAAATCAAATGAGCTACAGTTATAAGAAAAGGATATTGGATTGAACTTCAGAAGTAACCTCTTGATAGTAAAAGCAGTTTGACAATGGAACTGGATGAACATCAATGACGTAGCTCCATGCTTCTCTGTTATCTCTCACTGCTTTCTACCAACCTGTAAATGGCCATGTTAGAGAGCAGTAAGACAGGATGTTGTTGATGGAGAAGATGTTGCAGAGTTCCACCTGGCAGACCTTTATAGTTCATCTTTGTTTCCCAGGATTTGTTAACTATTACAAGTACAGGAGCCCTGTCCTGTATTCAACCTGACAGCTTTAGCAACATTCCAAACCTTCATGTGTTGAGATCAAAGGTCTGTATAAGGTTCTGAAGGTCTCTGTTCAAGGTTACAGAATTCTTGTGAGCAGGAATCCTGATTTCTCATGGTTCCTGATCATGGCAGCTCTGTAGTTGCATTCAGACAAACACAGTTATAATGCACTATATGAATTTTTGTAGATAGTGCCCTAGTATGTGTGACTTCGAGGCATGGGACTTAACATGCATACCCATATCCTCCAATTTTTGTCATATGTGAGCAAGCAAATGCCTGCTTAGAGCTACAGTTGTCTTCGTGTCCTGAAGTAACCTACAAAAACTATTAGACAAGGCTGAAAAGCACTTTGATGAACCTTCTCAGACCATTCTATAGTAACAAGGCAGGCTTCCAGTTAGCTGGAAGGTGGATCTCTTCTGGTAGGCATTCCTAGAATGACATTCTCACAATCTTTCCCTCACCATCAGACCATTAGATCACTCCTCTATATATTCAGAGTGCCGGCTATCTAAATGTATTAGACTTGTAGCCTTGTTTTAAGCTAACTTTTAATGGTGATAATGATTTAATATATTTTAAGGGGGGTTATATGTCTACTATAATTGTATGGGATTGTATTTTAATTGTAAGCCACCTTGATAGCCTCAGCTAAAGGTGGGATATAAATAAAAATTATTATTATTATTATTATTATTATTATTATTATTATTATTATTATATAGCTTCTGCACTGATTTTGATGTGTTCATTTTTGCATTCCAAGGCCCTGTGGCCAACACCTCAGAAATGATCTTTCTCAGCATACTATAACTGTCCTGGCCAGGTTATCAGGATCACTATTTCATGCACCACATCAATGCATATGGAAGAAAAACCTATATACCATGGTGGAAAATTGCACCTTGGGCCAATGTTCATCCTATGCCCTGCTGCTGGGACACAGGGACATATTTCAGCCAAATCAGATGTGATGCACTGTCATTTTCATTTTCTGCCAAAAATCAACTAGGTGTAGTGGTTTTAGGAGTGATGAGGAATAGTGGGGGTTAGTTCTGATTGTGTGTGAAAGAGGGGAGAGGAGAGGAGACCTTGGGCATTTGGGGCTGATTTGGGGGCATTTTTTTAAAAAATGGAGGGGGTTAGGGGACATGGGAGATGGCACAATAGGCTTTAGGGGCCACATGTGGGCCACAATTCCCCCACCCTTCCCATGTAGCTAGAAAAAGTTTGTGGCCAAGGATGCTGTGGTTTGAATATTTTTCTCCTGACTTTCCAGAAAGTTTTTAAAGTACACCTTTTTAAGGTGGAATTTGATGCTTTTACGTATTTGGATTTTCACTCTGGCAGTGCATACTTGTAATTATATATTTTAGATTTGTGGGTGTTACTTCTTGTTACATTATTGTATCTATCAGTTCCAATATGGTGTCCACAACAAAAGGAGATATAGGCTGAGATCCCAAATCATCAGACATAACTCCATGTCTGGTGATGATGGAGCTCCATCATCATGGCTACATCTGCTGATACCAGTACCCCACCTCTACTACCTCTTAAGCCAGACCATGCCCCAACCAAAGGGTTTCTAAGGCATTGCAGATGGAGGAGTTGGGGAGTGACGACTGCAGCACTCTCCAGGTCATGGGGTGCAATGGGGCAGAAAGCCAGAGAGACATTTCAAAGTTCTACCACAGCTACTTCTCTCAACATGGGTCATGACCAGGAGGATGGTGTGGTCATCATTTCCCAACATCTTAATCTTCAGTGCTTTACAAGCCATTTGATTGGAACATTACCTGGACTAAGATGTAGGTTGGGATCATGCTCAGTCCTCAGCAGTCATAAACATGAATCCCAAAAGTTACAAGATCATAAGTTCACTTTAGAGTTTCATAAACACTGAACAAGATGCCACCTTAGAGTCTCATAAACACTGAACCAAACATGATACTTACGAACGCAGATAAATACAGATGCTTTAATATGGGGCATTTTAATACAACTGGCTACAACTGATTTTTTTTCTTAAACCAAGGATATGACTTAAATTAATTTCTGGTTTTGCTAATATAAAGACTACCATGTTCTCTTTTAATTCTTCTTTCTGCATGGATGGGAAATTGTGACTGTCATCCTGTTGATGTTTGATGCACATAAATCCAATTTGGCTACAACTTTAAATCAAGGATACTATGTAAAATTAATTTCTGGCATTGCTAATATAAGTGTAATCTGATATCTGTGACATCCAGTAACTAATTTATTCTCTTTTCTGTCTCCTTCTTGAGACTGACTCTACACTGCAGTGCAAACCTTATGACCATAAAAAAGCGTTTAATGTTCCACCTTTGGCTCTGCTTCACTCATTAAAATATTTCTTTTCTATCCTTTTCCTGAATACCTCAAGGAGGGGTAGAAAATGAAAATGTTGCTGTTGTTAGCTGCCCTAGACAAACTAAAATAATTTTAAACAATTCAATAAAATAACAGGTTACATTGTATACAGTACATCAGAATTCCATGTCTCTTTCAAGCCATGATATTTGTACCCCAAATTCTTTAGTGACATCTAACTTGCTGCAGAGTTCTGAAGAAACTGAAAGCTTGCATATTTTTGTGGGCTTTTGAATGATTTCTAACAAAACATAATGTGGATTTTTGGAATTTTCATTTTTACTTAGTACAGGAATTAAAGGCAAACAATCTCTTATGCGTCTTCTGCTACTATTACTAAGTTCTGCTGTTTTATTAGATATTATTATTGGGATTCTGTTGAGATGTTGAGATTTATTGGGATTTTGGTGAGATATTTATACACACACACATATACACAGAGACATACAAGCATGTTTTTACTGGATCTTTGAAAAATGAGATATTAATGTGTAACCATGCTTATAGTCATATATGATACATTCCATTCTGGGGGGGGAGCTTGTATCATGTGTGTTCATGTTTATAGGTTTCTGTAGAATGCAGTTAATTGCATGAAATAGATCATTTAAAAACTTTTCATATCCCCATAGGGATGTATAGCATTTTGCCTGATCACTCAGTGACAATACAAATTCAGAATATAGGCATGTAATTTGTCTTGTTTTGAACTGTTTTGTATTCTCTTGGTCACAACATTGGAGAGGAGGGCAAGAAGGTCTAAGTTTTATGAGACTGAGGGCCTTTGCAGACTGCTAGAAATAGTGCAAATTGAGTCCATTTTAAGAGTTAGGATTAGGTTTAGGGAATCATGGGAACTGTATTTTATTGTGGCACCAGAGCTCTCTGACAGAGAAGGCTCAATGTCTCGGGGGGGGGGGGGACATGTCCAGTGATTCCCTAGCACTAACCCTAACCCTTAAAGTGGGCTCAATTTGCACTATTTCTGGCAGTCTGCAAAGGCCCTTAGTATTTGTAATGATATTTCTCATGGAAACCAATCTCGGTACCAAAAAAACTGATAGATGCTGAAGGGCTGGAAGAGGAGGAGGTGGCTATTGTGCTGTCTGAAATTCTCTGAACCATTTTGTTCATAAAGCATTTTCAAAGGTTTGCCTTGAATCACATCATCTCCAGGTTCTTCCTTCCCTACTGACTAGCACAGTTGGGGTTGGTTGGTTCCTTGACCCCACCTGACCTCCACCACTCCCACTTCCTTTCTGTTAGCTCACCCCTTTGTACCCCAGCAAGCTTATCATCAGTATATTCCTACACACTTCTCCATCAAAGCCTTTCATGACTATGTAAAGTGAACAAAATCAAACCAAACACGGATCCATATGTAACACCACTCTTCAACTGCTTCCATTTGACCTACAGCTTCCATTCATGAATTCCTTCTGGCTTTGATATCCAAGCCAGTTCTTTACATCTACTAAGGTAGCTCAGCCCTACACCATTCCTGCTGACCTCAGGAAGTCATCTTTTGTCTGATACTGTATCAAAAGGTTTCCCAAGGTCCAGAGAAATGATAACCATGGCTGTCCCCTTTCAACCTTTCACTTAACTTTTTTTTAAAAAAAGTTCCTGCAGGTTTGTTAGGCTCAGCCACCTCTGTGATGATACAGCAAGTACCTTTCATCAAATGTGAAGTCTCTAGTGCCTTTACTCCTCCCATTAAGTTAGCAATGAGCGTCTGATTCCCGCTGCATACAATATGTCTCTCGTGTCTTTTCTATGCAGTGAATTATGTGTTTTCTGGACATCTCTACTATGAATCCTTGATATAGCCATATCTTGTGTTTCTCATTGATTAAGGCCTATATTCTTTCTCTCATTCACAGTCATCTTTCCTTTCATTGGAGAATATATTTCATAACTATCCGGGCCATCCAAAGGGGGAAAAAGTCTTTGCTTTTAATTGTAGGAGTGGCTTGTACATTACTCTCTCAATTATTGTGGCATATGTCAAATAATCCACTTTTTTCCCTATAGAAGGAGTTTTTCAACTTTCAAAGTCTATAGGTAGATAGGTGGGCAAGTTGAGACATCTATATTTATGCATATAAAGCACACAGAGAAAGAGAAAAATAAAGAATAACAACTATGTTGAAATTGTCTGTTGAAAGCAAAACATCATCTGTCCATGTCTGCAGATTACATGATATTATAGCCTAAATTGACATTTTTCTTTTGGTCTGGTGAATGGAATTAGGACAACATCATTTTTCAGTTCCTTTAGTTTTATAACTATTGTTGCCATCTTCCTGTCTTCCTTCAACATTTTGCTTTTCTCTTCCTCCCTTGAGAAATGCCTGATTTTCTCTAGCATCTGTCCCCAACCATCCTCTTTGGGGAGCACTAAGACAAATAATGTTTTCCAATATTTTCAGCACTGCCTACCTATTCTTTCAACAGATTATCTCAGCTGTATTGTAGCAACCTTCCAATCTCCTGCACTGACCTCTCTCTTTTCTTCTGTTATGTACTTAAAGTTGTGTGGAGGGTGTCTTAATATTTATCATAACCTCTTGTGCAATCTCTGTTTCATTTTCTCATGCTTTTCAGCTTTTCTTTCTTTATCATTTTTATTCTTTTGTAGCTTCCATTCAGTAATTTTTCAAGTGTTCCATACTATCTGTTTTTAATAACTTTCATATGTGTCCTTTTAAAATTCCTGATTACCTAGTTTTCTGCTTGTCCATCAAAGCCATGGAGAATCTGCAGTAAATGACAAGTAAAATGACCTCTGGGCATCTATTAATGTGAAGTCTGAATGGTTCCCACCTCTTTGCCCTGTTATTCTGTTCCTTTTTAAGTTTTTCCTTATTATCATTTTCATTTATTGAATTGGTTTTACATGAGGAAAAACAGAGGTTCAGTCTCTGGCATCTTCAATCCTTTGCATGAGATTTAAAGAACTCCTGCTCACCCAAATTGCCAGTACTGGCCTTGCATAGATCCATTGGCTATGTAAGCATAAAACAAGTCAGTTAACATCCATTGTTGTAGCCATGGCTATGAGCAGCTCTCATCTATGGTTCCCAATGCTTTACCAGTTGTCTCTCCCATCACAAAGTAATGTCATCAAAAGTGAAGATGTGTATATCTAAGGTATAGGGATTTTTTAAATGCAACTAAACATGCCTGTGGGGGAGGGGGGGAACAGATCAGTATGCTTCCCACAGCAAAAAGAAAGCATTTGGCACTGCAAGTTTTACAATACTCAAAGCAAGAGGAATTTACCATTTTTGCCCCTAGCTATTCCTTTTTGTTAACAAAGTTCAGAGTTGAGCCCCTAGGGCATCAACAAAGAAAAGAATGCCTTACAGCATTTCCCCGTATCTATTGCTGTTAGTTACATGGAAGATGAAATCAAGACAGTACTACTTCATCAGGCTTGTTAATCTGTGCTTTTTGTGTGTTTCTGAATTTGATGTTTTGTTTATAGGCTTCAGGAGAACCTGTGTGAACTGCCAAGGTTCTTTCTCTTTCTCACATGCTAATATGACTAAGGGCCTCGGCAGACAGCTAATAGAGCCGTCCTGGAGGCAGGGAAGAGGAGGGGCAGCTGCACGCTCGGTGCCCCTTCCTCCTCCCGAGGTTGCCCTCAGAGCCGTCAGCCCTGCGCACGGCTGGCGCTCCAAGGGCAACCTCCCACTGCAGCGTCCGGACACACTGCGGCAGAAAAGTCAGTGAAAGTGCGCCGCAAGCTATTGCGGTGCACTTTCACTGACTTGTGAAAGGAACACTATTTTAGCGCTCATTTCAGGGACGGGGAAGGAGCGCAGCAGGATCAAGGCATGGGGATGCCTCGGTCCTGCGGCGCACCTTCCCAGGGTGGCCCCGTGCTTCCCCCCCTAAGAAACAGAATGTGGGTGAGGCTATGCAGGTCAAATGATCATCTTAATGCTCAGTGGCTCCTTCTGTGTTGCTAGGCTCAAAACAAGTTGCATCTCAAACTTGTAAATGTTAGTTTTAGGGACTATAATTCCCAAAATCTCCCAGTCAGCATGGGCAAAGCTCTGATGAGGTTAGCAAAAGTGATATGTCATGTTTCCTTTGACATTTCTGGACTGGATAGGAACTCTCTCATTCAATCAAAAATCCATGAAAACTAAACCTGAAATAATGAATTTGGTGAAAAGCTAATCATTGATGGTACCTAAAAGTTCAAGAGCAACAGTAGTTTCATGAGCACATCAATCACTGAAAACATGAAAACAGAGAATGATGTACCCTGTCTGGAAGGTCCATTGGAATCCCCAGTGGCAGTATGTGTGCCTTGTTGTTGTTATGTGCCTTTAATTTGTTTCCAACTTATGGTGACCCTATGGGGTTTTCCTGGCAAGATTTGTTCAGAGGAGGTTTTTCATTGCCTTCCCCTAAGGCTGAGAGTGTGTGACTTGCCCAAGGCCACCCAGTGGTTTCCTGGCCAAGCAGGGAATTGACCCTGGTCTCCTGCACTGTAGTCCAATGTTCAAGCCACTATGTCATGCGGGCCTACTGAACAAAAATGTAAGAGCTTTGCAGATCCATAAGAGTTACCAGTTGACACCATTACATCCCAAGCTTTGAAACAGGAAATAGGGGAGAAACAAGAGAAATGTTGGGGAAATTGAAATGGTACATCTGCAGTTAAAACATTTTAAAGGATCACAGTTATTAGAAATTCAAGTTTTTCAAGTATTAAAAAATAAATCTTTAATTCCCTTGCAGATTCCTAGCATCCAGAGTATTTTATACAAACATCTGGATAAAGGAATAAAGGCAAATCCATTGTGTTTCTAGACATTCCTAGAGCATTGATGTTCTTGAGATTATGCTATTGGATTACTGGTATAAAAATAATAAATATTTTCAGTACTTAAAGCTGTAATGCTTCATGTTGGATTTGGATTTTGGTTTCATTTTAGTAAAAGGTGGATGGTGATTCAGAGTCTTCCTTAGCCAGAAGGATCTATTTGTCTTATATCGAATTCATTGCTTCGTGACCTACATATATAATTCCCTTACCCTCCTTGCGTTATTGGAAAACTTGCTTAGTGAGTTTATCACCTCCTGTTGTCAATACTGAAAAATATATCTTTATAAGGTGCAGTTACTACTGCTTAATTTTATATTCCTGTTTTATGTGTAAAAAGAAGAGAAAAATCACTAATCTTCTTTCTGAATCTAACACCATAATATATACTAATCTGCACAATGCACACAATTTATGATGGTAGGTTAAATGGGTGTCATCAGCAGGCCTATAGACAAACTATGATGAAAAGCAGTACACAAATAATCAGAAAGTCTTCCTGAGAGAAACAGTTGAGTCTTCCTAAAAGCAACACATAGAGGCCCATGTCCTAGAATCAAAAAATGATAGACTTTTAGAGCTGAAAGATATCTTGGAGGTCAAATAGTACACCTCCTCTCTCAGTGCAGGAATTGTGAAACCGCAATTAGTGATGTGGTTTATAAATCAGAATGGGGATCGAAGGAAAACAAGTTTTTTGAGCACTCACACATTTAAGAAGTTAATAGTCCACTTACATATTTTTGAAATGTGAATGGCTAAAATGGTTTAGGTGGCAAACCCACTTTGAAGAAACTTGCGAAGAAAGCCTGTGATGGATTTCTCTTAGGGCCACCATAAATCAGAAATGACTTGAAGGCAAACAACACACACACAAACACACACACCAGATTATCTGAAAGCCCATTTCTCCCCATATTAGCCTACCTGAGCCTTACAATTTTTAGAGGACACTTTTTTCTCCATCCCAGCACTTACATAGATGCATTTATTGAGGATATAGGAGAGAGACTTCTGAGTGGCTGCTCCGAGGCTATGGAACTCTCTTCCAAGTTCTAAGAGGCTCAGCTGGCCCATTTTCTGCCATCCTTTCAATGGCAGGCAAAGACCTTGTTATTTAAACAGACTTTCAGCCTTTAGCTGATTGCTAATAGACTATGTAATGGGCATACTGTTTTTAATGTGTTTTAATGTTTTTAAACTTTAAAATTCTTTTAATTGAACTATGCTTTTTAAAAATTTATGTACTATGAATTGGTTTACTAATTTTGTTTTGACTTACAATGTAAGCCACTTTGGAGAAAACTAGGATATAAATAAATAAATGTGCTAAACTGGAAAATAGACACAGAAAATTCTTAAGTCAATGAGGGAAAATTGTCCACTTAGGTACATTGCTGAGAGAAATGCACACATTAAGGGAAATGCTTTTAAAATTACATAGAATTTTTGGAGGTGGGGGACAAAAAGACTCACAACCCAATATGAAATGAGGATATGAAGAAAATT
>CM034701.1:361945026-361962409 GCA_020142125.1 Phrynosoma platyrhinos
TTAACTGTCTCTTCTCTGGGCTAAACATACCCAGTTCCCTAAGTCATTGCTCATAGGGCTTGGTTTCCAGATCCTTCACCATTTTAAATTGCGTGTCCAGCTCTTTCAGCTTCCTACCCAAAGCCTCATAATGCCTTCTGATATTCTGAAGACTATTCCTTGCAGTATCATTGGTTCCCACATGGACCAAGAGGAAGGGGTAATGGTCAGTAGGCTTGACAAGTCATGCCAGTCTCCCTGTCACATCATGGATTTTTGCCCCAGGGAGACAACACACCTCCTGGGACATCTTGTCAGGCCCACAAACCACATCAAGGGCCCCTGTTCTCTTGGTCTTTCCACCAGGCTCTGTCAGTGAGCTCAATCAACTGGGTTTCTAACTCTACAGAGAGCTCCTGGATGCTACCTTATTCTGGAGACAAGTCTCTATCTCTCTTCTTCTGAGCAAAAAACAACATCCTCAAAGGCCTTTAAGTTGTTTATTATTATTATTATTATTAGAACCTCTAAAAAAGAAAAGTCAAAGCCCCCCTTCTACCTGTACTGTACTTTTCCTCGTCCTATGAAAAAAATTGCACGCCAGTAGGCATGCGCCTCTGAGAGTTGTATAGAGCTAATTGGCTAACTCCACCCCCTATTTACTCACAAATGCAACTCACCAAGCCCCACCTGCTCAGCAACAGTTACACTCTCCCCAAGTGTTTTTAAAAGAATTTAAACACTCACCCACTCAATATGGCAAGATTTGTTCAGATGAGTTTTGCCTGAGGCTGAGTGCATATGACTTGCCCAAGGTGTATAGGACTAGGCCCTCTTGTGTGGTCTCTTCTGACTATCATAGGAGATTATCAGGAGCAAACAAATGGCTTGCTCCCATCCTTATGCCTGTTAATCACATGATAGGGTGTGAAGATTATTGCACCCCTGTATACTACTCCCATTCTTCTCCCATCCGTAAACAGTAATGGACCCATCTTTGGTATTAACAGGAGTTCTAGTCTCATTGTAGGGGAGGGGACAAATCCATTACTCTTTACCAACGGGAAAAGGACAAGATAAACAGGAAGGGACCACTCCATTACTCTTTACCGATGGGAGAAGAATGGGATAAGCACACAAGGGTGTGATAATCTTTGGCCCCCGATCGCACAATTACCACAGTTTAAGGATGGGAGAAGGACGCTTGCCTGCCATGTGATAATCTCCATAGACTCACTGTCTTCAGAGACATCTGTTCCACTGTTAAGGAGCTCTTACCATTAGCAAGTTCTTCCTAATGTTTAGTCAGAATCTTCTTTCTCTTTAATTTGAATCCATTGGTCAAGGTCCTGTCCACTAGTGCAGCAAAAAACTAGCTTCTCATATTCTACATGCCATCCCTTTAGCTATTTAAAGATCATATGACATATTGGGAGTTTCTTAATGATTAGGTAAAAGGTAGAAGGATATCAAGTGTCATCATCTTTACAACTATATTGTGGGTTCCATTTTCTACCTTGTATGCTAGGCTCCCCTCCCGTACAATGAGACTGACTCTTCTGCTTGTCCTGTGAGTAAATATTAAAATTCCACTTTCAGTTTCATCAGCAAAGAATGTGTTGAGATCACACTGCTCTGTAACAAGAATCACAGACAGGGATTTAAATATTGTATGCTCTTCATTCATCTTTAATATCATGACAACTTGGTTAAAGTATTTCCGTCCACTGAATGAAACAAGCTAGAGATGCAGGACTGGGGAAGGCTTCAGACTTCTAAATGTTTAACGAATGATCTTGTTAAACATAAAAGCTGAAGTGTCTGATTTCTGAGCAAGAAAAACAATTTAGGGCTTGTTATGGAAGAGTCTGTGATGAGCAGCTTGGAGGAAACGGAAAGCATAGGCACCTGTGCACCTGCCCGCCTCAGCCCACACAAAAAGGAAGTGATGTCATTAGGGTCGTCTCATCATAACAATGAGGAGAAACTGATGAAGAGCTGTTTTATAGCCTTTCCCAATCCCAATGTCTTGTCGGTGTCCAGAGGGCAAGTATAAAACATGTTTTTTCCAAGTTGCAGAAGGAAGTATAAGTAATTAGTACTTGCCAGACAACTCACATACAAGATTATGATTCATGAATCTGGTTCTGAAACCAAGATATGTTGTTGTTGTTGTTGTTATTAAAAATGAACATTTTAAGCAGTAGAGAAGTTTAGGATAATCAAGAGCATAGTGAGAGGCATTAAAATTGCATGAGAAGAAAAGCAAAGAAAATTGACAACAATATTAGAATCTTGGATTTCTTATTGATAAATTTGAAAGTGTCAATGGGGACAATAGTCTGGCTTTCTGTTAGGCTCCCTACATTCAGATGTTGCTAGTCTGCCTTCTCCAGTAAATCAGACTAGTAGTTTACTGTATGACAATACAAAATATGAAGCAAATTTCGAAGCATAAAACCACATTCTTTATTTCTGAACCCAAACTCATTCCATCTAGCAAAGATAAAGAATGAACAACTTCGGACTTTAGGCATGTTATCACTTTCTTCTGGAAACATTTTTGATTGGGTTTTCTTGGCAAAATTTGGGAATGTTCACTACATAGATTAAAGACATGGGTAAACAGATATGTGGGGAAAGCCAACTGCTGAGCACAGACATATTAAACACCCAATATATGACTAATGCAACAGCTTTGACAGTGGACTATTTAGAAGAAGGTTAGCAAACTGTGGCACTCAAGATATTGGAGAACTACAAGTCTAATCATCTTTCACCATTGTCCATGATGGCTGAGAGTGATAGGATTTCCAATCTATGATCTTCTTGAAAGTTAGAACCAAGTTAGAGTCCACAGTCTCGCTCTCCCAACATTATTCAACACTTCACATGCAATTCACAATGCATTCTATTTTAAATTTTTACTGTGTATTAATATATTTCTATCCTTTCTGTCCATGTGCAAGATTCCTCAAGATGGCAACAAATCATAAAACAGAATAAAACAATAAAAACAAGAGAGATAAATGCAGGTAAATGTGCATGCCAAATGCAAAAATCCAGCTTTGCAAATACAGTGGGTCCTTGGTATCTGTTGGGTTTTGGTTGGGGTTTGGTTCCAAGGCCCCACATGGATTTTTAAAAAAAAAACCTTGGATGCTCAATTCCCATTAAATACAAGGTTTGCTTCTGGAATTTATATTATTTTTGAATATTTTCAAAATGGTTGAATTCATGGATAAAAAAAACCATGGATACAGTGGGTTGACTGTAATGACTAGAATCCTCTCAGGGGCTGTCTGCACTGCAGAAATAATCCAGTTTGACACCACTTTAACTGCTATGACACAATGCTATGGAATTCTGGGAATTGTAGTTTTGTGAGACATTTAGCCTTCTCTGTCAGAGAGCTCTGGTGCCACAATAAACTATAATTCCCAAAATTCCATAGCATTGAGCCATGGCAGTTAATTGGTGTCAAACTGGATTATTTCTGCAGTACAGATGCAGCCTCAGTTACTTTTGCTATATAACCAGGATTTATGCTGGTACAAGTGCTTTTTCAGTACTTATTTCCAGCAGGGCAGTCCTTGGCAGCTGTGTGGTACCATTTTTGCTCAGTTCCTGAAAAAGCTTTTGGACAAGTCAAGTATTTGACCTCTATTTATAGACCTCCACAACAGCATAGTTCACACTCTTTGAGGCAGTCTGCTCTACTGTTGAACTGTTCTTGTCATCAGGAATTTCTTCCTAATGTTTAGGTGGAATCTCTTTTCTTTAATTTAATCCATTGGTTCATGTCCTAGTCTCTGAAGCAGTAGAAATGAATATTGCTCCATTTTTTTTATGACATTAAATATTTAAAGATAGCTATCATATCACCTCTTTGTCTTCTTTTCTTCAAGCCTTGTTCTTCATAAGTATCTTCCTAAGCTATTTCTCATAGGGCTGGGTTTTCCAGGCATTTTGCCATCTTGGCTACCTTCCTCTGGATATGTTCCAGCTTGTCAATATCCTTCTTGGACTGTAGTACCCAGTACTGGACACAATATTCAAGGTGAGGTCTGAGCAAATCTGAATAGAGTTGCTACTGTTCTCTCAATCTGGCCCTACAAACCTGTAGAGTCCTAGAACTGCATTGGCATTTTGGCCGTTACACCACACTGTTCACTCATGTTTAGCTTGTAGTTTAGTAAAACATCTAAATCATTTTCACACCTAGTGCTGTCAAGACAGGTGTCACCCATCCTGTATATGTGCATGTCATTATTTCCTGTTCAAATGCAGTACCTTACATTTATTTTTTGTTGAAATTCTTTTTATTAGTTTTGGCCCCACTCTCCAATCTATTAAGGTCATTTTGAATCCCAGTCCTGTCCCTGGTAGTATTAGCTACCCATCCTAATTAGATGTGATCTGCAAATTTGATAAGCATGCCCTATTCTATCATTCAAGTCATTTATAAACATGTTGAACAAGACTGATCCTAGGACAAAACCCCATACCACCACCCCTCATCACTCTTTTGAAAGATGAAGAAGAAACTTTGGTGAACATTCTTTGGATTCAACTGGTTAACCAGTTAAAATCTAGTTAATAGCATTGTCTAGCCCACATTTTACCTCTTTGAATAGCATAGGAAACATTGTTAAAAGCCTTACTAAAATGAAGCTATATTACATCAACAGCATGCCCCTGATCTATTAAATTTGTAACTTGATCAAAAAAGAGATAAGATTAGTCTGTCATGACTTTTTTACATACTCACTTTTGGTCTCAGTAATCACAATAATTCCTTTTTACCATTGCTTTCTTTGTTCACAGACTGATTATTCAGTTATTGGTTCCAGAAACTTTCCTGGTATTGATATCCAGCTGACTGGCCAATAGTTTCTTGAGTTCTCTTTTCTTTTCCCTTTTTTGAAAATGGAAGCAAAATTTGGCCTCCTCCAGCATACTGTTACCTCTCTGCTCTTTCAAAGATTATCAAATGTGCCTCTGAGATTACATATGCATTTCCTTTAGTATCCCTGGATAAGTCCTCAGAACTTGAATTTATTCAGAGTAGCTAGGTATTGAGAGCCAGTGTGGTCTAGTGGTTTGAATGTTAGAATAGGAGTTTGGAGCCCAGCGCTCACATCCCCACTTGGCCATGGAAAGCCATGGGGTGACCTTGGTCAAGTAACACTCTCTCTGCCTAAAATGAAGGCCTTGTGCAAACATTCTCTAATAAAATGATTAATCTGAACAAATCTTGCAAGGAAAACCCTGTAGCCTTAGAGACTCCAGAAACCACTTGAAGGCACACAACAACAAGGCATGGTATTCCTCTTTACCTCTTCTGGGCTGCAGTACCCTTACTGAATAATTTGATCCATTTTAACCAGCTAGAGCACAGTTTTCCTTTGGGGAGAAGACTGAAGTAAAGAAGGTATTGAACAGTTCTGCCTTCTCTCTTCCTGTTAACATTTCACAATCCTGTTCACACATTGGCCTTGGTATTAAAGTACTTGAACTTCCTCTTGTTCCAAACATAGCCAATCCCACCATTTCTTATGATTTTTAGCTTTTATGAGCTTTTGCTTTTCTGGCTTTTCCCCTGCAAGGAGGGTTATTTATTGGTATTCCTCTCTTTTAAATCTTAAACATCTGAAATGTGAAACATGAGTAGAAGTTTCCACATGTTCAGAATCCTGCTCTAACATGATTGACATGTGACATAGTCTACTTGTATTTACATTAAAGCCTTGTGGAGAGTTCCTCTCAGTTCAAGTAACCTGGGAACTTATATGTGGGACATGACCCTCTGCTCCCTAATGTGTTCTAATATACTGCATTAGAGCTATGGCCTATACATGTGGCTTCATTGAATTTTCTGTTGCTGCCACACATTCTTCCCAGTTTATCCATCATAGTAATGCAGGGTTATTCACTTCCTTCTGTTTCCAGTGGGAGCAGCTAAACAAACCATAGACATGTGGTTTATGGTTTGTTTAGCATGGTATGCAAGCCTGGAAGTAGCCAAAGCTATTGCATGTTTGTCTCCCAATAATCCAGAGAAAGAAGCCAGGAACAAAGCCTATATTATTTTCCAAACCTGTTGAGGGAGAAAAACAAGCCAGAGCAACAGCTGATGATGAATTCAAACATCGAAATAAACAGACCATGGAATGAAGTCCATTTTTTTATATATTTAGCTGCTCCCATAAAAAGAGAGATCCATTCCTGCCACAAGAAACTGCATGCTGGATCATCTTTGAAATTAAATTGATTTATTTTAGCAGACTGGTTTATTTTGTGGATATCAACCCACTTCTCCAGATGCACTAGAGAAAGCATTCATCTATTCAATACAACGCAGGCCAAAAAGAAACTGGTATGGTCTGTTTTAAGAAACTTTTCCTTACATTCCATACCTCCACCTGGGTGGACTAAACAAAAGGGATATATGTTCCTGGAAGTAAGCGGGATTGAAAAGTTCAACAAGGAAAAACTGTGAAAGTACAAAAACATCTTTCTTTCTTTCTTTCTTTCTTTCTTTCTTTCTTTCCTTCCTTCCTTCCTTCCTTCCTTCCTCTCATATCCCATCTTTATCCCAATATGGGACTCAAGTCAACAGAAAACTTTTGATTGTTAAAAAAAAAATCCCACAGAGTAGCATTAATTAGAGCATTGTCAGAAAGTGAACTATTCATTTATCACTTGCTAGCAAACTATTTCAATGTTCAAAAATGTTGCCAGTTTAATACTGGGATTCAGCTATAGTAGCTGGTGGTCCCCATGTCAGTGGAGCAGAGAATCTGCTCTGAGCCTTGGTCTGAACTTCAGAGAAGCTATCTGTGGTGCCCAACTTATTTGAGAGATGATGTTTGACAACTTGGATAACAATTTTAAAGCTCAGAATAAAACCTAGAAAAGGTTTACCACACAATGACATGAGAGCAACTGACCAACAAGTTAGCTGAAGTGCTACAAAACCAGAAAACTGAAAGTGAAGGGTTGTTGCCTTTACAGACATACCTAGTGGGCAACATTTTAGAAAATGCAATAAATATTATAGTTTTAATGTTTAATTAATTAATAGTTACTCAATGTTTTAGGTCATGTCCACATGGGCCAAATGAAACACACACACACACATATCCTCCTGGTGATCAGTCTTGACAATGCAGGGCCGGATCCCTGGTTCTGGTACAAACTGTCCAGAAAAGGTCCAGCCAGTTCAGCACCAACAACCACTATATACCCCCTTAAAACTGTTTAACAAAAGTTGTATTTTGCTCTGCTTCTTCCGGTGCCCTCCAGAGTAACAGTGGCAGCTGTTTACAATGTGTCCCACTATGCCTCCTGCTGCCATGGTAAGTCATGTCCTCTGAGGTCAGAACAAGCCACCCTTGATGTGATCAAGGCTGGCCACTTCTTTTTTGGCTGCAGCATTGACAGTAGGCAGCACAGTGGGACATGCATGCTGTCACTCCAGAAAAGCTGGGTAACAGAAGGACATTGGGGCAGCACCCAGAGTATTCTGGCCCAAATGGACGCCACTGGAGCCCTTTTAAACTTGTTCAACAATAAACATATTTTGGACCAACCATATTTTTAACAAATTATTTTCCAAGCCCTATTGGGCCCTGTATACCCTTCTTTGTAAAGAATGGTTCTCTAAGCTGAAGGGCTGCCAGAAGAATAGTTCTCTATTCGAAAGTGCTTTCTGTCTGAATGATTCTCCAGTTCAAGTCCTGTTTGAGCATAAAGAACTACAAAAAGGAATTTATTTAAAATATAATTCTTATTTCAGGAACTATTAAAAAGTATGCATTTAATGTCTTGCTTAATGATCTGTGGACTGTAATTAAAAAGCTATTCTTGTTCTTGCAACAAATTATTAAAGGAGAAGGAATGGCAATCTTGAAATAGCCCACTAAGAATGAGCAGACACAAAGGTTACCTGGTCACAGGTCTCACTTGAGGGTGAGATGTACTGTATTTCCCTTTAAATTATAGTAATTATTTCTAAGCTTCCTGCAGAAGGAGAAAAGATAAAGTTACAATGGAACTTCCTCTGGAAGCCAAAATGATTAAATTGAGTCTCAATTTGGTCATCTTGGCTTCCTGGACGAGTTCAGGCTTGATCTGTGCAAGGACCGATTTGTTTGTCTTTTTGGCTGTCCATGGTATTCCCAGCACTCTTCTCCAGCACTGCATCTCAAATGAGTTGATTTTTTTCTTGTCTGTTTTCTTCACTGTCTAGCTTTTACTTTCATACATAGTGATGTGGGATACAGTGGCTTGGATGATTCTAATTTAGTGCTCAGTTGTATATCTTAACTTTTTAGGATCTTGTCTAGTTCTTTCATCACCACCCTTCCCATTCCATCTTCTTATTTCTTGAGTGCAGTCTCCATTCTAATCAATGTTTGATCCAAGGTATGGGAAATCTTTATTTTGATTTCTTAATTATCTAGGTTGAATTTATTTAGATCTTTATGTTTTTAGAGCTTTATGTTTAACATCAAGCCTGTATTTGCTCTTTCTTCTTTGATCTTCCTTAGTAAGTCTTCCAAGTTTATGATATTTTCCACTGGTAGTATGGTTTAGGGATGCAGTGGCTTAGTTGTTAAGATGCTAGGTCTGATGATTGAAAGGTTGGCAGTTCGACGCCTGAGTGCTGCATGATGGGGTGAGCCCCTATCACTAGTCCCAGATTCTGCCAACCTAGCAGTTTGAAAACATGTAAATACAAGTAGATAAATAGATACCACTTTGGGGGGAAGGTAATAGCATTTGGTGCATCATGCTGGCCACATGACCACCGGAGTAGTCCTCGGACAACACTGACTTCTCAGTTTAGTAACAGAGATGAGCACCGCCTCCCTGGGGTTATGACTAGATAGTCATGCCAAGGGACTACTTTACCTTTTACCTTTAGTATGGTGTCAGCCTATTATAAATGAAACCCTTTCCCCCTGTGCCAACAAAGGCCTGCTGAAATAAAAAAAAAGTATTTCACTGCTTTTGAAAGTATAGCAGGGAGGGCATCAGTCTGACCTCTCTAAGGCTGCATCCACCCTGCAGAAATAACCCAGTTTGACACCACTTTACCTTCCATTGCTCAGTACTATGGAATTTTGGGAATTGTAGTTTAGTATGACATTTAGCCTTCTCTGACAGAGAGCTCTAGTCTCACCACAAACTACCCAGAATCCATAGCATTGAGCCATAACAGTTAATGTGATGTCAAACTGGGTTGCTTCTGCAGTGTGGATGCAGCCTAAGGCTCCTCTTTAAAATACTTGTTGATCTGGATGGAATCAACTGGAAACTTCCCTGTCATCATCCCATAATACCCTCACAGTATCCCTTCTAGGTTTGCTTGCTTAAGCTTGTTGTAGAGGAAGTAAGGAGAATGCTAGACTGCTAGGGGATTCATTATCCTTTGTTCCTACACTATGGGTCTTGCTGCTACTGCCTGGCTGCTGGAATGTTTGTGACATTTTCCTGAGCAAGAACACTTGGTACAGCATCTTAAACTGTTAAAGCATAATCCCTGGTCAGTTTCTTATTTGGACAGTTTGCCCCTATTTATTTGCTGTCTTCAGTGAAGGCAGATAACAATCCTGGGACCCACTCCTACCCCAATGTGATTTCAAACAATGCTCTGACTTTCTCTTTGGTGAGTCAGAATGTTTCATTTCCATCTAACGCCTGACAAAAACAACATGAAAAAATGGAGTGAGATGTGGGAGAATATGTTCCATTACCTGAACACACAAGGACTCATAAAGAGACAAATTAACAAATTAAAAGGAAGGCAAACAGAAGATTAAGCTAGGCTATTCAACAAAACAAAAGGAAATAAAAGAGAGATAGTGCAAAGAGACCAGTTCAGACCACAATAAACAGTCATCCATTCCTTATTACATCTCTTCAACAACCATTCTCTATTAACATAGTTAAATTTAGCAAATGAGGAGGAGGAGATAATTGACTATGGACTTTATAACTTGCTGCTTTTAAGCCACTATAAAAGAGTGCCTCTGGCAATACCTATAGCATAATGTCATAACCCTCTCATTGCTGCCTTGTTTTGGAAGTGTGGTCAGCCCACACCTTGCGATTGATGGAAAACCCTATCAATAAACTTCCAATAGTGCTGGGCCTCAGATTGTGCAGTCATGTAGTGTCAGTGTCTCCTCCACTCCCCTCACCTTCACTATTCCAGAACATCCCTTTTTTTCTTTTTTACTTCCTTTTGCTTTTGTTTTTGTTAAACCTCATTTGCATAACTCCAGAAATGCATTTTAAAATCAATTGCAATTAAAAACGCACACACACATAAACGAAAGGCATAGGGCAGGGAGGCAAGGTCAAGGACAAGGGTAGAAGAGAGCACATGGGCACAGCAACAGCCCTGTCACATTACTGAAGGGACAGGCAGTAGGGAGAGCTCCCAAACCAGTATGTATGTATTTCCCTTCATTAACATGATCACAACAAGAATGGAAGTGATATGATATTTTCCTACATATTTTCCATCACCACATATAGCTCTCTTGCATAAATATGGGGACTGGAACTATTCTTACCCTAGATTGCATGATAAAGTTGTCCTTAAGCAAAGCCTAGGTTACCCCCTTCCATTCTGCATTATGCCATTTTGACATTTTTCTTATTTGGTCATGATGGAGACACACTCTCTGGCTTTTCCACACATATTGTTAATGTCATGATCTTTCAATTGCTTAAAAGTGCTTCAGATCATGGTGTTCCACTCTGAAACTGAATGAGACCAAATTGGACCAATTTGATTCAATCTGGTTTAAATTGGCCAAATCGGCTCAATCCACTTCGGCATTTGGTCAAACCAGCTGTAGAGCTTTAATCAATAAGTGCTGACATAGTTGTGGGAAAGAACTGTAAGAGGTTTAAATAGTTACAGAAATATGACATTAACATAGGCTGTGACAGTGACCCTAGAAAGAAACCTGTACTCACAAATTCCATGCTGAAGTACATGTTTAGCCTCCCAGGAGTGCTTCAATGAAGCTTTCACTGGACATATGTTAATGGAGATCCAGGTCTGGAGTCTTGGAAAGATGGAGGCTCACCTCTCATCCGTCTCACTTTTATAACTTTGAGACTCTTCCCTTCACTTTGGTAATAATGTAAAGTATCAACTCAAAATTGCAATGCATGCATTTCATTTGAGTTTTATTGCCTTAACAGACAGCATTAGATTACAAAAGAGAACATTTTTCTTCTCAGTTTTAGCTTATTCTTATGATTTACGATGAGATACAGCAAGAGTTCATAAACTTCCCTGACCCACTGACAGTTTTTACAGGCTCCTTGATTTATTTTCCATCTCAGATTTAACAGCTTTCATGTGACTGATACTCCTCCAGTCCCGGTGTGGCTGCCGCTCAGCCCGGGAGAGCTCTTCTAATCTCCATGTTACTAATTTAAATGAAGTCTTGGTCTGTTGTTTAAAAAAGACATTTGTCATCTTGCTGAGGTTTACAGATCCTCTTGTAATGTAATGTCAGACACTTCTGAGATATGAGTTTTATAAAGCTTCCTGATACGGAGTGTTGTAAGAAGACATGCCAAGGTCACTGGGATTTGCCAAATCAGTAAAGGGGAAGGGAGAGAGAGGAGTGCTGGTTTACAACATTTTGCAAAATTGGAAAAGAGGAGTTCTTAAGGAGCCAAGTACATCCAGATCAGATTTATATTGTGCGAGAAGTACATTTCACAGATAAACTCAGCACTAGGGAGGGAGGGGGTGTTAAAAACATTTTTCAACCCAGGAAAAGCCAGAGGCAGCCACTCAACAGCTATGAACTTCTGATTAAACTGAAGTAGGCATACAGGGAAACAAAACTCTTCTCACAGTCATGTGGCCTGCCCATATCAACAGTTTCCCAGTGTGCTCCAGAGCTGCGATGCCAAGCCACCTCATTCAAGAAAGTTACAGCTGGCTCTGTATTTTCATTGTACCTCTGCAAACACAAAGAGAGGAGCTATGTTTTGTAATAACAAAGACCAGGCAAATAGGGAGAGATAAGGGAAGTGGGTGGAGATACACGCTATGTCTCTCTCATCTGAACACAAAGAGATTTCACCCCCATCACCCCCACCCCAAGTTCTGGAGACAAAGGGCCTTTGCAGACTGCCAGAAATAGTGCAAATTGAGTCCACTTTAAGGGTTAGGGTTAGGGTTAGGGAATCATGGGAACTGTATTTTATTGTGGCACCACAGCTCTCTGACAGAGAAGGCTCAATGTCTCAGAAAAAAAACTATTCCCATGATTCCCTAGCACTAACCCTAACCCTTAAAGTGGACTCAATTTGCACTATTTCTGGCAGTCTGCAAAGGCCTAAAGAAAGACAAATAGTGTAAGGGAAAGTGCAGATGAGTAGACAGACAAGTTCAATTGACACTGCTCACACACAGAAGAATCCTAGAGGTAATGGAGGGTGGGATGGAAAAACCATCAAATTAACTTCTCTTTTCCAAGATAGAAATGTCAGCACATCTGCCCCCTACAGGATACTTACTGTCCCATTGCAAGTAAAGAAAGTGAGAGGAAAGTTTCATGGAAGAGAGTTGTTATTAAGGGCCCATGTGCAAAATTGTTCGCTTGTTGCTTCTTCCCATGCTGCCTTGGAGGTTGATAGGAACTGATTCACTAATGCTAATTTAAAATCAAATGGAGAAGTATCCAAAATCAGAGAATCACAAAACTGGCAGGCTGGCATCTAGATGATTCTAGTCCAAGTTTCTGGCATCAGAGAAGGGAATTTTACTTACTGTGTGTACTCACTATAAATCTAGAAATTTTAGTTAAAAGAATTGACCCCAAAAAATCTGAATCGCCTTATTCAAGGTTAATGTAAGTACTGTACTTTAACTCTTATTTAAAAAGAAACCATCCCCTGATGAAAGGCAACAGAGTAATCTGTCCTGGAAGCACTAACCCCACTCTACTCTCACATCCATCTATCCTTTAGTATCAGCACAAACAGTTATGCCTGCTGGAATTTTGCATATTCTTTGGAATTGTTTTCCTCTGCTTCATCCTTTAGAGTCTTTGAAGCTATGCAGACGGGCAAAAAGAGGTGCTTTAAGGCTAACTTGAAGGTGTGGCATTTAGATGACGCATGCCTAAAATCCGGAAGTAAAGTGCCGTCTAGGTGTCGTATGCCAGGAAAAGCCAGTCATAAAAGGAGCAGGTTTTTTCTGCTTCTTCAGCAAAGATGTGCACCTTCACATGTGTGTATATATGCAGCGACACCAGAAAAAGGGCGCCACAGATTTAAAACAGCTGTATAAATTCCAAATGCAGCGGAAATTGAGTCAGCGATCCAGAGCATGCACCCTGCGATGCAGGCTTTAATTTAAAGCACCCTATGCTTCCAGGTGTCAAACTCATGTTTAAGTCAAGGGCAGGTTTTAGGGCCAAAATTATGGATTTTGATATGTCCCATGGATAAGTCAAGGGTTACACTTAGGGACCTGAAACAAAGCGCCGATGCAGACGGGCAGGAAAAGGTGACCGGAAGCTGCCTTCTCTCTAAGCTGCAGCAACCACACCACCTGCCCCAAGGATGCCATAAATGGGGATGGAGCAACCACACTGGGGGGCAGTCAATGTGGCTTTCCTGAAGCTGTATTGAAGCCCCACCAACCGCAGCACTGGCCCCAAGGGAGACGGAGCTGGCAGCGGCTGCTTTAATTACTTTTCATTCTCTCAGATGCATGCGCAGGGACACATCTCTGCACACCTGCACAAGACCTGTCATACACCCACAGATCATGCAAGGATTCACTGACCTCGGCTTCCCCCAAGGAGTGGATGCAGTAGACAGGTGCCACTCTCTGACTGTGCCACCCTTGAGGCAAAGGAACAAGTTTGTCAACTGAAAAGACACCTACTCCATTGTCCTCCACAAAACATGTCCCACACAGATTGGGGGGAGGGGGGGAGGTACATGCAAGGGAGGTTTGTGTGGACAGACTTGATACATGTAGCTTGTGGTCATGCAAGGGACATGATCAACAGAACACATGGACAAATGGTATTCCAGGAGGCCTCCCCAATCATGCACAGAAGAGGTCACAAAAGCCTCTTACTGTGCATGCTGACAGCAAGCGTACCTGTGACGGAATACGTTTATTGTGTTCCAAAATGGCACCCG
This sequence comes from Phrynosoma platyrhinos, assembly GCA_020142125.1. Classification (NCBI taxonomy): domain Eukaryota; kingdom Metazoa; phylum Chordata; class Lepidosauria; order Squamata; family Phrynosomatidae; genus Phrynosoma; species Phrynosoma platyrhinos. The sequence continues at coordinate 361,959,211 of CM034701.1, forward strand.
AAGTCGTGCGCATGCCTGGAACACAAAATGGCGCCCAAGTAGTGCGCATGCGTGCGCGCGCGCCTCTGATCCTCCGACAATCTGGAGGCCAGCGAACTGGCCCCCGGCTCAAAAAGTGTGGGGACCCCTGATCTAGATGCTGCATTTTGCTTCAAGAGAAGCTCTTATATCTTATCTTCTACAAATGTTGGACATTTACTTTCTCATAAAAACAGGAAATCTAGACCAGGTGATGGTATAAAAGGAAAACAGGTGATATCATTACATTTCAGCCAACTATGCAACATGGCACACTTTTTTCTCACTCTTTTTTCCTTACTTGATTGTCTCTCCCAGTACTGATTCAGCCTTCCTTTCTCTTCATACTTAAAATAAGGTAGCAAGAATTCACTTTCTTTCTTTCTCTTCCTGCATTTGCACACTAACATCTAACACCCAAATATTTGGATTCAGGAATCTGGATTGTGTCAACAGTGAGAGGGGTCATTACTGGAAGATAAACTAGCTAATCTTCCATGGGTTCACTCCAAACTAACTGCAAACCTTAGGATCAAATATGAAGACCGTTTTCTCTTAAGGAGATTTCTTTTCCTAAGAAGTCCTTTTCTGAGAAGCTCTCTTACTCATAAAGATCCTGTATCTTCCACCTAGTGATTCAACATGATACTGTATACTACAGACAAATTTTAAATTTAATTAATCCATTATGATACTCATACATACACAAATTAATAGAGATGGGGGACGGTATGCTGGTTTTGAATAAAATACTGAATAATTACTGAATAGCTTATAGAAACATCTATCCAATAAAAGAAATTTAGAAAATCTCAGGAGGAAGGAGGTTATGCCATCTTCAAAGCTGTGCATTAAACTTTTTATAGATGATTTTGAGCATATTGTGCTGGTTTGCTTATTTACAACATGTTTATACTTAAATTTATAACTAGTTGCATTTCTTACAGTCCTTTCAAAATGCTAACAATTTCAAGAACAGTACTGAAAAATCTTACACATACACATCCTACTTTGTTTAAAAAAATCCTAACCTAAAAAAAAGCTAATATCCTAGCAACACACTATCGTTATCCAACTGCTATCATCTTTGGCCTACCTTCACTAAAAGCATGCCCTGGATTTTAAAAGACATATTGATAATTTGCAGTAAGACTATATCTTCTTCTGAAGGCTGAGGCATTTCTTGGAATATGCTCAAAACAGTTCTTTAGAAATGCTGTCTTTAGCAACAATTAAACACACACACATACCCATTGGACTTTCAGAGAACTCATGACAGATAAAAGATGAAGAATTTCTGCTTTGTTCTCCAAGGTTTACTCACTGAAAGCTAGGGCATACAAGGCTTCAGTAGTTGTATATGCATTGTATGGCTTTATTTTCTAGAACAAAGACACAGCTCCTTCAAAGAACACAGAAACAGCAAAAAAGAAAACTCACTTTAACATTTGATATCTCTTGCTCTCTTTTTATATTTAACACTAGGGTTTGGGTTTGGTTCAGCTGAAAGGAGTTTGACAGTGCTAATTAAATGATTGATTGTACAGTTCAAAAGACAATGTTAAGGATTACACTACAAAACGTACTGTTTTTCCTGATTTAATTGTACCTTTGTAGCTGAAGTACAGGGTCTGAGTAGCCCTCTAGGAGTCCAAACTTCCCAGTTTAGCATATTTTTGCCCTTTTCCTGAAGAATTTCACCTGATTTCATGGCTGACAACACCCATGGCTTTATTAAGTTGTAATGGAGTGTAGCACTGAAAATATAGAATTTGGTAATTAGTACAGAAATCAGATATAACTGTGGAATCATGAGAGTGGACAGGATCAGAGGGGTTATCTAGTCTCACTCTCTGCCAATGCAGAAAATCCACATGAGTCATGCCTCAGAGATAGTCATCCAAGCTCTGCTTTAAAATTTCCAACAAAGAAAGAATCCTCCACCATCTGAAGCAATTCTTCTCACTGTCAAATAGCTATCACTCTCAGAAGTTGTAATCCCAGTCTGGTGCATCAAGCTTTCTTCTTCTCCTACTGGCTACTAGAAAAATATCCACTTAATACACAGTCTATCCTACATTTCATCTACTTGTCCCTAAGAACATCATGGGGGGGGGACCTTGCTGAAATCAAGGTACGTTACATCTACAACATTCCCCTGATCTACTAACTTGCAGGACTATTAAAAATATCAGAATAACCTGGCATTACTTGTTTTACAGAAACATGTTTTCCCATATTAATCACAGCAGTCTTTCTAAGCATTTGCAGAGTGACTGTGTAATGATCTGTTCCAGACCCTGCATCAACAGAAATATAGAAAGCTGAATCATATAGAAGTATAGTGTCTAAATCAAGGGAAGTAATAGTGCCAATGTATTCTGCTCAGGTCAGGCCCCACTTGGAATACTGTGTCCAGTTGTGGGAACCACAATTCAAAAAGGATATTGAGAAAGTGGAGGGTATCCAAAAGAGGGCGACTAAAATGGTGAAGGTCTGGAAACCATGCCCTATGAAGAACGACTTAGGGAACTGGGTATGTTTAGCCTGGAGAAAAGGTGGTTAAGAGGTGATATGATAGCCCTGTTTAAGTATTTGAAAGGGTGTCATATTGAGGAGGGAGCAGGCTTGTTTTCTGATGCTCCAGAGAACAGAACCCAGAACAACGGATGCAAGCTACAGGAAAAGAGATTCCACCTCAACATCAGGAGGAACTTCCTGACAGTGAGAGCTGTTCAATAATGGAACACACTCCCTTGGAGAGTGGTGGAGTCTCCTTCTTAGGAGGTTTTTAAACAGAAGCTGGATGGCCATCTGTCAGGTATGCTTTGATTTTGAGTTCCTGCATGGCAGGGAGTTAGACCAGATGGCCCTTGTGGTCTCTTCCAACTTTATGATTCTATCATTCTATGACAACCATTCCTGGTACTGATGTCAAGCTGACTGATCAGAAGTTATTCAGGTCCCCCCCTCCCTTTGTTGAAGATGAGGACAACATTTACTCTCCCTCAGTCTGCAGGGATCCTATCTGATTTCCTAGAATGTACTAAGATTATAAGCAGAGGCTCTGAGATTAAATTAAAAAGTTCCATTGCACTTATGACCAATGTCCAAGCGAGCTGGACAACGACTGGAGTGCGAATGGCGTAGGACTCGACTCTCATCTGACAGAACTCGCCTT
>CM034701.1:361974174-361986250 GCA_020142125.1 Phrynosoma platyrhinos
TTTGAAATGGATCGAGATAATTGGTTTCATCCAAGCTCTTCCTTTCTCCCAGCTGTGGTAGCAGGCGGGGCAATGAGGGCACTCTCTACAAATAAGAATTATGCTCCTGCCCATGAAATTTGCCTTCACTCAAATCTAGCATTGCAGAGAGTGAGATACTGAAAATCATTCATACCTAGATTCTTGTGTTTGTATGTTTGTATTCCCTTGATAATTTTGCCTGCCCCATTCTTTTGGATGCTGAAACTACATGTCTAAATGCTGACTTGATGCTTTAAGTTACTACCATGCTAGGAATTTGAGAACTGAAGGAAAACATTCATTGGTGGGCAGAATTTTTATTTGAGGGTAATGTTATTATTATTATTATTATTATTATTATTATTATTATTATTATTAGCTTTATTTATTAAGCGCCGTAGATGTACACGGCGCTGTATAAAACCAAATAAAATCCAGAATATATAAAAAGCCTGCCTGTGGTGTACAATCTAATAATAATAATAATAATAATAATAATAATAATAATAATAATGCTCTCATTCTCCCCCTTACCTTGAATCATAGAATCACAGTCTTGGAAGAGACCACAAAGGCCATCCAGTCCAACCCCTGCCATGCAGGAAGACACAATCAAAGCACTCCAGCCTCTGTTTACAAGCCTCCAAAGAAGGAGACTCCACCACTCTCTGAGATAGTGTATTCCACTATTGAACAGCTCTATCAGGAGTTCTTCCTAATATTTAGGTCAGGGATAGGCAACCTAAGGCCCGGGGGCTGGATGCAGCCCCCCGAGGCCTTTGGACCGGCCCCAGGCCAGTCCTGCCACCACCCACTGCCCCCCGCCACTGCTGCCCCCCACCATGATGATATTGATTATTGTTATTACTTGTTCTTGGGGTTTTTTCTTGGCAAAATCTCCACAGGGGTTTTGCCATGGCTTTTCTGGGGCTGAGAGAGTGTGCATGCATTTTTTTAAAAAAATTAAAAAATTAATTTTTATTTATTTATTTATTTATTTATAGTGCTTTGGCCCCCCCCCCCCACATTGTCTGAGGGACAGCAACCCGGCCCCTGGCTCAAAAAGATTGTCTACCCCTGATTTAGATGGAGTCTCTTCCTATAGCTTGAATCCAAGCTAAACTACCCAGCATCCTAAGCCGCTCCTCAAATAGCATGTTTTTAATTCCCTTAGCTACAACCCTGATGGGGCTTGAGAGCCCCTGCCTTTTCACCATTGATTTTCTATGAGGGGGGATGTCTCATCACCTTCGATCTAGAGCTATGCAGTCAGTTACAGTGGAAGCCAAGGCCATAGTATTGTGGATGGGGCCTTGGGGGAATTCCCGAATCCAGTGGCATCACTAGTAGGGTGCTGGGAGCAGGGACCGCATCAAGTGACACCCAGTGAGGTCCTCCTTCTGTGGTGGTGAAGGGGGTGAGCACACCCCTTGTGGCTTTGTCACCAGCCTGGCTCCTTGCCCAGGGAAAGAGCTGAAGGGTGGCAGAGGGGCAAGCTCACCTCTCATGGCCTTGTTGCTTGCCCAGTTCTCTCCCCAGGAGGGAGCTGAGGTGGCAGTGGGGGCAGCAGAGGGACAAGTGCATTATGGCTTCCTTGCCAACCCAGCTCTCTCTCTGGGGAGGGAGATGAGGTGGAAACAAGGCAACAGATGAGCAAGGCGAGGGGAGGGCAGGGCAGACCACTGCAACCCCCCTTCGGTAGCCCCCATACTCAGCAGATGTTAGTAAGCCTGGTTGCACCACTGCCCAAAACAGGGCTGCCTCTAGGAGCAGTAAAATGGAAATTAAGTACGACATGAAAACATTTGCATGTGAATTTATTTCCAGCCCTCCAAGCTAACAGTGTGATCTCGTGCATTTTTAGTTTGTTCCTCCAGTAACATACAAAAAGGGCCTAGTAACATTTGAGAGATTCGGAAAATGTCCGGGCAAGAATCAGAATCAAGCTACTTTTCCCTTCACCTCTGGGCCACCCAGTGGAAATACGCTACCCATAGATTCCCATTCCACCGTCCCTTAAAGAGGATCATGGCCTGTGATTGTTATAAATTATGCACATTTTAGCCAATATTTCTATTCTGCTTGGGAGAATTCGAAATAAGCAGCAAACAGTATAGAGTAATAAAAGGGAGAATTTGAACTGCTGCTGTTGCTAGTGCTGCTGTTTCTACTGCAGTGTATTCCCCAAAGTTACCCAGAAGCATGATGATACTAATGACCAGTGGCAATTAATAGGGAGGGGGAAGGCTTTCTATATTATGCTTTTCTCTATAGCATCCTTTTTAGCTAGGTGCCCTTCAGGTGTGTTACATCTCTGGTTTCCTCAATAAAAAGTTTATGTTGTGATGTACGCTGTAGTCCTACATGTCTGCTGTGGCATCACATTAAGGAAGGCGACTAAAAAATAGGCTTCTGGATTTCACCAACCAGTGGTTTACATGCAGTTCAGGTTTCCATGCTCCTGTATAAAAGGTTACCTGAAATCAGGGTGCGAAATTTAGGCAATTCTCATCTTCCACATTCTGAAGTCCTATTGCTGTTTGTTACTGCTTAGAATGACTCAAACTGTGGCAGTCCCTCATTATCACACATTATACAAAAGACATCCCTTGGCATTTTCAGAAAACAGAGGGACAATGGGTGCAACAAAGAGAAGGCCTTGCCACCGCGGCAACCTTTTCGAAAGTGCTTGTAGCCACATCAAACATCAGAAGTGTTTGAACTTAAGCAATTAGAACAAGTTGTCAGGGACACAAGAAGCTCTTTAGACGAATACAAAAGCTTAGTGGATGTTATCCACCAGTGTCACAAACCTTCAACCTAGGTATATGGTCACAGCTGAGTTAGTAGAGTATAAAATAATAATAAAAAATAACCTACATGCCAGCCATTATGTAGTCTCCAAGGATTGATTTTTTTCCTCTCTCTCTCCCTCTCTCTCTCAATCCTGTATTACATCTTCTTCCCTGTGGTTTTTCCTTCTGTCTCTAAGTTCTTTTTTTTAATGTTCTTATATCTGAGCAGCTCACCTCCCTAGGGATATATTTGCAATCTCTTCCTTTATCTCTCTTTGTTTCATATCTTTTATTCTTCGGTCTCTACTTTTTCTTCTAACCCCATCTTCCCCCCTCCGCACTCCCAGTTCTTTTTCTGAGAGTATGGGGGGGGGGTTAACAAAAAATTCTTTTCCTTTGCTCTTTATTCTCCTTTCCTTTTGCACAATTACTTCTAGGTTTCATCTGTTAGCTTTTGCACTATATTATTATCTACTGCTTCCATCTCAAGAGTTTTACTTGACTTTGTGTTATTGAATTTGTAAATGGGACAGGTCACTTACCAAAGTTTGCATGTTGTAAGTGTTTCATTGAACTGGGAGAAAAGAGCTGAGTTATTTCAACACATGGCTCTTGAGGTTTATCTTGCATAGTATCTAAGGAAACACATTCAGCTGAATTCTAAGTAGAAGTGGCCCCTTCAGACTGCTTTTTGGATCTTCCTGAAGCAAAACTTAGGGCCTCGGCAGACGACTAATAGGGTCGTCTTAGAGGCCTGGAAGAGGAGGGGCAGCCGCACGAGCGGCGCCCCTTCCTCCTCCTGAGGTTGCCCTCAGAGCTGCCGGCCGTCCGCACGGCCAGCGCTGCCAGGGCAACCTCCCGCCGCAGCGACCGCACGCACTGCGGCAGAAAAGTCAGGGAAAGTGTGCCCTACGCGTTTAGGGCGCACTTTCCCTGTCTTCCGAAAGGAGCGCTATTTTTGCGCTCCTTTCAGGGATGCCATCGGTGTGCCGCGGTGCAGCTGCCATGGCCCCACAGCACACCGGCCCAGGGTGTCTCGGACGCCCTGGTGTGCTTCCCCCCAAGTGAACCGCTCTCATCCACCAAGGCAAACAGAACCACATCTCTAACCCACTAAAGTTTTGTTCTGGTTTCTGACTTTAGAAAGGCAGACAGACAGGAATGATACAATAACATTTTTTTTTCTATTGGAAAAATCCGACAGTAAACAAGGAGGAAGAAGACATAGGCTGAGTAACTGACAAGTCCAGGTTGTTCAGCTTCACATCTTAAGCATGTTTTACAAGGGACTCTGAGATACTTGCAGTAAAAAAGTAAGACTTGACATTTGTGCTTCCATGGCTGCATCCATATTGCAGGAATAATCTAGGCTGACACCACTTTAACTGCCATGGCTCTATGCAATGGAATTCTGGGAAATACAGTTTGTTGTGGCACCAGAGCTCTCTGACAGAGGTGGTGAAATATCTCATCAAACTACAAATCCCAGAATTCCATATCAGTGTGCCATGGCAGTTCATATGGTGTCAAGCTCCATTTTTCCTGCAGTGCTGATGCAGTCTCCATCTTCAGATGCCTCTGAAGTAGACCAAGACTTCAAAAGCTTATGCTACAACTTCTTTTGCACAGTAGTGTCAACCTTCAGGGAAGATGAAGCCCATGTTTCACTGTAGTAAAAGCATTAAACTGATTTTTAGGTACCATCATCTCTTAGCCCCACACCTATCCTCATGAAACTTTGCAACTTTCTAGGCTGGTGAACATCTATGACTGGTACCATTTTTCCACATACTTCCCTCTCCCCCAGCTCATGCATGTACACACATAAAAGCAATAGGTTTAGAGAAGAAATTAGAATGAGCTCTCTTCCTCATTTTGAAGGCTCACATACCACATGAACCATAGCCTACTCTATGACACTTTCCAGTTCATTACTTATGGCAACACATAGTAATGATCCACAAAGAGATATCATCTGAAATGGCAGCCTCCTATGGCTCTGGAGATCAGGGTTCAAATTCCTGTTCAGCCCTGGAAACCCACTGGAGTCAATATCACACTGCACTGTTGTAGCACTATTATTCTACAGCTATAATAATAATAATAATAATAAATAAAATTTATTTGTACCCCGAACCCTCTGTGAACAGTCGGGGCAGCTAACAACAATTAAAATTACATACAATATAAATCCACAACAGGCCCAAAACCCACCCACTCCTTAAAAAAGTATTAAACCAAGAGCTATTGAAACATCTTAACTAAAATGACATACAATAAAAACCAGGTCATAGACAACAATAATATAATAAAGCAAACAAAATAGCGGCAGCATCTAGGATGAGAGAGGGAGCAATAAGGGAGTTCCTGAGGCTGGGAAGTCTATTCTGGAAAGGCCTGCCAGAAGAGATCCATCTTAACAGCCTTTTTGAAGCTGTTTAGCATTGTAATCTGATGGATCTCATCTGGCAGGCCATTCCATAATCTGGGGGCGATTACTGAGAATGCTCCCTGGAAGGTTGCAGACAGCCTAGATTTTAATGGCTGAAGTAAGTTCCTCCCAGAGTACTGGAGTGCGCAGGGAGGATTGTATGGGAAGAGGTGGTCCCAAGGATAGGTTGGACCCAAGCCATTTAGGGCTTTAAAGATAACCAACACCTTATACTGGGCCCGGAAACTAATAGGCAGCCAGTGAAGGGACTTTAATACCGGAGTTATGTGATCCCTCCTAGATGTTCCCAAAACCACTCTGGCTGGCATGTTTTGTACTAACTGAAGTTTCTGGAGCAAGCATGAGGATAGCCCCATGTAGAGCACATTACAGAAATCCAGACAGGAGGTTACAGCATGTGCACCACAGTCTCGAGATCCCTTACTTCCATAAAAGGGTGCAGCTCGAGTATCAGCCAAAGCTGATAACAGGCACTTCTGACTATCGCATTTACCTGATTAATCATCAGGAGCAATGAGTCAAGGAGCACCCCCAGACTGCGAACACAGTCCTTTACGGAGAGTGTGACCCTGTCCAGGACTGGAGGTTGCGACCCAATTCCTAGTTTCGGGGCTGCTACTGTGAGCACCTCCGTTTTGTCTGGATTCACTCTCAATCTGTTTTTCCTCATTCCAACCCATTACTGCCTTAAGACATTCATTGAGAGGAGAGACGCCATTGGAAGTCAAGGCTGACAATCGAGACATGGAGAAATAGATCTGGGTGTCATCGTCAACAGCAGGCATGCCAATGATGTCCTCGGGAAGGGGTTGGGGCATCTGGCATCCAGCTGCCCCTCCCCTTCCCTGGCTCCAAGACAGCACTTTGCACTGTCTTGCAGAGCCCCTGATGCATTAGAAAAAACAATAATGCTTGGTAAATGAGTAAGAAAAGAGACCTCACTATGGGCAGATTGAGTCCTGTGGAATTCTGGTGTTTGTAGCTTAGCAAGACCTAAGAATTTTCTGGCTAAGAATTCTAAATGCCCACCTAAACTGCAAATCCCAGGATGCAGCCATAGCAGTTAAAGTGGAATAATAATACTATAACAGTTTAGTGTAGTAGTGTCTTAAGTGGCCTTGGGTAACAACAACAACTGAAAAGTAAAGTATGTAATTTGATTTCTGTTTACTCTTTTTACTGAATGAGCACCTAAAAAATTTCTCCAGGTTTCCCAATAGGAAAACTGCCTGGTTACACTTTGCTTTCCACTAACAAAGGAGACAGAAAGTTTCAAATAAGCCAAAGAGTGTTCTGAGTTTATTTTCAGAATCGGCTACATTTATTGCTTGTCCTGCTCCCATCCAACATAATACCACCACATCACCTGAGTACCTTGTATGAAAGTGTAGGCTCTTCCTATGCTTTATTTCTCAAGTGAGTATGCAGATAAATGACCTTAAAATAAGTCCTTCCCTTGCACTTTCTCTCTTCCACCCTGTTTTTTCTTTCCTGAAGATCTTAACAACTTGCACATATATTTTCCCACAAATAGACAAATATCTGGGTGTGTTTTATAATGTTTCCTGAGGCATAGACTAAGATGGTAACCTCCTGTATTGGAAATACCTGGAAGAACATTGTACATTGAAATGTGTCTGTTGCCCTATTATGCTAAGCATCTTGGGTAGTTTCTCCCAGAAACCTATGCAGCTTTGACTTTTTCTAACGCTAAGCTTGTGTCTCCTTGTGGTCTGTCTTTGAAGGATAAGGTGACCTTGGAATTCAGGAATAGCTAGCTAGGCAATATAGCTTCCTTTAAAGGTAAAGGTATCCCCCATTGACAAGGCTCTCAAGTCATGTCCGACCATAGGGGTCAGTGCTCATCTCTATTACTAAGCTGAAGAGCCAGCGTTGTTAGAGTGGCTAGCATGACTGCACAGAATGCTGTTTACCTTCCTACCAAAGTGGTACCTATTTATCTATTTGCATTTGCATGCTTTCAAACTACTAGGTTGGCAGAAGGTGGGGCTAATGATGGGAGCTCACCCCACCATACGGTACCTGGGCCTCGAACTGCCAACCTGCTAATCTTTCAATCAACAGAGTCAGCATCTTAACCACTTTAGCCACCATATCCTGGTTCCCAGCATCCTTTAATAAAACCCTAATGACCAAGGATAAATTGTTGTTCATACAGTATTTATAAAAACTGGGAGTAAGATCACCAAGACAGGTTAATTAATTAGAAGCATGTGTCCAACACAGAGCAGGTCAGTTTGTCTGAGAATGAAGAAATACAGATAGTTTTGGAGAGTTCTGCCTTTTTAAAAAAAAGCCTATGAAACTGCCCTAAAGTAGCTCAGCTTGGTGCAGGGCAGTAGAGTACTGTGGGTGCTGCACATCACTGACCTGGAGTGACTTCATTGTTGCTTTCCTGGGGCTCTCAATAGCAGATGCGAGCTGCTATGTGGAACTTGATTTTTAGATACAGTACTTGCCTTAAACATCTGTAAAATTTGCAGGCTAGTTGCTAAATATGTTAAACCTTCCATTCACTGCCTCTGAATCCCAAAGACCTAATGCCTTTGGCAATACCTCACCATCTATGAAATCTAGGCTGTCGCAGACCTCCCAGTGGGCCTTCTCTGTCGCTGCCCCAAGATTATGGAATGGCCTGCCGGATGAAATGGCCTGAGATCTGTCTTATTACCACCCTTGACTGCTTTTAAAAAGCAGTAATGATGGATCTCTTCCAGCAGGCCTTCCCGGAATAATCTCCCGGCTCCCCAAGTTGGTCTGGTTCTGTCAACTCGCTCCCCTAACCGCCACTGCATGTTTTATGCCTGTTTAATGGCCTTTGTATGATGTGTTGGTTTTACTTTGATTGTTTTAATATTGTCTTAGTTTAATTTATTTTTAAGGGGTGGGGGGTTGGGGGGAGCAATTTGATTGATGTGCTTTACTTTCTATCGCTTTAACTTGTTGTATGACACCCCGGTTGCTTAGCAGAGGGGCAAGTTAAAAATAATTTATTATTATTATTATTATTTTATTATCATCATCATCATCATCATCTATACATACATCTGGCCTGCATGCAGCAGGCCAAGATAGGTGGCACAGGGTAAGCTGAACCATGCATTCTCTTTTAACATCTTGTTTGTTTATTTATTTTTATTTGACTGATTGATATCCTGCTTTTCTCCCAAATAAGACTCAAGACAGCTCACAGCATGAATTAAAATAAAGGCACCAAATCCTGTCTGATCTTGGAGGCAAGTGGTTAGTACTTGCATGGGAGTCAACCAACATATCCCAGGTGCTGCAGGCTGTATTTGAGAGAAAGGAACTGGCAAAACCCCTCTGAGTATTCCTTGTCTAAGAAGGCCCTATGAAATTCATGAGGTTGCCATAAGTTGGCAGGTGACTTGAAGGCACATACACATTAATTAGAACCTAATAATTTTTTTAAAAAAATGTGTTGTTGTTGTTAACTGCCTTTGAGTCAACTTCAATTCATGGCGGCCCTGTGAATGAGACATCTCCAAGACTCCAAGATTCCATGTTTAGGGGGGATGCAGACGGTGAAAAGTGCTGTCTTCAAGCCCAGGAAGGGGAGGGGCAGCCAGATGCTGAGCACCCCAACCCTTTTCTGAAGACGTCATTGGAGCGCCCACCATTGCACACGGTGGGCGCTCCGATGATGTCCTTCTGGCTCAGCATCCGGACATGCTGAGCCAGAAGGAGAGTGGAAGAGGCACCCCTTTTGGCTCCTCTGAAAGGAGCGCTATTTTAGTGCTCCTTTTCAGAGGCACCATAAGGGTGGATCGGAGCTGAGGCGTGGGGCAGCCTCGGTCCCAATCTGCAGCTTCTAAGGGCGGACCATGGCTGCCCATCTGTAGAGGCCCTTAGTCATCTTGACTTTCAGGAAGATTCAGGCTTGACAGGAGCCATCAGTTTGTCTTTTTAGCCTTCTATGGTATCTTCAGCACTCTTCTCCAGCATCACATCTCAAATGAGTTTATTCCCATATAATATCAGTACTTGAAAACAATATTAAATAATTTCAGAACATGACCAGAACAATAAGAATGCAAAGCACATATGCCAATAAGGAACTTTCCACTGTTAGTTACCAAATGCATTTTGAGATAAAAAGGTCTTTGCCTATTGGCACATGGAGATATGGGAGGGGATTTCCTACCAGCTTCCAGCATCAGCTTCCTGAGGTGAGTACCTCACACTATGTAATGACAGGGCTGGCCCTATTCCATCACATTCTTTGTAACAGAAAATCAAAATAGATGGAAGGGAAATCTATAATCCAAGGTTTTACAACAAAGAGGCCAAAGCTCAAGATATCTGGGGGGTTTCCCCTCCCCCTGCCACTGAAGTAAACTGTTACAAACTATTGCAACTTGCTGCCAATGAATATAAGCCTTACTTCATAAAGGATTTCTGTTGTTTGCATAAATCCTACTGACTGCACATAATGGGAAATTAAACCCAGAAGCTTTTTGTTTATTCGTTTGTTTTGATTATTTCAGACAGTAGTGTTTGTAAATGTGATTGACACTAAACCCCTGTTTAGGTTGGTTTTGAATAAATGCATGAACCTTAAACTTTGTCACTGTAAGCATACAGAGCAGGAAACATTTTGAGTGTTTTGAGAGTTTTGCTACTAATGGGTTGCTAACTCTTACTATTGCTCACGGCAAAATATAAGAATAGCCCTATTGGATAATCCAATTCAGTTCCCACAGTGGGAAGCCCTCTAAGAAACAGGAATGAAATAGCACCTTCCCACTCATGTTCCTCAGTGGTATTTAGAGGTATACTATCTCCTATAATAGAGATGCTAGTAGCTACTCATATCTATATATTCCTCTGTGAATTTATTTAACCTATTTTTTAAAACCCATCCAAGATGGCAGCCATCACATCATGTTGTGGTGGCAAACTCTAACTCCTAACAGGACACTGGATGAGGGTGCAGTTCCTTTTATCTGCCATCACTCTACTACCATAATGGTTCTATTACTTGTTGCAAGCTTTCAAAGCTCCACTGGCTTCTTCATCAGACAAGATATTACAAACTAAACAGGAGAGAAAAAAAATGGAGATATTAGTCAGATGCCTGCATTTTTATGTTTCTATCCTTAGTTAAGATGGTAAGTGGAAGGTATCTTCTGCAGGCTGCCCCCTGGCCTTTGCAAATCTCCCAATAGCCACATGGCCAGAAGGAGGAGGGGCCAGCCTGCAAAAGATACCCTCCACTTACCATCTTAACTAAGGACAGAAACATCAAAATGCAGGCATCTGACTAACATCTCCAATGTTTTATCCTGTTTGATTTGTAACATTTTGCCTGATGAAGAAGCCAGTGGAGCTTTGAAAGCTTGCAACAAGTATATTGTGCATTTTGGTTGGCCAATAAAGATATCACTGTTTGGCAGATTTTTGTTTGAATTTGCTAAATGGCCAACACAGCTACCCCTCCATGGTTCTACTACTGTGAGAGATGAAGAAAAACTGTTCTAGCTTAAGCATCATTTTTCAAAGTCACTAAAATGTCTCAAGTGCTGTAATACTTTATTATAGGGAAATGGTACATTTTCAAGATAGCCTAATGCCAGGCTGGGAATGTGGGGCCTATAGGCCACATATAGGCTACCAAAAACTTTAGATGGCTGCAAACCCTCCTGACACACGAGCTGAAAAATATTCAGGGGCTTCTAGATGTGATTCAGTGTTATCATGCTATTGCATCAACATAAGCTTTTAAGTGTCCAAAAGAGTCAGCAGTGATTTTGAACAAAGTGATGGATGCAATCCATAGATATCTAATGGAGAGAAGAATGCAGTGGGGGTGACCCTTACATCCTCTACAATTGTCCACTCAAAGATAAGACTTTGGGCTGAGGTTAAAAAAAAAATATGGGAGGTGTTGTTATTGTGTTTTCTCAAGAATTATATTTAAGAGCCAGCATGGTGCAATGGTTTGAGCATCTGACTACAACTGTGGAGATCAGGATTCAATTCCCTGCTTGGCCATGGACACCCATTGGATGACCTTGGGCAAATCACACATTCTCAAACCTGGAAAGGCTTTCTTAGGGTTGCCATAAGTTGGGAGTGACTTGAAAGCACACAGATTTATTTATTTGTGGTCCATAAGATATGAGTTCAAAGAGAAATTTCAAAAGTAGAAAGTCTGTGTTCTTAGATGTACATCGTTGTCCCTGAATTCTTTCTTCATTGACATAAACCCAACTAGGGTAAGACTCATGGTCACCCTAGGGAGGTGTTGCCTGTGAAATGCATCTCCTAAATTTCCTCTTATCAACAGCAGTCCATCTGTAGAAAGCTATTACCAGACACAATGACTATTCTGGTTAGTTTAAGTAAAGGGTAGGGAAGTAAGATGTTGATGGATTACTACTACCCTCATGTTTCATCACTAAGCAGGCTGATGTGAACTAGAGTTCAGCAACATCTGGAAAGCCCAGCCCTATTCATTCATTGGTTAGTTAAAGTATTACCTCTCAGCCAGCCAGGGTGCCTAAGGCAATGTTCAAGGGATAAAAACAATTTAAACGTACATGAATAATATAATTTTTAAAGAGCAGATTACATACACTCCTTAAAAATAATTTAAAGCTAGTCAGTTAAAACAGCCAATCTTAAGGACCAAAGGACAGGTGAAACAGAACCATCTTTTTTTGCCCATCAAAACTAGGGAGTTCCATAGTCAGGGTGTTGCTACAGAGAAAACCATGTCATAGAATCATAGAATCATAGAGTTGGAAGTGACCACAAGGGCCAT
>CM034701.1:361997807-362007832 GCA_020142125.1 Phrynosoma platyrhinos
AAACTGACCTGAAACTGACCTCTGGCAGCAGTTGTATAGAGCTAACTGATCAGTAAGTCATATTTTGTTTGTTGTTATGTTCCTTCAGGTAGACTCTGACTTAGTGTAACCCTATCATATGGTTTTCATGACAAGTTTTATTCAGAGAAAGATTGTCATCATGTTACTCTGATGCTGAGAGATCTATTCAAGATCACCCATTTCCATGGCTGAGCAGGGATTTGAACCTTGGTTACCCAGAATCCAATTCCATCAATTGAACCATTACAACAGACTGGCTTCCCAATCTACTTGGGGTTCATTAAATCAGTGGATGCCCTGTAACTGCTGACATTGATTTACCAATTCTACCAATGTGGATTGTAGAAAGAGCCTGATCTGTATATTCACTTCCTTTCTCTTAGCATGACACATTGACTGTTGTGCAAAAGATGAGACACTCAGCAAGAGCAGATTTATGCTACACAAGCTGATCTTGGCCATCATCTTTATCTCATTCATTCCATCCCCCACCAACCCCAACATAATAATTGTCAAATTGCTGTAACATGTAAAAGCAAACATTCCTGCATTTGTTTTCTTTAACATTTGAGTACATATTTTTTAAAGCCTAGTTTTATTTACCTATTTATTTATTTTGGCAGAAAAATAAAACTTTGCTAAAGCAAGGAATCTTGCTTTTCTGCTAACAGATAATTAAATTGCAAGATTTCAGCTAATGAGATGGGGGTGGACAACCTGTTTAGCACTGAGGGCCATGGTAGAAATACATCATGAGGATGAGATTTGTAGCTAATTTGCAGCTTTTATTTGCATATAATTAGCACAATTTACAAGGCATCAGCCTGCCAGATGCCAGCTAGTTGCTGAACATGTTCAACTCATTCTGCAACATTCTTCTTCTGAACTGGAGATATTCCAACACAAAAAAAACCACACCACCACCATGTCAGTCTCTGAAAAACCTTGATAGGTGGATTTAAACTTGAAAGGTGAAAAATTGTTGCTGTTGTTTGTAAATAGCATCTTGTTTAATGTCTCCTTTCCTAATTTTTGTCTCTCTTGATAAGCACTGAAAATCTAGGTGATTGGGTTTGGGGTTTTTTAATAAAAGAGAGGAGCAGAGCCAAGCTTTTAACTGAAAAGTCAGAATGATACATTCATCCCAGCTTCTTTGGGACAGCTGCCAGGGATTGAAAACCTTTGTGGGTCCTATCACCAGTGGCACCTGTGGTTTTCAGGTCTTGGGATGGTGAATCTGCTCCAGGTTTGAACTCTAAAGGGGCTATCCAAGATACTGAATACTATTTCAAAAATAAGTTCCACACTTTGGATAGTTCCTTTGGATAGATATCCAATCCCTCCCCAGAAGTCCGGCCCTCGGTGGATATCCTGCCCCCTGCTGAAAGTCCTGCCCCCGATGCCTGAAGTCCCACCCTAACTTGGGATCCTGCTCCCAGATTATGAAATGGTCTGCCTGATGAGATCTGTCAGATTACCAATTTAAACAGCTTTAAAACAGCTGTGAAGATGGATCTTTTCCGGCAGGCCTTTCCTGATTAGATCTCCCAGCCTCCAGAGTCCTTTTATCCTGCTGTTCAGTCCTTTACCATCAACTAGGCTTTTATAATGTAAACTGTTTTTAGTAGTATGTTTTAATTCTATCATTGTTTAATTCTGTTTTAAGGGGTGGGAGGGTTTATGGGTTTGGGATTGTATTTTACATTGTATTGAGTTTTAATGATGTAAGTTGCCTCGATTGTCTGACAGAGGGGCAGGATATAAATAAAATTTATTATTATTATTATTATTATTATTATTATTATGAATCCCTGCCTGTAGGTGGAATGTCTGAAGGGAGTCATGTGACCCTTCTACAATCATGTGATGCCCCTGTGGACCAGTAGGAAGAGATTTCAGGTGCCCTGTGCCCCTGCTAGTTTGAAAGAGCCAATCAGAAGGCAACTCTCCTGATTGGTTTAGGCCATCAGAGAGGTGAAGAATAGCCCTGCAGTGGCCATTCCCACCACCCCCTCTGTGGGTTGGGCCCAGTATAGGGTGGCACCTCTGATCAAACTCATAAGCCCCACCCCAGAGTCCTGCTGTAACTGGAAGTCCCACCCCAGCTGGATATCCAGTCCCTCCCTGGAAGTTCCACCCTCCCTGGTTATCCTAACCTCTGCCGGAAGTCTTGCTCCTTCCACAAGTCACCGAAGGTGTGCCACAAAAGGCTGGTGGCACACCTTCGGCGACTCTTCTGCCACAGTGTTTGCGGACGCTGCGGCAGGAAGGCATCATCAGAGCGCTGGCCGTGCAGAGGGGCCGGCGCTCCGATGATGCCTTCGGGAAGGGGTTGGGGCGCCCAGCGTGTGGCTGCCCCTCCCCTTCCTTGCCCCCAAAACGGCCCTTTGCGCCGTCTGCTTCCCCCCTAAGTACTGGTAACCAAAGTAGGGAGAGCAGAAAAAGGACTAAAAGAGTTAAATAATGTTTTAAGACCCCATGGTTAAACCTGTTTTGGATCATGTGTTTAAAGTACTTAAAATAGATCTTACAAAACATTTATAACTTCTAACATTGCATCTGGCTGAAAACTGGTGACTGCTTTGATACTTTTAAAACTGCTAAAAGTTTTTAAAATAAAAAAATGTTTATTTAAAAATGGTGGTTGTGATTTTCTTTTAAAAAGTGGCTCCTGGGGAATAAGTGTGTATTTAAATGGGGTGCCAGTATTCATGCAATGCTTATTCTCTTTAGGAAACATGATGCTTGGAGGGGGGAATAGAAATGGATGGAGGAGGGGAGTACAAATGATTCTTTAAATTAAACAATGTAGAGGATGGGGGAAGCCTTCATACAGAAATCTCCAACCTCCCTCCCCAACCTTCCTTAACCTAAAAACAGAAATAAAGCAAAGAAGAGATTCTTACAATTAAGCAGTATAGAGAAAAATACTGCTCCCCCCTCCCCACATCATACACCTCACTTGAACCTAAAAACAGAAATGAGGGGGGTTCTTAAATAATGTTGCTGAGGCAGCCAAGAAAAAAATCTTTTTTATGCAGACCACACACTGCCCCCACCACCATGTTTCCTAAATACTGAAATAAAAAGCATGATGAACATTTTAAACCACTGTTATAAAATTTACCTGGTGTGTTCCCTGCAAAAACCTTAAAAGAAAGAAGATGGCCTGCCACATGGCCCACATGGCAACATGTGACTGGCAGAAGGTCCATCATGGGGGTGGGGAATATAGACACATCCTATCACCTTTCTTTGGAGTGGGTGGGCAGCAAGTCTCAATAGTCAATCACAGACTGACTGACTGGAGTTTAAAAGTTCTGCAGAGAAGGAGGCTGTCCTTTTCTAGCTGCTGTTACAAGCTGATTGCTAGACAGAAATGAGTGTGGTTCTTAAATAATGTAGAGTTCTGTTCTGCTCTTGGCAGGTTTTCCCCCTGTTATTTATCTTTCCCCACCTTGAACATTTATTCAAAATGGCTTGGTGTGGGTCTTTATCCACATCAAAGAATAAATTATGATGCAGAGTCTATTAATTTTTGGGAAGAACTGAGTAATTTTAAATTTTCAAGCATAACGCATGGTTTTCTCTTTTCTCCATGTAAACTTGGGCGATAAAAACATAAACATTTATTCAAGTTTCCTATTAAATGTTAATTGTTAGGATGTAGCTCTGTTAAAAACAATTTAACATGAGGTGAAACAAGAATTTAAAATGTTTTAGAATTCTTTTTTACTTTTCTATGCTTACTGTGGAAGCTTTGTGGGAAGATTTGATGGGATTAGCAAACAAGCTTTTAAAAGCCTGCCACATGGTTCCACTTGTGACCATGTGATCAGCACATTTTTTAAAAAAATTGTCATATAAATCTGTTTTAAAAGCGCTCTTTTTATTTTTGTGAAATAAGCATGTTTTGAGATTTCTTTTATTTTGCCAGCTTGTGCTCTTTAATTATTTCTATCAAGGGTCAGGTCCCCATATGATTTTAAGATCACCATTTTTTTAAAAGAAGCATGGTTCTCCTGGGCCAGAAGTGAAGCTTCTCAATCACCTTTCCAAAATGAAATAGGACCTTTTTGTTCCAGTCTGTCTTTATCTCAACTGTGTCGGTGTCAATATGGTGCTTGCTTACAGGAATGTAGTGAGGCTTGCCATAACAAATATTGACATGATCATTATTCTGCCCTTGCACAGGTACACAGTGTAGCAATGGCACATAGATGTCCCTGACTATCTGATGCTCTACAATACCTGTGTAAACATATAAATAGTTGAAAGCCCCAGTGATGTCTGCTGCAAAAGGCAGGATTTTGACAAGATGGTTGGGAATAGCCCTAATATGTAGGATAATTCTGTCACAACCAGCAGTGTATATGTGCCATCTGATTCAAGCCTAACCTTTCTGGACACTTGGTCATACCGCAGAACCCCTTCTTGAGGGTCATTGGGGGGTTGCAGACTGCCAGAAATAGTGCAAATTGAGTCCACTTTTAGGGTTAGGGTTAGGGAATCATGGGGACTGTATTTTATTATGGCACCAGAGCTCTCTGACAGAGAAGGCTCAATGTCTCAGGGGGGAAAAAACAATTCCCATGATTCCCTAGCACTAACCCTAACCTTAAAAGTGGACTCAATTTGCACTATTTCTGGCAGTCTGCAACCCCCCCCATTGTGTGTTTTTATAAGGCTGTTCATGTATTCCAGTAGTTCAAGGATACTTGAATAATAGCAACATTGTAAAAGGTACTCCATGTCCTTTTTCCATTTCCAATTTCTAACCTCACATCAGCAGTTTCAGTGCTCCAGGTATTAGAGTACTGTATCTCAGCTAGTCCTACTTCCCATTTCCCAGGAAGCTCCAGAGGTCTTGCTACATATAGTAAAGCTTGAGATTGTGTTCTCTGGGAAAAAAAATATCTGCACAGTCATTACTTGGAAGTAGAACATAAAAGCTACTATCATCCATTTTTCCAAATCTTCCCAAGCGACTACTACACAGGTTCACCAACTTTAGAAGCAAGAACCCAACTGTTGAACTTGCTTGGCTATCCTAGCCATTTCACTAAGGGCCTAAGCAGACTGGCGGCCGTGGGCTGCCCTGTGAAGGTGTACCGTGGGACCGAGGTATCCCCATGCCTCAATCCAGCGGCACACCATCAGCGCCCCTGGAAAGGAGCACTAAAATAGCGCTCCTTTCATATGTCGCCGGAAGTGCGCTGTAAAACGTTGTGGCGCACTTTCGGTGACCTTTCTGCTGCAGCGTGTCCAGACACTGCAGCAGGAGGTCCTCCTCAGAGCGCCGGCCGTGCAGAGGGCTGGTGGCTCCGAGGACGACCTCAGGAGGGAGAGGGGGTGCCGAGCGCGCAGCTGCCCCTCCCCTTCCCTGCGCCAAGGATGGCTTTTTAAGCCATCTGCCAAGGCCCTAAGTAATGTTTATTTCTACCCCTCTTTTTTAAAGCTACAATTTTTTCAATCCTGTACACCCACTCATCTGAGATATTCATCTTTTGTAATTCTTCAGGATAAAAGCTGCCAACCACAGCTTCACCTTCATAATATTTCAGCAGAAACATGGTCCTATCCGCTTTTCTGATGACTTGGCCCACAATTAATATCTTTGTGGTAAAATTCTGTTCATAGACCTTAGCAAATATCCCCTTGCTTTTAGAAATCCTTGCATGGTGTCCTTTTCTGAGCAGTCGACCCTCCTATTTTCTTTTGACAGCAGACCCATAAACTGTTTTCCACACTACTATATCATTGGAACCATTAACATCAACAGGCATTGCTTTGATTGTATGGTGAAAACTATGATTATAACTTTTTATAAACAAGGGGGGGCATCAGTATAGGTAAAGGTATTATTAGCTGTGAAATACCTCTGCATTTTTGTTTTTAAAGTTCTATTAAACCACTCCACAACCCTGGCTTTAACTTCACTATTTCTGACAAAATGATGCATTCCATATTGTTTTAACTGGCTACTTACAGGCTTGTTTAAAAACTCACGGCCATGATCTGTTTACAATTTTCTAGGTTTTCTTCCATCTTGTGTGAAAATAGTGTCTTGACACTTCTCTATGTGATTTATCCTTCAGAGCCACAGTCCAGGCATATTTTGAAAGAATATAAATAATAATAATAATAATAATAATAATAATAATAATAATAATAAATTTTATTTTAACCCACACCTCTGCAAGGCAATCGAGGCAGCGTACAAAGTTAAAACAAGACAGCAGTTAAAACAATTCCATCCCCCCATCCCTAACCCACCCACCTCATAAAAGTCAAATTAAACTAGTAGAATAATTAAAATATCAAATAAATCAACAACAATAATTAAAACATTAGAACAACAGTGGTATCAGGGAGCAGTAACCATCCAAACTCTGATAGGGGTGGGAGAATTATTGAGAAATATCTATTACTGTTAAAATGTACTTGTAACCCCTATTATACTTAGAAAACTGTTGCATGTCAACTAAATTAGCCTGCCATTGAGAATCCAATTTAGATAAAACAGTCTTGTTTCTTTTAAAATGAACCCTGGCTGGAAAGCCAACCAGCAACCTCCCTCTTCCGGATGGTTTTGCTCTATTTTTTCACCTCTAGAAAGAGTGGGTAAATACCCCCAAAGTTTCCAACTTCTTCAGGGGCATAATATATTTTCTTTAGAATTTTTTCATGTTCTGACATATAGTAAAGCTTATGTAAGTATGAACACACAGGAATAGAACAAGCCATTTTTATTGCAAATTACATGGAGCACATCTAATCCTCTGGATTGAAGGAAACTCATGATATGTTTACATTCTGAGAGTTTCCAATCTAAAGATTTTTCACATTACTTCCATGCACACCATCTTTCTGTTGGCAAAAACATTTAAAACACATTTTTAGTTTTTTTAAAAAAGCTATGCCTGCAACTCACCCCACTTCTCTCTCTCTCTCTCTCTCTCTTTTAAAACTAACACCCACTCAACTCATACCAGTGAGCTCTTGTAACCTGCATCTATCTTTTTGAAGTTGTCTGCCAAGGCATTCTCCAACAAGTCATCAAGGAGTGGCTGGTAAGTAGACACAGCTTGATTAGGCTCTCCCACTCAATCTTCTGAGGGTCTGTTTTACAAAGCACACTGCTGTCTACCCCTTCTGGAACAGAAATTGGAAGTCTTTCCATCTGTGAGGAAAGTGCCTTTGGATCACAATCACAATCTAGGGCATTGTCAGGGCCATCTATACTCCAGTCAACCTTCCACTTAGTTTTGGCACCAGGGCCTCAGCATGCTGAAAAACCAACCATAGGTGAATCCTCCACAGCAGCCTCTTCCTCATCAACACTGGTTTTCAGGTCTGCAGGAATTGGTGAGAGAGGCTTCACAAATTTTGCCCAATGTTCATTACACAAGGGTATTGAAGGATTAAAAAAAACCACCATGCCTGGTGGTAGAGGGGGGAAAGAGAAGAATCTATGGGTCCCCATGCCCCATGCCTTCTTTATAGGAATTTTGTTGTTGTTGTTGTTGTTGCTACAGAGGGTCTGGGAAAACTCACAGAACTCAGAGGTGGCTAGCTCCATGCTGTCTCTTCTGAAAATGTCTGGACTTGCCCAAAGGCTTCCTGTACAAAGCAAGCCCAACCCATGGGGGGGGAGATGGCCCCACAGGGGCCATTTCCTGCCTCCCTGGTGGCCTCAGCCAATCAGGAGAGTTGCTAAAACCACCTTCCAATTGGGTCTTTTGAAGCAGCAGGATCACAGGGCCCCTGAAACCTCTCCCTACAGGTACACAGGAGTGTCACATGATTGTAGAGGGGTCACATGACTCCCTTCAGACATCCCACCTACAGGCAGGGATTCCTATTGGGAGTGGGAACCCAAGTTGTGGTGGGACTTCAGGTGGGGGGGCAGGATGTCTGGAGAGGGTGTGACCTCCGTGGAGGAACTGGATATCCAGCTGGGGCATTTATCTGTTGATTAGATAAATGACAAGACTCATCGTAGGAACTTTCTTTGGTCCTATTGAGAGGCAATATGTGCAGCACAGAGATTTTTCTGTTCTGCACATATTGCGTCTGCAGAGTCCCGTTCAGCAGAGCTGTTTAGGGTGGTAAGGGAGCTGATGCAGGTACCTCCTGCACAGAACCCATTATGTAACCCAACAACGGCCTGCTGTGACGCATTTAACAATTTTTTTGCAGATAAAATCTCTCGTATAAGAGCCAATTTAGATGCTAGTGTTTTGATAAAAATAACTGATGAGGGGTCCAGCAAATCTGTTAATGAAATTATTCTGGATCAGTTTCAATCTGTGAGTATCGATGACATGGACAAGCTCCTTGGTAGAGTAAAGAAAACAACCTGCCTTCTCAACCCTTGCCTATCATGGCTGGCCGTCCGGGGGGGTGCATTGAGGATGTTCCTTACAGACATCATTAATACATCCCTCAGGGGAAGGTTATATTCCATCCTGTTTGAAGGAAGTGGCTGTTAAGCCGCTTCTGAAAAAAACCTTCCCTGGACCCCCTGGATATGAACAACTATAGGCCAGTCTCTATGTTCCATTCTTGAGCAAGGTAATTGAGAGGGCTCCAAGCAGTCTTAGATGAAACTGATTATCTAGACCTATTTCAAACTGGCTTTAGGACAGGCTTTGGAGTTGAGACTGCCATGGTTGCCTTGGTCGACGACCTGTGTCTGAGCATCGACAGGGGTAGTGTGATCCTGTTGGTGCTTCTAGACCTCTCAGCAGCTTTTGATATGATAGATCATGGCATCCTCTTGGATTGCCTGAGTGGGTTAGGAGTCAGAGGCACTGTGCTGCAGTGGATCTGTTCCTTCCTCTTGGGCAGATCCCAGAGGGTGCTGCTCAGGGACAGTCGCTCTGGTAAAAAGGAGCTCACCTGCGGTGTCCCTCAAGGCACCATTCTGTCCCCAATGCTATTCAACATCTATATGAAGCCGCTGGGTGAGTTCATTTGGAGTCATGGAGCTGGGTGTTATCAGTACGCTGATGACACCCAGATCTATTTCTCCATGTCTCGATCGTCAGCCTCGACTCCCAATGACGTCTCCCCTCTCAATGAATGTCTTAAGGCAGTAATGGGCTGGATGAGGAAAAGCAGACTGAGGGTGAATCCAGATAAAACGGATGTGCTCAAAGTAGCAGCCCCGAATCTTTTTTCTTTATCTTTTCTTTATCTTTTTTGTGTATTTGTATTTATGTATGTTTATATTATATTTTATTTTTTGTATTTATGTATATTTGTATTGTTATACATATTTTTTTTGTATATGTATTGAATTGTAACATTTTAAAATTTAATAAAATTATTTTTAAAAATTTAAAAAAAAAAAAGTAGCAGCCCCGAAACGAGGAATTGGGTTGCAACCTCCAGTCCTGGACGGGGTCACACTCTCTGTTCACATTCTGGGGGTGCTCCTTGACTCATCACTCTGGGTGACTAATCAGGTGAATGCGACAGTCAGGAGTGCCTGTTAGCTTCAGCTGATACGCCAGCTGCGCTCTTTTCTGGAAGTAAGGGATCTTGAGACTGTTGTGCACACACTGGTAACCTCCCATATGGATTTCTGTAATGCACTCTACATGGGGCTACCCTCATGCTTGGTCTGGAAACTTCAATTAGTACAAAACATGGCAGCCAGAGTGGTTTCAGGAACATCTAGGAGGGACCATATAACTCCAGTATTAAAATCCCTCCACTGGCTGCCTATTAGTTTCCGGGCCCAGTATAAGGTGTTGGTTATTACCTTTAAAGCCCTAAATGGCTTGGGTCCAACCTATCTTTGTGACCACCTCCTCCCATACAATCCTCCCTGCACACTCTGGTCCTCTGGGAGAAACTTGCTTCAGCCATTAAAATCTAGGCTGTCTGCAACCTCCCAGGGGGCATTCTCACTAATCGCCCCCAGATTATGGAATGGCCTGCCGGATGAGATCCGTCTGATTACAACACTAAACAGCTTCAAAAAGGCTATTAAG
>CM034701.1:362008203-362021625 GCA_020142125.1 Phrynosoma platyrhinos
CCCCGACTGTTCACATAGGGGCTGGGTACAAATAAATTTTATTATTTATTATTATAACATTTAGGTTGCATTAATTCAAGTCACCATAGCTACTGTATCAGTCACAGCTGGCTGGCCACTGTCCCCTGTGGGGGTTGTGTTACAATACAATACGTTTGCCTTCCCTGTTTCTCACACCAAAATGTGATAGGACTTTGTACAGCCTTTCCCACTTGGATTGCAGGTCCACCTTTTCCCATTAAATTACGCAACATTCAGATGAGCAAAGGCTGCAGCTTCACTTGGCCTAATTTTTTTTCCTTCCCCATAACATTTTGTCCCAAGCTTCTTTCTCTGCTGCAGAACATTGCTTGTCTTCCTCTCCCTTCCCCTGACAATTCCAAGTTTCAATGCAAAGTGTGTTTAAGTGTAAACTCTCAAAAGTCATTCAGTTTTTCCCTCTCTCTGTTTGCATAATTTCTCCTACCATCCCAAATTGCCATCAACATGTTATTTCTATAGGGTAGTAGCATGTGTTTTAATATTTCAATTTGCACACTTTCCCCATGCCAAAAAAAAAAAAAATCACTGTAAGCAGGTGATTCCCCCCACTCCCCAGAAAGTTTCTCTTTTAATGCAAATTTGCAGTTTCAGGAAATGTGTGCAGTTTGAATTGTGCTGGGAACAAAAGATACAATTCTTACAAAGTTGTGAAAACTTTTGATGTGTTGTTTTTCTTCCTGTGTAAGTTCCTTAAGGGGTCAGAAACTCCAAATTCAACCTTAGTTGAAAAACTGGTAAAAGTTCCATTCCATCCCTATCCAGCAGTGTCCCTAGCTAGGATATGTTGGGAATCCAAGTACAGTTCTCTGAACATGATAATACATCATTTTCCACTTGCAATGCCACACAGACTATTTCACTGAGCAGAAATATCACCACTGATCCCCACAAGAGTGGAATTGCTCCTTTGTATTAAAGAGGTATATAGCAGTCCAAGCTCTTCAGTTACTTTGTTCTCTAAAGGGAAAGAGTTTGCCAATAATGGGTTTTAGCCTAAAAGGTTTTGTTGAAAAGTCCGGTCATGGTACAAAGCTAAAGATAATGTTTTCTCTATCTGCAGTTTTTGAATAAATCTGAGATGAGTCTATATATGGTTGTTTTTATCTCACCTGCGAAATCTTCTGAGGAAAAGCCAGATAAGGTAGTGATTATTTAAACAGGCATTTTGCTGTTCTTTCCAATACTCCTCCTCGTTCACCAATGAGGCCAAATGCACCTTTGAACTAAAGTGGAAGCTTTAGTGTGAAGGGAAACATATCCAGAAGGGAGTTCAGCTAAATGGCTGCTGTTCATTCTCTTAACTCTGGGTATCTGAATCCAAGGCAAAGAGAGTGGGTCCAACATTCTTGGATGGAAATCACACCTTCTGCACTTTTCCTTTAGCACACCTACAGTACATAGTAGCTTGGCTGCTTCCAGTCTTCACCATCTGTTCAGATGGCATGATGCCTACACACATGTTGGATGATATATAGATGCCAGGCAACAATACGAATTGATGGGCAGTCTGCATAACTCTGCAATTTCAGTCTCTTGTGCATGGAGGCCATCCTCCGCCAGAAATGAAGGACTGGCACTTTGTATCTCCATAGACTTGTTTGCACCTGTTGACACTGCCATGCCAAAAAAGGAGGAGGAAGAGAAATACTTGAGCAAGTGAAACAAAGAAGACATTAACCTTACAAGCATTATCACTTCCCAAGTCCAAACAAAATCTTCTGGCATTAGGAGACTAGAAGACAGTGAATTTCATTATGATTTCAACCCTCAAACACCCAAGTTTCACTATGCATTTTTAAATCATCAGCTGAAACATCTGTTCAGATTCATATAATTAGGGCACGTGATTGATGTACTTCACCACAAGGATAGGATATATTTCAAAACAACTAGAAACACAGGAATATTTTTAGATAAATTCAGGCAGGAGTAAAATATAAGTCTTCTTTCAATGTGCAGCACCTACCTAAGGTATCTCTGCGCATGAATAGGGCCCATACTGTGTAGCATTTCCCCAGCAGCTACACATGAAGTATTAATGCCTACAACATAAATATCTACAGGGAGTGTGAGGACACGGGCACTACTGACCTTGCATAGGACTCTTCCATCCAGATGTTTACACCATATGTGTGATACCAGGAAGAGGAGGCAATGTCACAAAATGTGTGATTAGAGTGGAACTACACAGCATAACCCTACACTTGCTCACATATCACAGTGTTGAATTTTGCTTGATTAAATAGAACAGTGTGGCCCATGGATCTTACCTAACATCTAAGAACTCCTTATATGCTCATCTATCTACTCAGAGCTCCTCCAACATCTAACATGCCCCATTACCCTTCAAATGGCATGTCTCCCACATCATGTCTCCCACATATTCTTAGGAGCTTCATTTTTCAATTAAATGTGATTTCTAAATTGGCATACTTCAGGTAAAAAAATAATAATTTTGGATTTTTTTTCCCTTTAATAACTTTATTAGTTAAAATAAACCTTAAGCAACATACATATTAATTATTTTTCCAATAAGAAATACATATGTTCACATACTTAAATATTTCAAAACAAACAACAAATAAACAATACAAAACAAACAATTAAAATAACTTCCTTGTTGGGTATATGTTGTGTTTTAGCCCGTTTTCTTCAACTTCTATATCCATTGTTTCAATTTTCTCTTATGCCATACAGTTTAACACTGTTTCTTTTGTCATGTGTAACTATCAACTACTTTATTTATTGTTAGTCAAAAACTATATAGTGCTCGAAACTAAACCTATCTTAATATTTTTATGTAAAACCTATGGTACAATCTAAGTCCCCTATTTGCTTCCAATATTCAATCACGACTCTCCAGTCTTTCTTAAAGGTATCATAACCTAGACCCTTGATTAGGCCAGTTAATCTGTCCATTTCTATAATGTCTAATATTTTCTTAAACCAATCTTGAGTAGTAGGAATGTCTTTGGCCTTCCATTTAGATGCATATGTTAATCTTGAGGCAGATATAAGATAAAAAATTATTTTCTCATATTTTTTTCTCCAAATTTTCATCGGTAATTATTCCCAAAAGGAAGATCTATGGATCATATTTCAGATTGGATTTTAAAATTTCATTCAAAATATTTCTTACAATTCGCCAAAATTTCTTCACCTTCTTACATTTCCACCAAAGATGATATAAGGATCCAATCTTTCTGTCCAGGAAAGCTGCCAACACGTGGCTGATAAGGACAGGGGCCTCTTCCAAGACAACAACCCAGTTTTAAGTAACGTACCACTGTTTGCTTGCAGCAGGCAACCAACAAGTCCAGAGTTCTGAAAGGCAGGTCCAGAGAGCAATCCAAGGTCCAGGGTTATCACGAGCAGGTAGTCCAGAGCCGTTCCAAAGGTTGCAAGATATAAACAGTCTAGAGTCAAGCCGAGAGCCAAGAGTTTTCACCGGGGAATCCAAGATAAGCCTTGATGGAGAGCTTGGCTTTTCCCAGCTGCTTATCTAGCCTTAGCTCCTCTCTCCCAGGTGTTTCTCTTTAGCTGCGCGTTTCTCAGCTAACCTTTGAGAACGCCGCAGCCCCGCACTATCTGTTCTCCTTTGAGCAAAGGTAAGGATCTCAATCTCTTGCTCCTCTGCTTCTTCCTGGCCTGAAGCCTCTGCTGGGGAAAGGCTTTCTGCTGGAGGGAGGCTAGGCTGCTGAGGAGGGAGGCTAGGCTGCTGAGGCAGGGGCTGTTACTCAATGGGTTTCACACAGCTAGGTCCAGGTTCAGCTAGGTCTATGGTGGCTGGTAGCACCAAGCTAGGATCTAGCCCCACATCCTCCCCCTCAGAGTCCTCCAGGTCCTCCACCTGGCTGTCCCTGACACTTCTTCTCACACTTCCAACAGGTATGTGACTGAATTTTATTCATTTTGGCAAGTTTTACTGGTGTCAGATGCCAGCGAAATTGTATCTTGTAAAAATTCTCTTTAATATTATAATTTAATGTATGTTTTAATCTTCTTCCCCAACATTTTTCCCATTGATCTAAATCTATATCATAGCCAAAATCTTGAGCCCATTTTATCATCTGAGGCTTAATTAAATCCTGTTCTAATTCAATTGTCAATAACATTCTATAGAATTTTGATATTTTGTGTTTATCTTATGATTTTACTATATCCTCATATTATTTAAAACTCTGATCGATTTAGTTTTTTTATCTATTAAGAAGTGTTTTTTTTTTTATTTGCCTATAGGTAAACCAGTTACAGCAATACCCTTCAAGATTTAGTTGTTCCTCTTTTTTAACAGTCATATTTATTCCATCCTTTATTATCAAATTCTTATATATTAGCCACTTTTCTTTACCTAATTTGTTATTTTTTGAAACCATTTCACCAACCCCATATGAACTGCCACCCCATATGAACTTCGATAAATCTCAGTTCCATTTGACAAATGGTGAATCATTCAAAATGATGGGAATATTTTGAAATAAGTATATCATTTTAGATAAAATATTCATTTTGATAGTAGCGATTCTTCTCATCCAGGAAATATTCAAATCCTATTTTACTTCAGCCCATTTTTTCTCACAATTATTTTTGAATAGGTCAGAGTTTTTTGTAGTAAAATTTATACCTAAATATTTCACCATTTTAACTTCTTGAAACTTAGTTTTATCCTTTAATATCCTTTTTCCTCATTTAATAGGTTCATTGTTAGCATTGAGGTTTTTTCCTTGTTAATTTTTAAACCTGTTGCTTTGCCGAATTTGCCCATTATACTCAAAAGGCAATCAATATCTTCACAAGGATTTGAAATTGTAACCAAGAGGTCATCAGCAAATGCCTTAACCTTAAACTCTTCACCTTTAATTCTAGTTCCTTGTATATTTTTTTCAGCTCGAATCTTATTCATCAAAATTTCAAAATTCAATATAAATAATAAAGGGGATAAAGGGCAGCCCTGTCGGACACCTTTCTGGATATTGAAAGACTTTGTTGATTCCCCATTTACCAACAATTTAGCTTCCTGATTTTGATATATTGATTCTATCCAATTTAAAAAATTCCCACCAAGGTCTAGTTTTTGTAATAAATATCGAATGAAAGTCCAATTCAGATTGTCAAAGGCTTTTTCAATATCAAAGAACAATATGGCCAATTTTTTGTCTATGTTTTCATTACAGTATTCTATTAGATTTATTACATGTCTAGTGTTATCTTTAAACATTCTACCAGGGAGAAAGTTTGCTTGATCTTCGTGTATCCAATGAGAGACCCATTTTTTTAGTCTATTTGCTATAATATTTGTGAATATTTTATAGTCATTACTGAGCAAAGAAATTGGCCTATAATTTTTTGGATCAGATTTATCCTTGTTTTCTTTAGGATAAGAATAATGTTAGCCTGTAACCAAGTTTTTTGGATAGACCCATCCAAAATCCCATTCATTGTTTTTAATAGCAGATCTATCAGTTGATCACTACATTCTTTATAATATTCGGAAATAAATCCATCTGGCCCAGGAGATTTTCCTGATTTCAGATTCCTAATGGAATCGAGAAGTTCTTGAAGCCCAATTTTTTTAAACTCTATCTTATATTCCCTGGGGACTTTCTTTAAATTATAGCTATCTAAATATGCTTTAATTACATCAGATTTGTCTTGGGTTTCCCTATATAAATTTGAGAAATAGTCTACCAAAATTCTTTTAATTTGGGTTTGAGATGAAATAGTAGTCATTCCTTCTTTTAATTCTGCAATAATCCTTTTTTCTTGCTCCTTTCTTAGTTTCCCAGCTAGCATTTTCCCTGGCTTATTCAAAAATTTGAAATATTTTTGTTGGACAAATTTTAGTTTCTTTGAATTTCATCCATTGATATTATCAATATCTGTTTTTGAATCTTTTTTTATATCTTCTTTTAATTTCCTTTGGTTGGGATATATTTTCAATTGGTCTTCTTTTAATTTTATTTCCTGTTCTAACTCTTTTATCTTCTCCTCCTTTGCTCTCTTTATTTCAGCTCCTTTTTTCATGAAAAATCCTCTCATGTATGCCTTTGCGGCATCCCAGACAACATCTATTTGAGTTTCCTTGTTTAAGTTTTCTGGGAAGAAAAATTGTAATTATTCTTGGACTTTCTTAACAATTTTTTCATTTCTCAATAAATTGACATTTAGTCTCCACCTAAATTCTTTATGGCCATTTTTCATTATCATCATAATAGGATTATGATCAGACCAAATGGCTGTTAAGGTGTCTATTTTACATATTTGATTACATAACAGTGTGGAGACCAAAAACATGTCAATCCTTGACCAGGAGTTATGGACATGTGAAAAAAAAAGTGTAGTCCTTTACTTTAGTGTTTAACATCCTCCATATATCCTTCAAGGCTAATCTCTCTTGGAAGGTGAAGAAACTTTTAGGAAGTTTGCCTTGATCTAACTTAATCCTTTTAGTTGAAAATTTGTCTTTTTGGGAATCAATAACCCAGTTCCAATCCCCCAAGGCAATCATCAAGTCATTGTTATTACTCTTGAGTTTATTCAATAATTGTTCAAAAAAAATTAGACAGAGGGGCATATACCCCAACAAATAATATCTTCTCCCCTTTCAAATTGACTTCCACCACCACAAAGTGTCCGTTAGGATCTACTAATACTATCTTTGAGTCAATTCTATTTGAGACATATAGTACAACACCTTTTTTGTTTGTTTGTTTTTTGCTGCCACAACATATTCTGTACCTAGTCTCTTATTTATCAAGTATTTTACATCTTTGGACCTTATATGAGTTTCTTGAAGACATAAAATGTCAGCCTTTAATTTCTGAAGGTAGTGATAGATCTTTTTTTATTTTTTGCAGAGTGTTTAACCCATTCACATTCCATGATAATATTTTTAGATTGTCCATTGATATTTATTGATCCCAAATTAATAGTAAATAGATCCCTATATACCTTCTGTATCTCTGTCTTCTATAGATTCCTCTTCTCTATTGAACTGTATGTCCTCCAGGTCCTCTAAAACATCCTCTTCTGTCACTACTCCCTCCCTTCCATATCTCCAATTAACTGCATCTTGATCTTCTTGTCTATCGCTATCATATGAGTGTCCCTCCTTTCTCACTAACCTATTGTCAGAACCTTGAGCAGTCTGTTCTGGTGTTTTTTTCTTTCTCTTCTCGGTTCACTTCTCTACCTTTTCTTCTTTTTTCTTCTTGATCCCAAAACATCCTGGCTTTATCTAAAGTCCTCAATATCACTTTCCTTTTCCTCCACCAGAAAATCAAACCTTCAGGGATACCCCACCTATAGGGGATTCCCTGCTGTCTCAAAAACACAGTGAGAAAAGCATATTCCTTTCTTTTTTTAAGCAATCTCACTGGGATATCCTTTAAAATCTGAACTTGGGTTCCATCTAATTCCAGAGGGGATTCATTATGGGTCCTCAAGAGCAAGTCACGTATTTGTCTTTGGACAAAATAGATCACAATGTCTCTAGGAAGATTTTTTTTTGTGACCATTGAATTAAGGCAAAAAGCCCTATCAATTTCAAATTGAAATTGCTGTTTATCTTTATTCAGAAAATCAGCCAATTTCAAAATTAAGTAGTCCATTAAATTTTCATTTTTATTCTCTGGGACCCCTCTGATCTTTAAACATTTTTCTCTTAATTTCTGTTCCCAGATTGCTTTCTCATCCAGATCAGTTTCTCTAGTCTTCCTGATATCATCCAAATCTTCTGCCAATCTATCCCCTCTATTTTCTAAATTTTCAATTCTACGATTTACAATAGATAATTCCCCTTTATTTTTTTAATTGTTTGGTTAATTTCCTATAATTCAGTTCTAATCTCTTGTCGAATCTCAGTTTTGAAGTCTTGCATCTCCTGCTTAATTTCCAATCAAAGTTTACTTATCTCTTCCAAAATATTAACGTTTAAATCTATCATTTTAGGTTGCTCTAACAAAGGTCGCCTAGGTAGTTGCAACTGGTTTTAAGCCTTAGCTAATTGGTTCCTTGACATCATGATCTATTTTTAAGAACAATATTTTTTTAAACCTTAGCCAAAAAAAATAGAGGAAGGTAGTACCTTTAAATAACCCAAATTCCACACAAACAAAATAAAGGTAGATCCCTTTGGGTATGTGGTATTTAGTGTCAGAGCATTTTTGCACAACAAAACACTTAGTAATTTCCCCCTTATATATAAACTACATATATATATATATATATATATATATATATATATATATATATATATATATATATATATATATATATATATATATACTTCTAATGAAATTCTAAATTACAATTGAAAAATTTTACAAAAGTTTTAAGATTAAAATTTTTAAATTACACGTGGAAATGGGGGTAATCTTATGAAACAATCACAATGACACTTGCTATTTCTCCTTAATTAAATTCTGATTGGGGTTGTCACTCTCCACACTCTTTGTACCTGTTTTTATCTTGCCTTAGAGAAGTAAGCTTGTTATCTCTCTGAATATTTTTCGATAATCCGAGGGAATTTCTTCAATATCTAAAAATGTGGGTTTAAACACTCCTAGGTGTATTTAACACAGTAGTACCACCAAGACTATTCTTATATTTGAACCCTCACTTCCTCTATATCAGAGGTAGGCAACCTTTCCCCTTTAAGGGCCGAGGGACTTCAGCTCCCAGAAGCCTCAGCCATGTTGGCCAATAGTCCCATGTTGGCCAATAGCTCCTGGGATTCTGGGAGCTGAAGTCCCTCGGCCCTTAAAGGGGAAAGGTTGCCTACCCCTGCTCTATATAGTCCTCTGTTAGTTTCCAAAAATAATAAGTTAATTACACAATAGTCACCATTAGTCCAGTCCGATAATCACCAAGAATCCTTTGGTTACCAATAGTCTAATCAAAATGAGACCAGCCTTATGTGTTCGAACTTAAAGTTTTTGGCCACTCTATCCTCCAACTCTTTGATCTCTTCTGGACAGTGAATTCAGGAAGATGATTTATCCACTTGAGTCTATAGTTCCGCTCCTTTGGCCATTCTATTGCTCTTCTTTATCATTGTGTTGGGCACTTCCTTCCGGCTGTTGTCTCTCTATCTCTCCAATTCTATTCCCCTTATAGGAGCTTCCTTCCAGTTGTCCCTAAAACTGATATCGCATCAACAGAGTCCACCATCAACCATCTAGAGCAGGGGTAGGCAACCTGTCCCCTTTAAAGGCCTAGGGACTTCAGCTCCCAGAAGCCTCAGCTATGTTGGTCAATAGTCCCATGTTGGCCAGTAGCTTCTGGGATTCTGGGAGCTGAAGTCCCTCGGCCCTTAAAGGGGACAGGTTGCCTACCCCTGCTCTAGAGGAAGCTCCTCCCAGTGCCTCCAAGCCGCGTCATTCACTTCTCGACTCCCCCAGGCTCGTGCCCCGCCTCAAGGTCGTGTCTCTCTCTCCTCCTCCAACTCCCACCAATCATCCTCGACAAGCTCCCAGGCATTAAGTAAGTTAACCCTTCATCAGGCTTCAAAAGTGGCCATGAACGGGGGGGAATCTTAATCCAGCTATTCTTCCGGAGACGTTATAGTGTGAATGTATTTATAGTGTCTGTAATGGGAGGGGGCAATTTCACAATTCACATAGCTCTGTTTCCAAATCAGTAAACTTGTAAATTAATAGTCTAAGTACCAGTCCAAATTATATGGCAATCTCCATAGAAATCATTAATCAGGGGCAAAGATAAGAAAAAAACTAATGTCCTTTGCACACATTATTATTCCTCTATCGTAGCACTGCAAGGTCTTTCTTATATAACCAAACTCGCTTCTTAATATTAAGGATAATCTCTGAATGGCGATATTTGGAGAAATAATTTGTCCAAGTATATACTGAACACCATACATTTCTACGATTCTCAACTTACTCACAGTCCTTAGTGTGATTAAAAATAAATTGGTGGCGTCCTGGTCTTCTTTAGGAAGATTTTGGCTAGATTATTTTTTCACTTCAAGACTTGTTTGTGAAAAATTCCTTTGCATGAAAAATGGGTCTCATAAAAATTGGTTATCTGTAAAACAACAACATATTTATGCAGGAAACAGTGTACTTTGTGTAAAATATAGTTTTTTGTTCAAAAAGTCTTCTTTGTGCAAATATCCTAAAAAAATTGTATCAATTATTAAAAAAAAGTCTAGAAATGTGAAAAATCTTGCTACAATTGACTATTTTCTTGATGGGCTGCCTCAATATATCACAGCACCTGAGGATGAGAAAAAACTAAAAGTAGCCTACATTCCTATTGCAGAGTTTTTTTTTATCAGCGTAGACTTTTCATTGGAAAGTTATCTACTGTCCCTTTTTCTTATTAATCTATGATTCTTAAAAAGAATATTTGGCAATTAAATACTTAGAATGTACAAGTTGAGTTTCTCTTCTCCAGAATTCCAAAATCCAGTATTGTCCAGATGAATGGCTGAGATACTGATACTTTTGCTTTCTGATAGTTCAGTGTACATAAACTTTGTTTCATGCCCAAGATTACTAAAAATACTATGTATAAAATTACTTTCAGGTTATATAGAGATTACCTCTACATCCACCAAAATATTCCTGATGTAAACACATGGAGATTTCTTGAGGAATCTAATGTTCTCTGCCACAAAGAGGCCCGTGGCCTCACTGGAATGTAGACATATTGGATTGCAAAAGAGGGGTCCCTGTTGATATGCAAATGGATTTTAAATTTTATGGACTTTGCAAATCTCCCTATAGCCACAGGGCCAGAAGAAGGAGGATCTTGCCTACTAAAGATATCCTCCCCACCATATACCATCTTAACTGAAGACTGAAACAACATGTAGGCATCTAACTAACATCTCCAATTGTTTTTTTCCTGTTTGGTTTGTAACATCTTGCCTGATGAAGAAGCCCATGGAGCTTTGAAAGCTTGCAACAAGTATATTGTGCATTTTGATTGGCCAATGAAGGTATCACTGATGGATTTTTGTTTGAATTTGCTAAATGGCCATGTATAACGTGTATATGAAATTTAAATGAATGAATTTCATGTTTAGACTTGGGTTCCATCTCAAAGATATCTTATTTTCTATACACAAATATTCCAAAATCTAAAAAAATCTAAAATCCCAAACAGTTTTGCTCCCAAGCATTTTGGATAAGGTAGATACAATCTGTGTTAGAAATATCCATTTCTAGTAATATTTTCTCTTAAGATATACATTATCCTAAAATACACATTATATCTACATTTGTCTTATAAAATCACTTTAGTGATTTTAGTGGTTTCCTGATTTTAGTGATTTTAGACTGGAGGCTATAATCTAAAGTCCTCCTCTGGGTGCACTTTACTGAATCATAGCACTCGCAGAGATTTCTAAGTACCACACCAAACTACACATCCTAGGATTCCGTAGGATGGAGTCAAGGAATTTAAAATGCTATAACTGTGTAATATCATCAGAAATCCACCAAACAATGATATCTTTATTGGGCCAACCAAAATGCATAATACACATGTTGCAAGCTTTGAAAGTTCCATCATTTTCTTCATCAGATAAGGTGCTAAAAACTATACAGGAGGAAAAAAATTGAAGATGTTGGTGATAGACCTGCATTTTGCTGTTTTTGTTCTCAGTTCAGATGGTATGGAGGGGTATATCTTGCAGGCTGGCACCTCCTCCTCCTGGCCATGTGGCTACTGGGAGATTTGCAAAGTAACTCTACATTACAGATCCATAACTGCAATTGTTGTTATTAACTGCCCTCGAGTCGACTTTGACTAATGGCAACCCTGTGGATGAGACATCTCCAAGACCCTCTGTCTTCATTGCTCCTCTTAGGTCCTGCAAATTCAGGCCCATGACCTCACTAATTCAGTCTAGCCACCTGGCAGTCTTCCTTTCTTTCTGCTACCCTCAACCTTTCCCAGCATTATTGTCTTTTCCAATGAGTCGTGCCTTCTCATGATGTGGCCAAAGTATGACAGCCTCAATTTGATCATTTTGGCTTCTAGGGGTATTTCAGGCTTGATCTGTTCAAGGACTCATTTGCTTGTCTTTTTGGCTGTCTACAATATCCTTAGCACTCTTCTCTAGTACCACATCTCAAATGAATTAATTTTCTTTTTATTCATTTCTTCACTGTCTGGATCTCACATTTGTACATGGTGGTGGGGAATACAATGGATTGGATGATTCTAAGCTTAGTGCTTAATTGTATATCTTTACTCTTTAGGATCTTTTCTAGCTCTTTCATGGCTGCCCTTCCCATTCCTAGTCTTCTTATCTCTTGACTGCAGTCTCTGTTCTGTTCAATGTTTGATCCAAGATGCAAGAAACTATTTGAATTTCCTCATTGTCTCAACTGAATTTATGTAGATTATCCATGGTCATTATTTTTGTTTTCTTTATGTTCAGCAGCAAGCCTGCCTTTGCACTTCCTCAGGAAATGTTCCAAGTCCATGATGTTTCCCACTAATAATATTGTGCAATCTGCATATCTTAGATTGTTAATGTTCTTTCCCTATATCTTTACTCCAATTTATTTATTCCATAACTGCAATACTGTCTTTATTTATTGTTTTTATGTCACTGCCATATAACAATTCCAGACAATGTTCTACCCAGTTCATAATCTGTTTCCAAGCAGGAATGCCTCTGCATCACCTAATTCCTACTCTGGCCCTGGTGGCGCAGTGGTTAAATCCCTGTACTGCAGCCACTCACTCATAAACCACAAGGTTGTGAGTTCAATACTAGCCCGGGCTCAGGCTTGACTCAGGCCTGCATCCTTCCAAGGTCGCTAAAATGAGTACCCAACTGTTGGGGGGCAATGAGTTTATGGTTGTAAACTACTTAGACACTGCATTGTGTGGTATGAAGCGGTAAATAAATGAAGCTGCTTTGCTTTTTTGCTTTTGGCCTGTCCACCAACCTGGCACACACCTCCAGGGAAATGAGTCCCTTCAGGTGGGAAACAATTCCTGTCTTACACACTGACAATTTTTAGTAACAAAATAGCAGAGCACTAATGATTACTGCTATGCAAGTGTATCCCAATGGTTAGTAGATAGTTACAATTCTGTTTCTATGAAGTATCATCACTATGTAAATAACTCAAGTATAATTATAGAGGGGAAAGGAGGGGGAAATGGATAAGTAAGTGATGACTGCGCAGCTGCAATGACAGTGCTGGAAAATCATCCTTCAGCAGCCTAAACATTCATTTGACAATGTACACCATTGATTACTTAATTACATTTAAATATATGTGCCAGTCACATTAGAAGCCCAAAGGAGACCATTACACTGTGCTATAAAGCCGCATGTATGCAAACGTTCTACTCTGTGAGGCTTTTTCAAAAAATAATCATTTTCTTTTC
>CM034701.1:362056572-362068177 GCA_020142125.1 Phrynosoma platyrhinos
GAACCACTGCAAAGCAGTGCCCCTGATACCCAACCCCCTCAGGCGGCCCAAGAGGATGCCGTGGTCGATTGTATCGAAAGCCGCTGAGAGGTCTAGGAGCACCAACAGGGTCACACTACCCCTGTCGATGCTCAGACGCAGATCGTCGGTCAAGGCAACCATGGCAGTCTCGACCCCAAAGCCTGTCCTGAAGCCGGTTTGAAATGGGTCTAGATAATCGGTTTCATCCAAGACAGCTTGGAGCTGAAGAGCAACTACACTGTCTTTTCTTCTTAACTGCTGGCCAATAATAACCAATCCACATTTACCTGGGGTTAGATGTTTGTGAAAAGACCATTTAAAAATTTATTTTTACTTTTATTCCATCTTGCTCCCTGGATACAAGTTGGTTTAAGCATATTAAAATAGCTAATAAAACACAATACATTATACATATAAAATTATACATTC
The DNA here is from genome assembly GCA_020142125.1 of Phrynosoma platyrhinos. Classification (NCBI taxonomy): domain Eukaryota; kingdom Metazoa; phylum Chordata; class Lepidosauria; order Squamata; family Phrynosomatidae; genus Phrynosoma; species Phrynosoma platyrhinos. The sequence goes on from CM034701.1 coordinate 362,057,023, forward strand.
ATTTTAAAAAGTCATTAAAATATGCTAAAACATCACCTTAATAAATATAGTAAAAGGGCAGCACATCCATTTAGACACAGTTAAGGTATTAAAGGCCTGCCTGAATAAACAGGTCTTTCCTGCTAGTAGAAGAACAATAGGGAGGGAGCTGTCCTAATTTCCAAGGCAAGGCAATTCCATTATAGGAGTGGCCACCCAGGGGGCCCTCCTCTGTGCCCCCACAAAACTTACCTTTGAAGGTGGTGGGGCTGAGAAAAGATCTCTCCTACATATGGGGAGATATGGTCCTCCAGATAACCTGAACCTGAGCTGCATGGGGCTTTACCGGTCACAATTCACCTTTTGCTAATTGACTGCATGGAGTCTATGTAAGATACACATTATGTGCAGTGTAACACTCAGTTAATTGATTGATTGGATAGGTGGTGGGTAGTCACATTTAATATTACTGGTGGCAAGCTTCCTTCAATTCACTTCTTAATGCATTTAGTTTTTCCAAGCATTCTGGAAGATTTGGGTACTTCCCCCTTGCCAAGGAGCTGAAGAAATTGTAGGCCAAGAGATGTCACTAGATAAAGTAGAGGGCTTGCAGTAAGATTCTCTTTAACTGACCTGGATGTTCCTAAGCACTCTCATTAATTTCTGGACTTTATGGTAACTGTAGTTTTTGATGCTTCTTGAAAAACTTGAGAATAGATCTAATTCTAAACAATAGTGTCATGCATCACTCCTTAGTCATTAACTCTGCAGAGGAGCACCAGAAAATAGAGTGAGAAATGCTTGTGACTTAAGGGGTGGGGGGAGTTGCTATTTAGCAAAAGAATTTGCTTCAGGAAAAATAAGACAAATTTTCTCCTATTTCTTGATTATTTTCAGAGCTTGCAAAAGTTACCTTATTGAACTACAGCTTCCAGAATCCCCAAGCAACATGGACTTTGCCCATGTTGACTAGGTTTTGGTGAGTTGCATATCTTCTCATGAGAGCCAGTATGTTGTAGTGGTTTGAGCATTGGTCTATGACTCTGGAGACAAGCATTCAATTTCCCCATTCAGCCATGAAACCCACTGGGTGACTTTGGGCAATTCACACTCTCTCAGCCTCAAGAGAAGGCAATGGTAAACCTCCTCTGAAAAAATCTTGCCAATTAATAATAATAATAATAATAATAATAATAATAATAATAGATTTTATTTTTATACCGCCCATTGGTAGTCCAATCCAGGCAGTTTACAGCATAAAAATTAGCATACAACATAAAACAACATTTTCCCTCCCCCCCTTAAAACGTTATTAAACCATATTATAATTAAAACCAATTAGCAATATAAAAACAGAAATTAAAATTAATAAAATACAATCATAATAACCCCTGTGACTTTCTTCCAAAAAAAACAGGGGTTCTAGAGGTTCTGCCGAGGCTGGGATATTTAGTCCAGAAAGGCCAGCTGGAAGAGATCCATCTTGACAGCCTTTTTAAAGCTGTCCAAAGATGTTAATTGACAGATCTCATCCGGCAGGCTGTTCCAGAGCCTGGAGGCGACAATAGAGAAAGCCCTCTGGGAGGTAGCCAAGAGCCTTGATTTTTGAGGCTCTAGCAAGTTCCTCCCAGAGGACCGGAGTGTGCGGGGAGGATCATATGGGAGGAGGCGGTCTCTGATATAGCTTGGACCCAAGCCATTTAGGGCTTTAAAGGTGATAACCAACACCTTGTACTGAGCCCGGAAACCAACAGGCAGCCAGTGGAGGGACCTCAAAACCGTAGTGATGTGGTCCCTCCTAGATGTTACAGATACAAGCCTGGCTGCCATATTTTGAACCAACTGTAGTTTCCGAACCAAGCACAAGAGTAGCCCCATGTAGAGCACATTACAGAAGTCCAGGCGTGAGGTTACCAGTGCATGCACAACAGTTAAATAACATCGGGGACAAAATAGCCCCCTGAGGGACCCCACAAATGAGCTCCCTCTTACTGGAGCAACTGTCCCCGAGCAGCATGATTGGCTTGTCTTGCAGTCATATGTTAGAAATGACTTGAAGGCACTCAACAGCAACAAAATATCTTTCCCAAGCTGTGATTATTTGCAATAGAAAACAGTTTGAATAGTTATTTCTACCAATTATAGTCAAAGCCCTCTGAACACTTCGTACTGTCCCTGTTGCATTTAGTGGAACAGTCTCCTTTTATATGGCCATTTGTTTCAAGCTCATTCTGCCAGTAATTCTTCACTGATCCTAGCTTAGGCCAAGCATTTCTAGACATAGCGATATCTCTACATCTCTTTGGAAGGCTCTTCTTACCTTCTGTCCAGTTTCAGTGGAAGTATTGTTTCTGTCATCATTTCTTTCTTTCTGCCCTTCAGAACACAGAAAAGCTGGCAAAGGTGAAATCTGAGCTGAACAATAGCCCTCAAACATCACATTGGGTACTTCTAAGTGTGTGATATCTGGAGGTGCTCAGATTTCCCCACTGCCAGACTGTCTTCTATGCAGATTGTATGACTCCTTCAGAAATAAGTGTCTGTCTCTGCGTATGCATGTATCAGAGTGAGAAGGAGAGTGAATATGAGAGGAGGGAGGAAAGGAATATCCCATCAGGAAAGGGACACAGGTTTTTCAAAAGTACTTCCTCCAGGAAGAGGTTGGGGCATAGAAAAATCCTGTACATTGAAAGATGGATGCTATTAAACATGGGTCACCTTGGATATATGTAAACTGTGTTTAAAGGATTCCCAGAACAAATGTTTCAATTCAAACATAATCTGGATCAAGACTACATTATGCAAGAAATATGTTAAGTTCCTTCTCCAGCTGAACACAAATCACCAGGACCAGCTGGTCACGGTCCCATCCTATATAAGTGGGATCAAAAATAAATTGAAAGACTTCTAAATTATTGAAGACAGAGTTATTTAGCTACATTGGTTTAAGGACGGTGGCATAAATGACTGAAGTATTCACTCACAGTGTTTTATGAAGCAGATCCAATGTGCAGGTTTTGTGTGACCTGCAATGACTTTAACGTCTCAGTAAATCACAAAGCTTAACAAATATTAAGATGGCAAAGATTACCTGTGTGTGCCAGATTTTATCTTTTATCCATTATCATTTAGGAAATGAAAAGCTTGAGTCGGAAATCAGTCACATGACAAGGACGATCTGTCAGCCTTGGAAGAAAACAACCTGCAGCAAGCAGGAATACAAATACACTCTTTGCATATATATGTATATATGAATATCTGTACATGTGTATATTACCTACCTAGCTAACTACCTACCTGTCTACCTACTTAACCATATAGCTGCATACATCTCTGTAAATCACATATACACATACACTTGTTTTTTCTGGGGTTAACTTTTAAGGTTTAGGCATTTTTTAAAAAGTGTCCAATTACTCCATTACTACTGGGCAGGAGACATATTCTCCCTTTATGCCATTGAAAAGGTCACTATATCCCAAACATTTTTCTCCCAGGATGGGTGGGGGAAACACAAAACAAAGGAAATTTTAAAAATGACACAGGCCTCCACTACCACTTTATAGAAACACCATCAAAGCCCATCAATTAGGGATTGTGTTAGTGCCATCGAAGCCACCAGCTGTGACTGACCCCCCTGTCACTCATACTTGGAGGGAACACATGAATAAGAGTGCCCTTCATTACTACATAGTCATAGCACTATAATTCTACTTTAACTATCCTGGAAACATCCGGAAACATCGAAAAGGGGCATGAATCCAGCACGTGTCCACTGCAACACAAAATACACAGGAAGCAAAAGGATTAATCCCTTTATTAGAGAATACTTGTAAAAACAATTTACCATAGAAACAATAAATAATATATGTCAGATCCAAAGAAGGTAATCACAAATAGAAATAATATGACAGTACATTAATAGGAGATACAAAACAAATTTTTGCTCAAAAGAGCAGGGGTGTACTACCCACTTAGAAATTATTTCAAGGAACTTTATACCATTTGCCTTGTTTTAGGGAAGAAAGTCTGTACCACTGAAGAGTTTCCTTTGATGATGTTAAGCTGAGGGACCTCTTCAGGAACCCAAACATATAGATAGTAAATTAGTTTGTTAAGATGGCAGGTTGAGTTCCAAGTACAGATGAAGAAGGAAGAAAAATAACCACCATTGTCCAAATTCATTTTCCAGTAAACCAGAGAAATAAGTGACCAAGTCACAGTCAGATGGAGTTCTGACGATATGCTTTTGGACAACTCTCTTAAGGGAATCTCAAGCAAGAGTAAGTAAATAGGGGAAAGTAAGAAGGTAGAATGTATTGATGATAACTGGAGTATCCCCTGAGTCCCCCCCCCCCACAGCTTTGTTTGTTTATTGTGGTAGTGGTGGTGGGTTTTTTTCTGACTCATGACAACCTATCTTGGCAAGATTTGATCAGAAGAGTTTTGCCATTGTCTTTCCCTGAGGCTGAGAGCATGTGACTTGCCCAAGGTCACTCAGTGATTCTTCAGTGTTGCTGAGCAATGTGAAAAATGTCATTAGTGTCTCATTTGGAAAGACTTTGGGCCTTTGCAGACTGCTAGAAATAGTGCAAATTGAGTCCACTTTAAGGGTTAGGGTTAGGGTTAGGGAATCATGGGAACTGTATTTTATTGTGGCACCAGAGCTCTCTGACAGAGAAGGCTCAATGTCTCAGAAAAAAAACAATTCCCATGATTCCCTAGCACTAACCCTAACCTTAAAGTGGACTCAATCTGCACTATTTCTGGCAGTCTGCAAAGGCCACCTCTTAAGAAAAATAGTGACTGTTCAGTTGACTATTAAGCACTGTTTTCCAAACCAATGATCCCTGAAGAGCAAAGTCAGTCCTTAGGAGAAGTGACATTGGGTTCTCGAACTCAGTTCTTAATTAGTTTAAATCTTATCTGTCAGATAGAAATTTTGCAGTGGTCACAGGTGGCCAGACTTCGTCCCCCGTTCCCCTATCTGTTGGAGTTCCCCAGGGTTCCGTTTTGGGTCCCCTATTGTTCTCTCTTTACACCTTGTCCCTAGGAAAACTTATTAGTTCTTTTGGTTTTTCCTATCATCTGTACACCAATGACACCCAACTGTATTTTTCCACTCCTGATCTCTCTCAAGAACTTGAACAGCAAGTTTCATCGGTGTTTGAAGCTCAATATGTCCAAGACGGAGCTTCTCGTCTTTCCACCTAAGTCCTCCCTTCAATCCTCTTTTTCTGTTCTTGTTGTCAACACTTCTATTTATCCAGTCCAGGAAGCCTGCAGTCTTGGTTTCATTTTTGATTCCTCATTGTCTTTTATTCCCCACATTCAGGCCACAACCAAAGCCTGCAGATTTTTTCTTTACAACATTGCCAAAATCTGTCCTTTTCTTTCAGCCTCCACTGCCAAGACTCTGGTCCACGCTTTGGTGGTCTCCCGATTAGATTATTGTAATCTCCTTTTAGCTGGGCTTCCTCTTTCTCATCTTCGCCCTTTAATTTCTGTCCAACATTCAGCCGCCCACATCATTACTTCTGCTCTTCGCTTTGATCATGTTTCCCCTTTGCTGTCTTCTCTTCACTGGCTTCCCTTCCCTTTCCGCATTCAATATAAGCTTTTGTTGCTAACTTTCAAAGCCCAGCATGGGCTAGCCCCTCTTTACTAATCTGACCTTCTCTCTCCTTATACTCCTAGCCGTACCCTTCATTCTAGTACTCAAGGCCTGCTGTCCCAACCAAGGATCTCCACTGCTCCATCTCGGATTTGCCCCTTCTCACTTGCCGCCCCTCATTCCTGGAACCTTCTTCCCCCTCAAACACAGACCATTACTTCTTTGTCCACTTTTAAATCCTAGTTAAAGACCACCTTGTTCAGGGAGGCATTCCCTGGTATTGTTTGATATACATTTACTTGTTCTGTTACTTGGGTTTACAGTGGATGTTGTTATTAATTGTTGTAATTGTCTTTGTTTCAATTGACTTTTATTATTTTACTTATTGTTTTACTTAGATTGTACGCCTCTGGCAGGTTTTATTCTGTTTTATCCTTGATTGTCTTTTGTACAGCACTGAGTACATCAACAGCACTCTAGAAATAAACTTTAATAATAATAATAATAATAATAATAATAATAATAATAATAATAATAATAAAGTAAAGTCCTAAGCACATCAATCTTTTGCCACTGGGCTAAAGGGGACACATCAGTGTTCTTAGCATCCATCACAATGGTACAGAGAGTGGCCTTAAGGGTCTGGCAGCTTTGGAAATCCATTGGAATGCCTAGATGTTGATAGGTATCTATCTTTGAGGAGGTCCATGGGTTTCCCTTGGATGGTAGAGATAGTTGGTAAGACCCAATATTACAACCTCCAGTTAATATGCATACTTTTTGACACTGACGCACAGCCCATCCAGTCTGCAGCACTTCAAGTTTCTTACCTACCAAAACCAAACCACTGGCATAAGTAGAATTCTCACTTTCTTTCCATATAGAGTGAAGTCTCTGGGACGTTGATGATTTAACAGAGGAGCAGCTCCATAGCAAAGTTGAAAAATTTGGGCAAATGGACAGCCCTATTTCACCCTGCAATAGTGATCTTACCTTCCACAGCCTGTACCATGGTGCTGCATTTGTTATATAGCTCAAGAGAAGGTCAAGAAGTGCTGGAGGCATACCCAATTTAACCAAGGTTTCTAGAATATCATAGTGCATTTTTGTCTGATGTGGCAGACAGTATCAGTAACTACAATAGGAAATTATGCTTGTAGCAGCCCTGACATAAGATAAGACCCTTTTGTTGAGGGCTGACAATGCAGCCAGTGGTGGCCCAGTCTGTGACTTTGGCAACAATGTTACTTGCATAAAGTTTTGTAGATGGTAATACAGAGATAAATTGGGTGCCAGTTGTTAAAATCTGTAGAATTGTCTTTCTTATGGATGAAGATAAACGTTTTTCCTCCCAGGTGATTGGCATAAGGCAAAATGTTTGCTACGGTTGAAGATAGCTCCTAAAACTAAACAGCCAAGGTTGTGCTTCTGTAACAAGCTGCATCCAATGCATCAAATGCTTCCCCCTTCCAAAAAAAACCCCACACATTTTTAACCATTTGGTGATTATTACTGTCAATGAGGAGAAATATGGATTTCAGGAATCAGAAGTAAGACCCCATTTCAGTTAAAAAGCATTATTGGCCTTGCCCAGTGCAGTCTGAATCAGGTTTCAAAATGCCCTTTCAAAATGGCCTTGGAATTACAATTTGGGCAAATTCATATTCCAGATTACCAACAGTGACCAAATGTCGACTGCATTTCTAATGTTATTATCTGGGGTGGCTCAAATTGGAGGGTTAATTCCTTCTCCCAAGGAGTTTCTTTTCTTTATATGTCTTAAAATAACCAATTCATGACACTGAGCCTGAGCAAAATATAGAGAGATCAATTGGTTAGGCAGGTGGAGGAACAGAAGTATAATATATCCAGTGTTGAAACTGTATTCTGAATGTATGGGCCACTCTTGGCTTACTGCAAATGTTCCTACCAAATGAAGAACATAACTCATCCCATAGGCCGAAGGAGTCACAATGGCTACTCAATTATGAAACTCTCCAAAGTGCTTAGATATTAATTCATGATATAATTCAGTGTCAAGCTGAGGAGAATAAAGGTTAACGTATTCTATTAGTCCCAATTGTCAGAAGACTACCATTGAACAATATGGTTCATTAAATGCAAAATCTAATAATTATGTTCACCATAATTGAAATTATTCATAGCACCACAGTCTGAATAGTTGTGATTTATTAATTCAGACATAAATTTAATTAGCAATCGATTTCAACAGTGCTTTGCTTTGAACAGTATGTTTTGTTCTAAGATATATAGTGGAAACAACATTGGATAGGACTTGTGGAAGGCCAAGTAACAAGGGGCCACTCAACTGATAGTGTTTTCTGTTCTCTGATTTGTAAATTACAGTATTGTGCCAATGAAGCATGGCAGCATTTTTGTTCTACTGAAATACCTTCTACATCACTTAAAAGATAGACCCTACAGCTGAGTTAAACTGCATAACCCTAATCTTAACATTTTTTCAATTTTTTTTTCATTTTTTAAAAAATGGAATGATGTTGTTGTGTGCCTTCAAGTCATTTCTTACTTATGGCAACCTTAAGACAAACCTGGAAACCCACTGGGTGACCTTGGGCAAGTCACACTCTCTCAGCCTCAGAGGAGGGCAAAGGCAATTAAGCTCTGAACAAATCTTGCCAGAACATCCCATGATAGAATTGCCATAAGTCTGAAGCAACTTGAAGGCAGCACTCAACAACAACCCTATGTGTGTGTACTTATGGAAATTACTCATAGCCTAGAGGCCAAGAGAGACAGAGAGAGCAATCTAATTATAAAAGGCGAATACTGTGCTCTTTATGAAAGATGGAAATAAGAGGAATGAACAGCAACTTGGAACTCACATAAAGCTCCTAATACTAATGATGCTCTAGCTCAGGGGTAGGCAACCTTTTTGAGCCGGGGGCCGGGTTGCTGTCCCTTAGACAATTGACGGGCCGAAGCACCAAAAATAAATAAATAAATAAATAAATAAATAAATTAAAATTAAAATTAAAAAAGAATTAAAAAATTTAAAAAAATGCATGCACACTCTCTCAGCCCCAGAAAAGCCATGGCAAAACTCCTGTGAAGATTTTGCCAAGAAAACCCCAAGAACAAGTAATAACAACAGTAATCAATATCATCATGGGGGGGCGGCGGCGGTGGGGGGGGCGGCGGCGGCAGGACCGGTTTGGGGCCGGTCCAAAGGCCTTGCTGGGCCGCATCCGGCCCCCGGGCCTTAGGTTGCCTACCCCTGCTCTAGCTCATTATCAATGGAAGCAAAAGACTCTGGATGAAACTGATGATGATGATGATGATGATGATACTAATATCAGGGAACTGTGGAAGATAACAGAAATACCTCAGAAGGGCTGGAGTGACAAGACCACTTCACTGGAACCAGGTGTGTGGGACAGTGTACCATAGTCTTTTCCTCCTCCTCTCTTCTGGGCTTGGCCTGCAAAAATGTAGCAAGATAAACATGCAATTCTGTATGCATAGGTGGGTGGGTAGGGATTTGCTTTGTTACAAAGATCACTGTATCTCTTCTCTCTTTCTTCTCTCCCTCCATGGCTCTGTACAATGTCCCTCCCACCTCAGCCTCAAGCTCTCCCCTAGGCATTTTTCATGTATCTTATGGTTATTTCACAAATGACTTGCATCCCTTTCCCTGCCCCAGTCTTGTCCTTTGACATCCATCTTAGACTGACATCCCCTCTTACATTCCTCCACTTTTTCTCAAACCTCAGCCAGGACCTAGAAGATCTAGAGAGGTTGTATTGCTGCACCTATGATCTGTTTCAATGTCGTAATAAAGGGTATTTGATTCACTTTAATTTGATTGGGTGATCACCCATCATTTTGACACAAGCTTTTAAAAAATAAAAACTTCTAAGTCCTGGATTGGGAGAGAAGCTTGGCCTTGAACAGTTGTGCACTTGAGTTTAGACATTTAACCCCAAAATTTCATTTCAGGTAATAGAGGATACTGAAAGTTTTAATCCAAGAAAGTAACTTTTACAAACACTGGGGTTGTTTTGCTGTGTAATGAAAGAGTAGTAAATTGCAAGTTATTGGATCTAATTATTATTGTATTTTTAGGGTGCATACACTGTTGAAAGGATGCAATTTGACAATAATTTAACTGCACTAGATCCATCTCACAGAATCCTGGGATTTGTAGTATTGTGAGACATCGACACTTTTTGGCAGAGATTAAAGACCTTGTAAAACTACACATCCCAGGATTCCATGGGATGGGGCTACAGCAATTAAAGTGATGTCAAATTGCATTATATCTACAGTATAGATGCACCCTTAGAGGCAGTTGTGGGATTTTCCATATACATGGCTGTACTTGATGTGATCAATGGCTCAAATACAGATGTTTCTTTATATTATATGCCAAGTATAAACAACCAGGTGACTTCTGGATGTCTGTTTGTTTGTTTATATCCCACCCAGGGGTGTGGGGAGTGCATACTTCACCAGCTGAATCCCTAAGGGGAGATAACACTCCTTTTCACCAAACATCTGCCTTTTGGCAGAAATGGGCAATGGCATTCACCTGCTTCCTCTTAAAATGCTGAAGAGATGGTGTGACTGGGTGGGTCTCAGTAAGAAGAGAAAGGAGGAGCCTCAGGCTTAAAAACTAAATGTAAGTTTAAAAATAAATAGCCTAAAGCTCCGAATCTTGAAGTTTGGAAGAATAATCTCCTAGAAGTATTGGAGATGGATGTATTAACTAGATATCTACAGAATCAGAAAGAAAGTAAAGCTTATAAGGATTGGAACAATACATTAAGAGTTTCTGAAGAAAGAATGGGGTAATCTAATTATGATTTGATTTGAGATGTTGAAACTGACAGGTTTGCAGGTATTCTAGAATTAATGAACAACTCACATAGAAAATCTTTGTGATAGGATTAAGACTTATGGTTATCAAATCACTTGTGTATTTATTTATTTCTTATTATTTATTTCTTAGAATAGGTAACAAACTAGATAAGTCAAAGTTGATTAGTTATACATAAACAAAATAACATATAGAGTTAGGAGAGAAGTATTACAGAGTACTAATCTTACATAATTGAATGTCAACCAGTATATTTTTTATGTCAGCAATAATAGTGTAAACAAAATGTGAGATCATCTTTAAACACAAAGCACAATCTTTAATCAATCTTTAATCAATCCTTTCTGCACTGAATCTGGGTAGTCTGGAGCATCCTGGGCCTGGAGGCAGCTGACCTTCTGTTCAGATGCCAGGTGGCTGATCATACACACATCCTGCTGAGCTGCCTAGCGTGTCTATCACCCCCACTAGTTGCTTCACTCTGAGGTTAGAACAAAGCACCAGCCTCAATCACATGGATGGGTGCCTTGTTCTGATCTCAGAATGAATAACTGGTGGCAATGGTGGATGCACTGGGCAAGCCAGGGGAATGCATTTTAAAAGCTTCCTGGCACTGGAACAGAGGGCTCCAGATCTTCTGGGAAGATCCGAAGCAAAAGTATTTTCTGGCATATAAGACTACTTTTTAACCCAGGAAAATCTTC
>CM034701.1:362068277-362084593 GCA_020142125.1 Phrynosoma platyrhinos
CTTACTTGGCTGCAAATTGTACATACCCCAGAGAGTGTGTACATACACACTCTCAGCCTCAACAGGAAGGCAATGGCAAACATCACCTAATATATTGGCAGTCCATCCCCCCAACACTTTCTCATTTCCCCCCGTTGGAGGAGGGGTGGTCTTATATGGCAAGTATATCCCAAACTCTATATTTTAACTAGAAACGTTGGGGGTCGTCTTATATGACCAGTCGTCTTGTATGCCAGAAAATACGGGTATTTTTTCTTAATGCATTTTAAGGGCCGTATACCCTGTTGGCAAGGGGAAAGCCAATTACCAGTGCAGTCTGGGGACAAGTCTGCCCAGATGCAGCCAAACAATATTGTAGCAGAGTTCAAAAACAAAAACACCCAGCTATTGGTATTGGCAATGCACTGACCACTTTTCACATTCAAAAGAAACACTCACAGACCATAGTTGATTCATCTAAAGTTCTGGAGGCTTTATCTTCAGTTGCAATGTGTACAATATAACACACACACACACACACACACGCACACACACCTCTCTCCTTCAACTTCCAACCAATTACTCCAAAGTCTGCTCTAAACAACTTTCCAACTCTCCAAACTAACCCACTAAACCACATGTGACCAGTCTAGTCCATTTATATAGAAAGTTGGCTCTGAGTCATTAATCAGTGCCACATAGCTTGATTCAACCTTGCAGCAACTTTGCTTCATGTTATGTGCTCCTGACTCAGCAGACTGTGGTTGTCCCAAGAAATATATGTCATTCCATGTCATCTGTCACTCAAAATATTTTTTCTGTTAAAGTCATAATTACTCCAATATTCTGGGGCTGAACATGTTGGATGTCATCTGGTCTGTTTGCATCAGAACTGTTGTTTGGGTCATGCCTTAATAATAATAATAATAAGTTTTATTTCTAAGCCGCCCCTCTGCTCAGCAATCGGGGCGGTATACAGCATAATTTAAAAACAAAAGACAATGTAAAATTCTAATATCCCACACCCTAATCCTCCCACCCCTTAAAACTAAATTAAACTATAATAGCAGAATTAAAACGATTCTTAAAAACATAATAAAAACAAAAACAAATAAAAACAAAATAAACAATTTGGGCATGTCCATGTACTATGGGAGGTTAAGGGCCGTAAGGTAACCTCTGCTAGAGCCGGGGGATTATTCCAGGAAAGTCCAGGGAATCCTGGGATTTGTAGTTTATTGTGGCACCAGAGCTCTCTGACAGAGAATGCTAAATGTCTCACAAAACTACAGTTCCCAGAATTCCCTAGCACTGATCCAGGGCAGTTAAAGCAGTCTCAAACTGGATTATTTCTGCAGTATGTTTTGGACCTAGATTGTTGTTTTTTTACAACTCCAATTAAACCTCACACAGAGACATCAGGATTGCATCATTCCACTAGGCATGGAAGAGTGTGGGAAAAGGGGAAATGATGCCCCATTTTCAAAATGTCTCCCACCTCCCAAAAACTTTGTATCTCTTATAACGGATTTATGTTTTTCTCTGTAAAAAGAAAATCCAAAAAATGGACAACTTCCACAGCTGTCTCAAATAGTTTTATCATTCATATATCCTTTCAGTACAGCATAATATGGATCAGAAAGAGAATATACGGGGGTGGGGGAATGCAAAGTGTTATTATCCTTTCAAGTTGACCTTCACCCTTGAAATATCACCATTTGAGTCTTAATTCCAAATCCTTCATATGAACAAGTGCTATACAGTGGGATTAACTACATTAATGCTCAAAGCTGGTGCTCTTTTTCCTTTCCTTCCCCCCATCCTACCTCCCAATCACAGGCTTGTAGTGATGCAATCTTGGAAACTTTCTTATTGATACAGATTTTGAAATGAAAATGACTATTACAATTCTTCTGGCAGATGATGATGATTTTCCTTGCATTTAAAATATCAGAGTGCAGATTAAAATATGTCCTATATACTGAAACATTTGCAAACCATGTATTTTACAAAATATGTTACATATGGATGAATATGGAAGTGTAAGCAAAGACAGACACATCTGTTGGAAAGAGTCATACCTATATTTATACATTTTGGCTCATACAGAAAATTCATAGCAGTATGCTCAGATTCAAAGTCTACTAGCTATGTATAAGAGTGCTTTAAAAGTCTGGGCTTGTATGAAGATACTATATGAATAGCCAATATTTTAAACATTTAGAAGCCCCTGCCCCTTGTATGTAAAGCTAGCATGGTATAGTGTTTTGAGTGTTGGGAGACCAGAGTGAATCCTTGCTCTACCATGTAAACCACCACGTCACTGTACGACCTTGGACAACTCACACTCTTTCAGCCTTAACGAACTGCAATGACAAACTTCCACTAAAAAAAAAGCTTTTTAAGAAAATGCTATAATAGGGTCGCAATAAGTCAGAGTCAACTTGAAGGAACATAAGAGGAACAACTCCTTCTCCAGGGTTATTGCTGAAATGGGGACTTGGGAACAAGAATCACAACCAGAAACCCATAGTACTCAGAGCAGAGTATTATCACAGAAGAAACTGCTCTCACAAGCATTTTTGGTGGTTACAATATTTCTAGTGTATAAATCTATACAAATCTGAATCCTAATGGTTAGTCTCAACAAGAGTAGATCCACTAAACTGATTACTGAATAACAAATCAACACATGGGTAAATCTCATTGATGATGTTACTTTATTTGAGATTAAAAATAGGGTTCAATATTAGTCAACATCTATGGACCATTAGAAAAAAAAAAGATTTTTTTTTCAAAAACTAAATGAAATGATGATACATAACAAAAATAATTTGGTTGTGTTGAGTGACTTTAATGGTGTAATTAAACCAAAAAGACATAGAAAATCTGTGGGGGAAAATAAAAGAAAACCAGGTGAAATTACCTTTAAGTTGTTTAGAAATGATTCATGAACATGTCTTAGTAGATGTTTGGATTCATTTATATGGAAACAAGAATGGATTTACTTTCTTTTCAGAGCCTCATCATTCATGGTCAAGGATTGATTTATTTTTTGTGTCAAAGGAATTAATAATAAAAGTTAAAAAGATGGAAATCTTACCACGGACTTTTTTTGGATCATAATTTAATTTAATTAGTGATGTCAGTTGATGAAAAAAGAATGTTTGAATGGAAACTTCAAGAGGATTTATTAAAGGATACAAATTATGTAAATGAAATGAAGAAAGAATTAAAACATTTTTTTCAAAGAAAATTGTACATCAGATGTAACTATGAAAAATGGGTGAGACACTCGCAAATCAGTAATTAGGGGATTGCTAATTAAGAAAGCTAGTGAAAATAGAAAACAAGAAAAATGAAGATATTAATAGAGGAGTTAAAAAGAAAAGAAGAAAAATTGAAAGAAACTCCATTTGGGTAGGAATCTAAGGAATGAAATAAGTTTAATTCAAAGACAAATTCAAGCCAAAATAACCAAGGAAATTGCAATTGACTTTTTTAAAAAAAAGTTTGAAGGTGCTAACAAAACAGGCAGTTAACTAAGAAACTGAAAAAAGGAAAAAAGGAAAATAATAGATGATATTAAATTTAATGAGAAAATAGTAACTAATCAGGATGATATCAAAAAAGAATTTAAAGAATTTTATAGTAAATTGTATAGTGAAGAGAATAAGACAGTAGATTTTGAGGACAAAATGAAGGCCTATATAAACAAGAAAGAAATATCAAAGATAACAAATGAACAAAGAGAAATTTTAAATGCAATCATTTCAAGGCAAGAGATAGTGCAAGCCATACAAAACTTAAAGGAAAAGAATGCTCTCTGTCCAGATGACTTTACAGCCACACATTACAATGTGTTTCAGAATGAATTAATAGAACCATTATATGAAATGTTAAATCTAATCAATAAAGAAGTAATACTAAAAACCTGGTAGGAAGCAAATATAACACTAATTCTGAAAGAAAGAAAAGACACTATACAAATGAGAAATTATAGACCAATTTCCCTTCTTAATGTTGATTATAAAATATATACCTCAATATTGGCTAACAGATTTTAAAAAAGTATTATCAGACATTATAGGAGAAGATCAAAATGGGTTTCTGCCAGGTAGACAGATAAGAAATAATATCAGAACTATCTTAAATATACTGGAGTATTATAATGTGAACAATGGGCCTCTACAGACTGGCCCAAAGGGCCAGAGTGAAGGCAGAGATGACGAGGGGCAGCTGCACACTAGCTGTCCCAACTCCATACTAAGAATGTCCTAATGCTGTGTGTCATTATGCATGGTGCATGGCATCAGGACATCCTTCTGGTGCAGCATTTTGAAACACTGCACTAGAAGGGGTGCTAAAGAGTTATGCACCATCTCTTAGTGCAGCCTTTTGCTGATCACAAAAGGAGTGGCATTTTGCCACTCTCTTCTGGGCAGCAAAAGGGAGGATCGGGGCCATGCGGTGCAGCAGCCTTGGCCCCAATCATCTGCTTTCTGGGGCAGCTCCCTGCCGCCCCTTTGGGCCCATTTGCAAAGGCCCAATGAAAAGAAATTAGCTCTAATTTTTATCAACGCTGAGGTGTTTGACAATATTAGATGGGACTTTTATTTAAGGTACTAGAAAGAATGGAAATGGGGGCAAACTTTATAGAAAATATTAAACAGATTTATAAACTACAAATAGCACAATTAGTTATTAATAGAGAAAAAACATCAGAATTTAAGATCAATAAAGGTACTAGGCAAGGTTGTCCCATCTCCCCACTTCTGTTTATTGTAGTATTGGAAGTCTTAATTAACGCAATTAGAAATAATAATAAAATAAAAGGAGTAAAAGGAAAAGGACATGAGACTAAAGTTAGAGCATTTGCAAATGATATGGTCATAATCCTGGAAGATCCTATTAAAAATGTGGAACATTCACTCTATGAAATAAAAATATTTGGTAAATATGCAGAATTTAAGATTAATAAAGAAAAAAACATTGATAATAACAAAAATTATGACAAAACAAGAAGAAGAAGCTTTAACTCAAATATTTTTGTAAGATTGGCAAATATATATATATATATAGGAATCTGGCTGACCAACAGTAATTTAAAACTATTGGAGAATAATTACCATAAATTATGGAAAGAAATTAAAGAAGACCTATAAAGATGGAATAGGATTTACTTATCAATAGTGGGGAGATTTTCAGTAATAAAAATGGTCATTTTACCAAGAATAACATTTTTAATGCTTAATTTGCCAATCATAATTAATGAAAAATTATTTAAGGAAAGGGAAAAAGAATTAAGAAAATTTATATGGAAAGGAAATAAATCCAGAATCAAATGGATAAATTTAAAATAAACCAAAGAGAGAGGAAGTTGTGATCTCCCAGATCTAAAACTTTACTTTTGGGCATGTAGTTTAATGTGGTTGCAAGATTCGCTAAAATTAAATAATAAGAAACTTATGCTTTGGTTGGCATGTTTATTTATGCTACAACAAAGTAAAGATTAATAAGAACTTTAATAATCATCTGGTTAGAAAAGCGCTGCTGGATGTCTGGACAAAGATTAAAGAAAGATTTAACTTTAAGTTTCCATTATGGGTTTCAGTGCAGGAAGCTTTTTTGGGGAGATGGGCACAGGAACAAAAGTGGTTAACATGTAGAGATGTTGCAAAAGTAGGTATTCAAGGTAATTTGGAAATAAGATCTAGAGAAGAATTAAATGAAGGAGGAAACAATATTCACTGGTTTAATTACATACAAATTAAACATAAATATTTGGAAGATGTTAAGAATTTAGGAACAGAGGACAAACCGAATGACTTAGATGACATTTTATGGCAACCAGATAAAAAGAAAGCATCAAAAATTTATAAATTATTATTGAACAGAGAGATGGAACAGAAAATAGTTAAGGGATATATGATAAAATGTAAATGTGATCCTGGAAATTACAGGCCAATCAATCTTCTTAACATCATAAGCAAAATGTATGCATTACATCTATTGAACAAGCTCCAAGATTGCCTTGAATAAGAGGAAATCATCAGGGAAGAACAAGCCAGCTTCAGGAAGAGCCATTCTGCAATTGACTATGCTTTAGTCCTTAAACATCTTTCTGAGAAATATGTTGCCTCAGCCAAGAGCACATTGTTTACTGCCTTTGTCAATCTAAAATCTGCATTCGGTCTTATCCCAAGAGATAGGCTCTGGAATAAGCTTGAGGCCACCAATATTGACAAACGCCTGTTAATCTTGATTCGTAAATTACACGAGAATTCTTGTGTGGTAATATGATGTAATAACCAGGGTAATATGACAAGACCTATTTCCACATCGAACGGAGTTAGGTAAGGCTGCATTTTAGCACCCACTCTTTTTAATTTCTACATTAACTCCATGATTTTGACCCTATCAGAAATATCAGCACATGCTCCGACCTTGTCAAATAGACCTTTGTCAATACTTGCCTATGCAGATGATGTGGTACTCATGTCCATCACAAGAGTAGGATTGAATAGATTCTTAAGAGCTTTAGCAACCCATTGTATAAATGATGCATTAAAAATTAACTACAACAAAACCAAAGTAAAGTTTTTTTCTAAGAGTTGTTTCCAATATAAGTGGACCCTAGATAACAACTGTATAGAGCAAGTGTCCTCTTATAAATATTTGGGTATTACGTTTCATGATAAAGGAACTACTAAAATACATTTTAAAAATGCTGTAATGAACATCCAAAGAAGTACTGAGGCCTTATGCTCTTTTTACTATAATAAGGGAGGTCAGTACATCCCAGCAGTCCTTCAAGTTTTTGTTGCTAAGATCCTAGCACAATTGTTATATGGCTCTGAGGTTTGTGTTTTCAGTAGTATTGCCCCTTTTGAGACTGTTTAAACCAAATTCTTAAGAACAATTTTAGGTATCCCAAACTGTGTTCTAAATGTTATTCTTTGTTTAGAAGTAGGTTTGTTGTCTGTTGAGGCTCGCATATGGATGTGTAAATTTAATCAATGGCTCAAAATGTTTTTTGTCCCAGTTGGTTTAGTGCCATTAATCTTAACGGACTCTTTTTTTTTCCTCTTGGAAGGAATCTCTTACCTTAAAACTCTTTTCTCTTGGATTCTCACCATCAGCAATAACTGCTTTAGAATATGACAAAGCAAAATCTGCTATCTCCCAGCGTATTAAGGACATCGATTTTCAAACCCATCTAAGCCAATTAACCTTGCACCCCATTAGGGAATCTAGTAGACTTGGCAAATATGCCAGATACTTTGAATATTTGAATGTCCTGAAGTTTAGGAGAGCCTTTATGCTTGCAAGGCTTAACATTCTACCATTGTCAGTTCTGGAAGGCAGATTTAAAAAGACCCCTTACCAACGTAAATACTGCCCTTGTGGCTCAAAGGAAATTGAAAATATCAGCCATGTTTTCTTTGGCTGTTCTTTGTATGCAGAAATACGTGCTTCATATATAACCCCAATTGTTCTTCAGCTCCCAGGCAGACAGGAGAAAATTTATATTGATTACCTTCTCACAGATCTCAATGAAGATATAACCCAAGAAGTTGCAAAAAAATTTTGTAGCTGCTATTATAAATCGTAAAAAGTTTCTAAAGCAGATGTAAAGATTGATTTTCTTACAAATTGTTATGATTACTACGTTTTATCTGGCTAGCAATTTGCCGTAACCAATTTGATTCAGTCTGATCTAATTGTAAAGATGAAAAGTGTCAGGGGGTACGGCCGTAGTGTATTTGCCAATCTATTAGGGGACTCAGCTGTAGTATAGATGTGGCTAATGTAGTTTGTCTAATTAATTGTACTACCCAAATTAGTACCCCATAGATAATATTGTTTTGCTACACTACATTGTTGATAGAACAATCCTCCTGTTTTATAATTTATATAATTTTTATAGAATTATATTTTTATAAATTTCAAATATATGATATAAGCATTTTAAAATGTTTTTGTATACAATGCAGAGAAGTGGGTGGTAACTGACTAGCAATACTGTTCAGTCCTCTCTTCCTCTCAGTTAAAGGAAATTATTGTAGTTTTCTTGAACCAAAATGTCCCAGGGATAGTGTCACACGTCTGGAGCTACATATGAGGTTATACCATTTCATCTTATTGAAGTTATTAGAACTTCCAACTACCATTGTGTTTAGATAATTACATTGTCCCATTTCTGTCTCTGTACAAATTAGGATCTGCCTGTAGTTACCAGTAAGTTCCTGTAATAGCCTATTGTATACAACTAAGATGTGTTTTATTGTAACTCTGTGCTGGCCAAATGGCTGTGATTGATAAAATGGACACAAGATCTAGGTCACAATATACAATTGGAGAATTGGGAAAATCATGGGCAGAAACAAATAAATTTACAGTTGCACAAGATTTAAAGGAAAATCATTTGAAGATAACTAATAGGTGGTATTATACTCCTTTAAGTCTAAAAAAGATTTATAAACTAATGATAGATGCTGGAGGTGTTAAGAAAGAACAGGATTATTATTTCCTATTTGATGGAAATGCCACAAGATTAAAAATTTCTGGAAAGATATACACTTAACAATACAGAGGATATTCAAAATAAAATTTCCAAGGAAACTGGAATCTTACTTACTTAATATGACCTCAGTATTAAATTCAGGAGATGAAAACAAATTTTGGCATATTTTACTTTATTTAATAATGGCAGCCAGGATTTTGATTGCAAAACATTGGAAATTGATAGAGTCCCCCAACAAAGGAGAAATTAATGCTTTAACTAAGTGAAATTAGAGAATTAGATAGATTGACATATATGGTAAAAGAATATGAAGAAAGTAGAAAAAGTGGCAACCAAATTTAGAATATTTGGAAACTTGGGGGATAGACAAAAATTGTTAGAGAATTAGGATTGCAATCAAAGGTAAAGACAAAATAAAGAAGAAAGGAATTGTGAAATCTAGAGCTAAAAATATAAGAAAAAGAGGTGAAAGAATGAGAATATGTTTGGAAAAAAGAATGGAAAGAAAAATAGAGTATCACTTTGATTGAATTAAGATTTCATTTAAAAGAGGAACATGGAAATGGAAAGAACAAAACATGATTAAAAGATATAAGGGAATTGTTAAATAAGAAAAAGATAAGGAAAAACGAAAGAGAAAAAGAGAAAATCTATAGGAAAAATGAATGAAGGAAAGCGGGAGAAAAAGTATATTATAGAAATGTAAATGTAAATTTTGTTTTTATTTTATGATGATGACATGATTAATAAAAATAAACTTATTTGGTATGGGGGATAAAAATATAGGATTCAAGTGTGACTCCAAAATCATTTTATGGTCATGTTAGGGACTGAATGTAAGAGCTTGTTCACATAAAGTATATGTTCTCTCATAGTCTCCTTTGACTCTGTCAGCATTTTACCTGCCAACATTTATGCTTAAAATTATAAGAGCCTTAAAAAACAGGACACCAAACTGAGTGCATGTTTTGGAGATCTCCAGAACTCTCCATTGCACAAAATGTTACAAGAAGCAGTAGGAGAAGAATGATGTTGAAGAATCATCTTATTTGCACAGTATCTTGAAACAAAATGAGGAAGAGGTTTTTGTAGCCATTCATATAAGCCTCTAGCTAGGAATGCTAGAGGTGGTGCTGGAGAAGAGTTCTACAGATACCATGGACTTCTAAAAAGTCAAAGGGATACTAGAGCAAATCAAGCCCGAACTCTCCCTAGAAGCCAAGATGACTAAACTGAGGCAGTCATACTTTGGATGCATCATAAGGAGGCATGACTCACTAGAAAAGACAATAATACTTTGTAAGGTAGAAGGCACTGGGATGTCTCATGTCATGCTCAATAAAGATGATTATTAGACATTGATGCATAAGACAAGAAAGCTGTTGCAAGACCCTGCATAAATTGTTAATAAAACATACTGGATAGTTTGGGCTGATGGCAACCTCGACTCTGTCTATCTTGGGAGGAAAAGTCAAGCCTTCTTCTAAAGTACAAACTGGAAATTCCCTCATTCATCCACCCTCCTGCTGACAAGGAAGTAGTTACACTGATTGAAAGCAATCAATGTTTAACTGTCCTGTCTGCCTCCACTGAATGGAGACCTGACAAACTGGCTCAAATTGGTACATACACGTTGTGAGGTATCCTGCAGCCTTCAGAGAAGTTGAGAAAGCTATCAGGATTTGAAAGAGTGAAAACCTACTGGGTGACTTTGGGTGAGTTATATTCTCTCATCCCCCGAAAACCCTGTGTTAGGTTCACCTTAAGGTCACCGTAAGTCAGAAATGACTTGAAAATGCACAACAAAAAATATCTACACTGATTGGCTTTACCCTATGTATGCAGCTCTATTGTCACTGCTGCCCAGACCACTTAAGAGTCATTATCAGTACCTGATGGGAAGTTCACCTCTGTCCTTTGTAAGCACATTCATTTGGGGGTTTTATAACAAAATTGAGGACATGTTTTGCCCCACCCAGAGGCATTTTCACTTTTAGAAGACAGTCTTCAACATAGGAATAAGTTAAACACAACGACACAGTGATAGAGTCTCTCTTGTAGACCTCCTTCCCTCTCTCTGAAACCTGCCTTCTGCTGCTTTCATTTACAGTCATTTTCACATCAGAGGTTGAGAAAATCTTTCTGTGTGTGTTTTAGTCTATAGTCCCTTAAGCTTAGCCCTCTCCCCCTTAGATTGGTTAGGAGAAGGGTGTGTGTTTCTTAAATCCCATGCTGTTTTCCCCCTCTTTTACTTTGAGAAACAGCTTCCATTGAATATAGACTGTTCTGTTGGTATCTGCTGCTATTTTTTTCTGTCTTTTTGATAAAGAAATCATTCTTTTTGCTGCAAAATCAGCTTGTTCTTCTACATCATTCTCCCTTGAAATCACTCTGGTTAACTTGACAATTTTTAAAATCTTCAGTGTACAAGGTCCTGCAGAATTAAGGCCTAAAAGAGCTCCTCCCAACCAGTAAAACCAGTGCACTGCTCTTAACAAGGAAAGAGGAAAAATGTATTACAGAGGGATAGATTAAATCAAGGATGCCATTGCCTTGACTCTGCGGGTCCTGAGCAGGGCTATTCCAGTTTTGGAAAAACCTCCCCTTGGAGGCCTATTTAGTTCCAGTATTGGCTTCATGTAAGCTACAAGTAAAGACATGGTTGTCTTGGGAACCTAAGTGATTCACTCCAAAATGTTCATGCACAGTGTATTAAACACTTTTAACTTTTTTAAGCTGTTATAACATGCTTACTATGTTTTATTCTATCTATTTTTATTGTTTTTAATTGTTTTAATCTGTCTGTATTTATTTTATTAGTAGACCTCTTTGAAATCTTGTGGTATAAGATAAGATGTAGATATTTTATTAAATAAAATAAATAAAGACAGAGAAGTGTGCATTTGTTTTAATTGAATTAACTTAACCTCTCTCAGCATGGTGTATAAATCAAGGGATATGTATTGAGGTGTTTTATTTTATTGAAAGGAAGCTAAATTTCCCTAGGCAAGAGCTAGTATGGTGTAGTGGTTTGAGCATTGGATTCTGATTCTGGAGACCAGGGTTTAAATCAAGTCACACTCATTCTGCCTCAGAAGAAGGCAAAAGCAAATCTTTTCTGAACAAATCTTGCCAAGAAAACCCCATGACAGAGTTGCCTTAGGTTTGCCATAAGACAGAAATGACTTGATGGTGCACAACAACAACAAACAACAAGCCAGCTTGAATAATAATATTGGGGCAAAGGCCAGATATACATGAATAAAAATAGATTAATAAATTGAAGGGAGGCAGACAGGCTGGTTCTCCCAAGTCTAATTTTGAATCCCACTGTGGAAGAAAGGCAGGATATAAATCCAGGAAATAAAAATAATAAATAAATAATAAAACAGTCATGTGGTGGGAGGAGGAGACCCAAAAATCTAGTGAAATGGCATGAGGCTGTAGTATCATTTTTTAAAGTTTTTTGTTTGTTTGTTTGTTTGGTTGGTTTTTTGTATTTTTAATGAGGGTAAGGCATGGTTTGGTGGGATTGCAGCAGGGGGCTCACGCCTGGCAGTTGTCAAACCTTGTGAAAAAGGGACAGATAGTATGAAGTCTAATAAATCCACTCTGTCTTTCCATTGTGCCAACTCCTGCAAGACTATACTAGTCAACCTCATTTATCTTATTAGTCAAGGTGGGTGTCTGAAAGCAAGCTGTGACTCAAGAACTTTCTAGGAATATGAAACTGCAGCAAAGGGTGGCTTTCCAAGCAGCAGTTTTCTTCTTCAAAAATACATGTCCAATTTGACATTAACCATGTTTTAAGACATATCACTTGTGATGCAGAACTAGGATTCTGGATACCAGGGTTTGAATCCTCACATGCCCATGGAAACCCACTAGGTGACACTGGGCAAGTCACACTCACTCAGATTCAAAGGAAAGCAATGGCAAACCCCTGTGAACAAACCAAGAAAACCCCATGATGGGCTTTAGAGTTGCCATAAATTGGTAATTACTTGAAGCACATGACAACAGTGGGTAGGGGAACAGTTTTCTGTGCATTGGTGAGATACCATTAGAGGCAAGAATTCATAAACATTTCAAAATTTTATGAAGGATTAAATGTTTACAGGTGAAATGCTAGCAGGATCAAGGGAGAGAATGTCTAACAAATATATGCTATGACTGTTTCAATGTTTTCAAGGGAGAGAACGTATAACCCAGGAAACACATCCTTTGACTGCTTCAATTATTTTTATTGTTTCAAATTCAAAATTGTTTTAAACTGTTTAAATTTATTTTATTTCTATGTTGCCTTGAAATCCCATGCTATAGAGCAGTGGTGGCGAACCTATGCCACACATGCCAGAGGTGGAACTCAGAGCACATGGGCACATGCACCATCACTCCAGCACAGAATTCACCAAATTCGTTACTAGAAAGCCAGAGGAACATGGCACTTTGCGATAAATGGGTTGCAGTTTAGGCACTCAGTCTCTCCAAAGTTCGGCATCACTGCTATAGAGTAAGATGTAATTTTTAAAAATTCATTTATTAATGAAATCCTGTGTTAGTCCCTGGGGCCTCCATCTTATAATTTCAGAGGTTGACAATCCACTAGGATAAATAGCACTGGAACAGATAATTACCTAAGATGGAAAGAACATTCATTCTTATTCATTCCTCATCTTGAAAATTTATCTTGAAAATGGGAAGATTAATAGACTAGCAAGAAACATGCATCCCAAGGTGTTGCAGACAAATCATTGTACATTAAAAAATAAATTTTTGTTGCTCTAAAATCTGTTTTCTGCACACACACAAACCCAGCAGGTTTCTTCTTATTTTCTGAACAAGAAACTTTTTTTTCTGCACAGAAATCAGAGTTTTGCAAAGTAAACACCATAGGTTTTTCTATGCAAAATAATTCCTCCACAACACTTCAGTGCCATTTAACATGGGGAGAATACTGCAGATGAATGTTCATTTTCTCCCACAGTAGAGAGAAAACTATTATAATTCTTTGTTCCTACATGCAATGATGAAATGGTTGAGGCTTTATATCCCTACCTAAGACAATTATATATGTCAAGAAGTTCCTCTTTTTTTACAGTGCTCCATTTTTCTGGGGTGATTTTGCAAAGACCATAAATTGGGTGTTATCATCAACTTTTGATTTAAATGCCTAAATGCTGGCTTCCTGAAATGGACTGTTACTGTTGCTGCATAGGAGATAACATCTAACATGATTGCCATTGTGTGCTCTGTGCCCAGTATCCCTGTAAAAAGACTGGGCCATCATGGTTGTCTTGGCTTCTGAAAATCCTAGAGAAATGTCAGGGAAAGGATTAGATGTTGCTCCAAGCTTTTCTGAAAAGTAGTTCAACTGAGTACGGCAGGCTGAGCAACCGATTGTTAGAGGAATTAAATGGGAACATGGGGGAAAGGACACAGTCAAAGACTTGGAGGGAGCACTGAAACAAGAACATCCACAAAGCATTAATTAGCTAGCTGATGGAACAAGGGGGAGAAGATTCTTCAAGGTGGCGCATTAGTTCAACACACGATTAGGCCTGCCCAGCAGCAAAACAGTCAAAACAAATTGGAGAAGACAGTCCTAGAGGACTGCCCAGGAAACACAGATCAGCCAGCTGGTACGGGGTCTCAGTCCATCTTTGCCCTGGGTGATGTGAGAAAAGAGATATCACACCATGAGCACCACTGTGCCAGTGTTGTAAACAAGGCCATATAAAAGAAGGGCAAACTAAGATTAAAATCCAAGCAGTACCAGGAGGTATCCATTGAAATGTACATCACTTTGTGCATATCACTTTGCAATATAATATCAGCAGAGTTTAGTAGAAAGACGGTTTTGTTTTGTTTTTTAAATGAATTGCTCTTGGTCATTTCCCCCCTTTTCCTTTCATTTATCCATTATTTATGCAGCTTATATTGTAAGATATTCTATAGATACACATGTAGTATTGAGTGAAACAAGTCAGCCATAGACAAGTACTTATATATCAAAAAATGTATTTGTGTTTGTTAAACATAGCCAAATGTATACTAACATTGTTATTGCCTAAACATGTGGCAGTGAAAGAATGAGAAGAGCTGCCTTGAGTATCATGGGGGTGGGGGGGGGATAAATAAATAAATAAAGTGAAACTCATTCAAAATGAGAGTGACCAGTGACCACCTTGAAATTCTCTCTTGTCTCTGTCTTTCTATCTCTCACATACACAATAAGTAAATGATGGTGGAACAGAGCTGAAGAGACCCAGCCATTTCTCTAGGTAATTGGTTACATTGGCAAACCAATGGACAGTAATCACTCTTATTATGAAAAAAGTTCTTTCTAATGTTTAATTGAAATCCACCTGCCTGTAACTCTAATGTTTTTTTATGTTACAGGAGGGTAGATTTTGATTTGAGCAGTAGAAGGAACTTCTTAACAATAAGAGTGATTTGAAAATCGAACCAATTACCTAGATTGCTGGTTGGGTTTCTTTCTCTAGATGTCTTCAGAAGGAGGCTGGACAGCTGCCTTATGGGGATGCTCTACATAGATTTCTGAAGAATAAAGCTATTATATGTTGCAATCAACAATGTAGAAGAGACACCCTCTCTATAGAAGATATTCTTTAAATTAAGGAGAATTTTAGCTCTTTTGCAACAATTACTGTGGTTCTAGATGCATTTAATTTGGAGAGCCACCCTTAATCCCTGTGAGTTTGCTATATGAATTAGTGACATTTATATTCATGTTTAATTAAACTAGAATTCCTGCCATCAATATATATCAAGAAAAATATCATCTACAGTTTGGGGCTACAGGGGACTTTATCATAGCCCTATCTGAAGATGCAAGGCATGAGCCTTTAGAGGATGTGCAAATCTATGAAGGCTGCATCTACACACTTCCTCCTTTTCCTATCTCCACACATAGTCTGTGCCCATTTCTTTGCTTGTTTTTAAGAGATGAAATCCATTCTTTACATTTTTAAAAAAAATTATTCATTTTCTGCACATTTTTGAATCTTTATAAAGAGTCTGAATGCATGGAACCAACTGATTAAATCACAGGTAAGCACATATTAGAAAAGGTATCTTTTTTTAACATGTGGGTTTGTTTGTTGTTGTTGTTGTTGTTTTTGTCTGGATGCATTTGCCATCATTCTCCAACATGCAGATTACAGAGCAATTCTGAACTTGAAAATTTTTATGCAGCAAGCACTGAGCTATAGCCCCTGCCCTCTGCAAGAGTTGTCTTCAGGTTCAGATATAGAATTATGCTTAAGGATCTTGCTGAATTCAGCCAAATAGCTATCAACAGAAAAATTCCTTTCATATACACAGTATCTAATCCAGGTGGAATATCACTGTCCTTTCTTGATCTTTCTACCCAACTGCATGCTGGAGCTGCCTTCTAGTTAAGTAATCAGTATATGGACTTAGAAAGCATAATGTGTAAATTTGCCATTAGTTTGTGTGATGACGCTATCATGAATATTCATAAACATAAAAATAGCTCAAGATCACTTTGTTTAAAAAAAAATCAGTTTATTTTTAAAAATGAAGCAAATGTTCACATATTAACTTCATCCTAAATCTAAGTTCCCTGATAGCAAAGATGTTTCTATTGGCTTATAATTGGCTTGTTTTTAAAAGTCTGTCTTGGTTTTGCAAGGCAGTTTGTGCTTAGCAGGGCTCCATTTTTCCACATCTCTCTTTTCCATAAAGCTGCTCTCTTACTTTGAATATATCTACAAAGCAAAACAAAATGTTTGCAGAGTGCCACACAAGTAAATTAATTTGATTG
>CM034701.1:362098258-362136283 GCA_020142125.1 Phrynosoma platyrhinos
GCCCCCAGGCCTTAGGTTACCTACCCCTGGTCTAGAGTATTTGAAGGATTGTATCTCCCTGTATGAGCCTGTTAGAGCTCTAAGATCTTTGGGAGAGACCCTTCTTTCTATCCCACTACCCTCTCAGGTTTGCTTGGTAGAAACAAGGGAGAGGGCTTTCTCAGTGGCTGCTCCAAGACTTTGGAATTCCCTCACTAGGAAGGCTCCCTCCTTGCAATCCTTCTGCCAAGAAGTAAAAACATTCTTATTCTGTCAGGCTTTTAGAGATTGACTGTAGTGGGCTGTGCTGTTTTGTTGGTTTGTTTATAGTCTTTTAATGAATTTTAATGTTTTTAACTTTACAAATTGTGTTATTGTTTTTAAGATAATTTTTATATCTATAATGTTATTGATGTTTTTGTATAGTTTTTAATCTGTGTTGTTTTAATAAGATATAAGCTGCCTTTGAGACCCATTGTTTGGATAAAGGCAACATCTAAATTAATAAAATAAATAATGAAGATGTTACATGGCATATTTTGTTGTATTTGATATTATAAGAGCAAGAGAGAGGAAGCATGAAGGCTAGGGTTATTTTTATAGCAGGCATATATTTTCCATTAAGCCTGACATTTTACATAAAGTTAACGTGCATATATTTGGCATGCATACACACACAAACAGAGTCAGAGTGATGCTGGAGAAAACTCCTATACAGAAGTCTCTAAATCCATTTGTTCCTGCTGAATAGAACAATGCTGTCTTGACATATGAGGATCTCTCAGAAAAAATAATACTGATGGGATTCTTGAAGGGTTTTCTTTGCTCTTGTTGGGATCTTATTTTACACATACACATATACATACACACACAGAACTCAGACTAATTAAAGACAAATAATTGACCATGTTCAAACTGAGAAGGCTGGAAAACTCCCCCCCCCCCTTGCATCGTGGAGACCTCCTTGGCACATAAATGGTTAGGGACCCTATCTCACAACATTGTGCTCATCTCACTGTGCTGGAGAGCTCTTGAGAATGTTATTAGCTGGGTGTTCGCCTTGCCGTTTTTCCACAGGAGGCAGATGGGTAATTACGAAGCTAATAGTCTGATTGAGAGAAATCAGATGCAGTGGTTTGCCCAATTAGATGATACATTAGCTCCCTTCTTTGTAAGCAGCTAATGTGTGAAGCAAAGTGGTATTTTGGGGGGTCAGAATCCTTAAACAAGTGCCGAGTTGCAGATTATTGTGTGTCTGTGTGTATGTGTGCATGTCTCTCTCTTTCCCTCTCTCTCTCTCTTTTTTCTAATGGAGGAAAAGTGCTAAGTCTTCATTACTAAAAGCATAGAAAATGCAAATCAGTTTCTGAAACAAAAGAGTGAAGGGACAGGCGAGAATATTTGGTGTCCAATGTGTCAACCTACAACATCAATTACATTGAAATGCAATGCATGGGAGCCTAATCAAGGATAGTATAATTGTAATAATTGCATGCTTTTGTTGGAGAGCTGCTGCCGTTGTTATTGTCAACCATTTGTTTCTTTCTATTGTTTAAGGGGGTGGTGGGGATTTTAAATATACATGTCCATCTGAAAAAAGTATGTAGGTAAAAAGGCTTGAGCTATTCCACACAATGTATGTCTTGTCTCCTGGTTTTTAGCAGCCGGCAAACAAGTTCTTTAAAGCAGCAAAGTAATTGAGACAGTCAATAGTAGACAGTTTAATTTAGTTTAGAGTTATTTTTGTTTACTTTGATTATCATGTGGTTCCTCCAAAGGAAAGTTACAAATATTGGGAGAAAAGATGCATGATTTCAAAATGTTGATATGCTGTTCACATAACAATGTTATTGCCTGTTTATATTCATCTGGTTGATTACTTGATTTTCTGATACTTTCTTGCTACTCTTTCTTCTAGACCTGTTCTCTTCTTCAAGCTTCATTGTATGAGCGCTGCAAGTTTAGTGTTTAGGAACCATGACACTTATTAATCATCTGTACAAATCTGGTACACACTTTCATCTATAAACTAAGGGTGGAGAACCTGTGAACCTCCATATTTCAATGACCTACTACACCTACTGTCCCTCATCACTGACCAGTCTTGCTGGGGCTGATGGGAACTGGAGCTGGAGCTGATGAGAACTGGTATTGCTGGCTGGGGAATTCTGAGAGCTATGGCCCCAAATATAACCTTTTCTGGTTTTGTACAGAAAAACCCTCTGTAGCATCAATTGGTCTGAACAATTAACACAGATGCATAAGGCTGGAAACCCCTTTGCTATTTTTTTTCCCTTATCTCATGCTCACAAGAGAAGGCCACCTGCCCAAAGTCACAAGCTAATGTGGCATATAAAGAGAGAAAGCAATGGTGTAGAGATTTGAGCTGCTGCCAAACTGCAGAATTAATGCAGTTTGACACTGCTTTAACTGTTATGGCTCTATCCTATGGAATCCTGGGATTTTTTAGTTTGTTGTGGCACCAGAGCTCCCTGACAGAGAAGGATAAATATCTTACAAAACTACAAATCTCATATGTCCCTAGCAAAAATCTGCAGTGTGATGCAGCCCCAGTCTAAAGGGCATAGCCCATGGTCTCATCCCAAGTAGCTCTCCAAACCCATGATAAATTCTCTGCATTCTGCAAAGCTGCTTTTTTCCCTCAGACTTTAGGTGCTGAAGTGGCAGGAAAGGGTGCCTAGATAGAGAAAAGAGAAGCAGGTTGAAAACCAAACTCCCATGCAGGTTTATACAGAAATAAACCTCACTAAAATCAGGGAACTTTATTCCTGACTCTCTTGTGTGACGATTTCTAAGGCTGCTCTGAAAGTCAGGATAACAACTTGTGCACAGGACACTGACCACAAATATTCCTCTCAAGTTTGAAGTGCATGCAGATTTCAGGATAACATCCAATGTCTTCCAGTGCCCTTTGTACAGCAATAAATTCAAACTACAGGAAAAGAGATTCCACCCAAACATTAGGAAGAACTTCCTGATAGTAAGATCTTTCAGACAGTGGTATAACACTGCCTCAGAGTGTGGTGAAGTTTCCTTCACTGTAGGTTTTTAAACCAAGACTGGATGGCCATCAGAGAGTAGGTATCCATCCTGTGTTAGATGGGGTTACACTGCCCCTGAAGATGCAGGTTTGCAGTCTGGGCTACTCCTGGGCTCAGCTTTGAACCTGGAGGCCCAACTTTCTGCAGTCACCAGGAGTGCTTTTGCACATCTAAAGCTTGCGGACCAACTGCACTGTTCCTTGAGATGTTGGATATGGCCACAGTAGTATATGCCTTCATTTCATCCCATTCAGACTACTGTAACACACTCTACTTGGGGCTGCCTTTGTAAAGTGTTCTGAAACTTCAGATGGTCCAAAGAGCTGCAGCCAAACTGTTAAAAGGGATAAGTTACAGAGACCACAACAGTTGTGAATTTGATTTTACTGAGTCTCTGGACCAGGGGTAGGCAACCTTTCCCCTTTAAGGGCCGAGGGACTTCAGCTCCCAGAAGCCTCAGCCATGTTGGCCAATAGTCCCATGTTGGCCAATAGCTCCTGGGATTCTGGGAGCTGAAGTCCCTCGGCCCTTAAAGGGGAAAGGTTGTCTACCCCTGCTCTGGACCATAATAAACAATTGAACTGAACTGATTTGAATATAA
The DNA here is from genome assembly GCA_020142125.1 of Phrynosoma platyrhinos. Lineage (NCBI taxonomy): Eukaryota > Metazoa > Chordata > Lepidosauria > Squamata > Phrynosomatidae > Phrynosoma > Phrynosoma platyrhinos. The sequence goes on from CM034701.1 coordinate 362,101,901, forward strand.
AATCTGCATTGATGAGTGCTTTTCTGTCCCACATCTTCTTACAATATCTTAGAATCTGCCAGATTTTGTCATGTTCACTTGTACCTTTATGGGATGAGATCCATGCCATATTTGCACATTTTTCAAATGTACATGTTTTACACAATTTTTTAATTGAACATACTGCCTGAGCAAGGCTCCCCCTGACATTAACTAAAGCAGTATTCTACATATATTTGACACATGTTCATTTTTCTATGCATGCTATATGTACATTTTTTCAGACACATCTATCCAAACAAGGGTTGCACTATGCAAACTGCATCTATTCCATGTACAGTCCAGGAGCTGAATAATGAGTTATGCCCACCAAACTCTGGTCTGAAATTTCATTCTTCATACACCCTTATCAAGGAAACAAGAACAATTTTCTTAGATTTCATTTAAAGAAATTAGAACAAGTCTAAAGAAGTCAATCTCTTTACATCAAGGCATGCTTAATGGGAATTCTCATTTTTTTCTGGTAAAAGCCTTAACACAAAGATCAGACAAAATATTTACTCTGCAACCCTACATATATCAACCCTAAACTTAAGTCTCATTGATTTCCATGGGACTTCTTTTCAGGTAAGTGTACATAACACTGCAGCCTTATTTTCTCATGGCTCCTAGACACTATACCAGTCAGCTGAAACACAGAGGCACAAGAGATGGAGGAGGCTAAAACGTTTAACATTGCCGTTAAATCTCATTCTTCACAGCTCAAAAAGAACAATGCTGTACCATCTTTATGGAGAATGCATCGCCCTCCTGCAAGAGGCTTTGCATGGATCTCTAACAATCCTGTACACCCTCCAAAACTCACCCTAATTAAAAGCAAATAATCAAATACATTCAATTTGAAAAGTTGGCAAACTCGGGTGTATTATTGTGTTAGCACCTTGGCACCAAAATGATCACATCACGCTAATCTCATTGTGCAGGAGAGCTCTCGAGTATGTTATTCACTGAGTCTGTTTCATTCTCCTCCAGCTTTTTGTCTCCTTCTCCTCCACTACTTCTTCCTTTCTTTTCTTTTTTAACTAGAAGAAACAGATGTGTTGAGCTGCATCCAAAAAGGGATGTTTATTCTCAATGCACTTCTTGTAAAATTCCATTCAAAGTAATCTTTCCTGAACCCCTCTTCATGTTTAATTCATCCTGTAGGTGTAGGGACAGGAACCATGAGCAGCTTTAGGCTAGAGGTGGGCAGAAGGTAGATTTATATCTTCTAGTAGATATCTGTGTGATTTGCAGTGGAACATCAAGGATTTCAGACTCTCTTAACTATTTAACATTAGCAATAACCAATTTCTCTCTAAATTATGCTGCCAAAATAAAGAATATTTGGGGGAACAAGGAGTTGATTTGTGTGTCATTTGTGGATAGACTGGGAATTTGATTAGTTTCCAGTGCTCAGAATTCTTTAATTCTTTTTTTTTTCATTTTATGTCTAAATTTGAGTTTGTATTTGATGTTTGTGGAGCAGAGAACTTGGAATGGAAGTCCAGAAAGCCAATGGCATCAGTCACTATACCTGAAGAAAACAAGCTAAGTTTAATGGGATGTAGAATAGGTCCAGTGGCACATTCAGTCTATCCTGCCTGTCACCACAAAACTTCCATACTCTGCTTCACAGCATCTGTAGCCTGAAGCAGCATTATTCTGCCTAATGGCCTAACTCAGGGATAGGCAACCTTTCCCCTTTAAGGGCCAAGGGACGTCAGCTCCCAGAAGCCTCAGCCATGTTGGCCAATAGTCCCATGTTGGCCAATAGCTCCTGGGATTCTGGGAACTGAAGTCCCTCGGCCCTTAAAGGGGAAAGGTTGCCTACTCCTGGCCTAACTACTCAATACATGCTGCACCATCTGCCATTCTTCAGCAGCTGAACTAGTGTTAGCCATCCAGACTGGCTATTGGAGCCTCTTCAACATGAGGGAGCTTCCTGTTCCATATCTCCCTAGTTTGAACAAGGTATGTTGTAGTATCTTTGAATTTGTCCTTTGGTTTTCTTAATTATCCCACTTCCTGATTTATCTCTCAGTCTTGACATCTGATTGCCCTTGGGCCCTGATTTACTCTTTGGTCCTGGCTATTGGTCCCACAGCTCCCATTTACTACTTAGCACAGACTGATGCTAATGGACCATCCTTGACAAGAATCAGCATCAAGGTTTCAATAGTAATTAATTCCAAAAACCAAAGTCTACCCTTTCTGGTCACAGATCTCATGGCACTGGATAGATTAAACTAGATTCTGGATCAAATGAAAATCCTATCTCTTCTAGCATTCTGCTTTTTCAAAACAACTAGCCAGATGCTGATGGAAGCTCTAGAGGAGGATATCAAGAGAGAGACCCTTTGGCTCTAGAGCAGGGGTAGGCAACCTTTCCCCTTTAAGGGCCGAGGGACTTCAGCTCCCAGAAGCCTCAGCCACGTTGGCCCATAGTTCCATGTTGACCAATAGCTCCTGGGATTCTGGGAGCTGAAGTCCCTCGGCCCTTAAAGGGGAAAGGTTGCCTACCCCTGCTCTAGAGTATGAAAGAGAGTAGATAATAGAAATATACTGCTATTGGAACTTTTCACTTCCACCGTCTGCTATGAAGGATCTGATCCTTGTGAAAGTAATCAAGGCTAGTGATCATCATCACATCTTGGGGCTATTAATCTCATAAATCCAACTCTGATCAGCTCCAACCAATGGTCAATAGTGATAAAATTTGTAATACAGGAATATCTGTAAAATCACAGGTTCCCTAGCCCTGACTTTGATGAACTATTTGTTGTGAGAAAACTACCTCCAATCTACTGCCAGTCAAATTTATTGCATGACTCTAGCCTTATTCAGGTGTTACACACGCTACTTTCTTCAGCATGCAAGCATGAGTGCCTAGCCATGCCTCCTTTATCACAATTCTTCACTTAAAAAGTAGTATGTTTGAAGAGAAGAGGTTTCTGTTTACATGGAAGTTCTACATACAACCAATAATGTTGGGAAATTGGGAACCTTGTGCGCATGGAAAGCTTCCACACACATATACCAGAGCCTCGTCTCTTCAAACACATCACTTTCCAGGTGATCACAGTGACAAAAGAAGTTGTAGTGGGGCATTTCCCTGCTCATAAAGTGAAGAAAGCAAGTTGTTTAACCCATGAATAAGGCTTCTGAGTCTATTTGTTTATTTACTTATTAAAATATTTCTATCCCACCCTTTCTTAAAGATTTCAGGTGCCTTACAATTAAATAAACTTAAAACAATAAATAATTATAAAAGTTTAAAGGATTAAAACTTTATTTAAATGATTTCCCATTTAAAAATAAAACAGGTTAAAACAATCATCAATAATATAACCATAAAAATGTGCAGCCTAAATAAAATCAGTTTGACTAAAAGTCTTAAATTAAAAGCCAGCTTTTAACTTGGTGCTGAAATAATTCTGATGTTGATGCCAGTCAGGCCTCCAGAGGGAGGGAATTGCATAACTGGGGTGCCTCCACAGAAAAGGCCCTCTCCCATGTTCTCCCACAATGTGTTTCCCCTACTGATAGGACAAGGAGGAGATCTCTAACAGATCTCAATTCTTGAGCAGACATGTAGAAAGAGAGGTGCTCACTCGAGTATCAAGGTCCCAACCTGTCTAGGGCTTTATATATTATTGCCAGCACCTTGAATTCAGAACAGAAATGTATTGGCAACCAGAGCAATTCCTTCAGAACAGTTGTTATATGATATCAGAATGGAAAACCACTGAACATTCTAATTGCTGCATTTTGCACTAGTTGCAGTTTCTGTATTATCTACAAGAGCAGCTCCACATAGAGTACATCATAGTACTCTAATTGAGAAGTTCCCAGTCCATGGAGTACTGGTTAAGTTATTCAGGAAAGGCCATAGTTAGTGGACCACTTAAAGATGGCTCCAAGCACTCTGAGCCTCCAGTGACAAGGATGGATCTAGGAGTAGTCACAGACTACACCCCTGCTCTTTGAGGGGAAGTGCAACCTTATCCAGGGCAGGCAACCTACCCAATTCCTGGACTCAAAAACTATTAGTCCACAGAGCCTCCATCTTATCAGGTTTCAGCTTCAGTTTATTCACCCTCATCCAGGCCATTACAGCATCCAGGTACTCCACAGCTCCAGCACCAATACAGCCCTGATGGCTGCCAATTCTGATAACAAGAAGTAGAGCTGAAAGTTATCACTCAGTCCCAACACTCCTAATAACATCTCCCAGAAGCCTCATATAAATGTTAAAAGCACAGGAGACAAGACTGAAAAAAGAAGAAAACTAGGAATGGGAAGGGCAGCTACAGAAGAACTGGACATGAGTCTCCATGTGTCAAAGTCAGCTTGATGGCAGTTAACAACCACAACAGGGGTTGGTAAATACCTCACTACACCAGAGGGAGGTATCTGCTGCCTTGATACCAGTATCTGATGCCTTGCTGTAGTGCAACCTCTCCTGGCCCAGAGGTATTTGATAACTACTACCGTATCACTAATATCAAATATTTGGGTAAGATTCTTGAATGTGTGGTGGCTGGGCAGCTTCAGATGTTCTCATAGGGGTAGGCAGGAATCTTCCACTGCTTCTGTCTGGAATCAACATTTTAGATAGGAACAGAACCACTGCAGAACAGTGCCTCCTACTCCCATCTGCCAGAGCCAGTCCAGTAAGATACCATCATCAATGGCATCAAAAGCCACTGAGATATCCAGGAGGATCAACAGGGTATCACTCCCCTGTCTTTCCCCAGGATTAAACTGTCAGTGAGAGCAATGAAGACTGACTCAGCACTGTATCATGGCTTGAAACCAGACTGAAATGGGTCATGATTCAGCTTCAGTCTCTGTTAGCTGCAGTCTCTGTTAATTCTGTATTTTAATCAAGATATGGGAACTCTTTGACTACCGTATTTCCATTTTCTTGCTGTCTAGGAAGTATTATTGTAGCTCTTCCATTATCATGTTTTTGTTTTTGGTTTGGTTTGGTTTGCTTTGTTGATGTTCAGCATTAATCCAACCTTGGCACTTTCCTCCATCTTCTTCAGTAATTGTTCCAGGTCTTCATTTGTTTTTCATAGTAGTATTATATCATCTGTATATCAAAGATCCTTCTAATATCTTCACTCCTTCTGCCTTTGAGTCCAAACTCCTCTTGGTATGATATTTTCTGCATACATATTTTCTTACATAAATAGGGTGATAGTATGCAAACTTGCATGATCCCTTTTCTAATTGGGAACCAGTCTGTTTCTCTGTATTCTAATAGCAGACTCTTGTCCAGAGTATAGGGTGTGCATCAGGACAATCAGGTGTTGCAGCACTCCCTTTCCTCTAAGCACAAGCCATAGCTTTTTGTGATCCACCCAATCAATCCACATATGCTAGATCTCAAGCACCAAGATGGGCAAGGTTCAGTACTATATGTGGTGGTACAGACCAGTTCAAGCATCTTGCCACATCATCAGGCTGCAACAACTGAAACTGGTCCAGATGGTGTGCTGTACATCTCCCTAGACTCTGCAATAACTATGGCATTGAGTTCTGAATGAATATGGACAATTTTCTTCTCAAAGTGCCAGGAAAATTGATCATAGTAGGCAATCAATGGTTCTAATCCTGGTCTCTATGAGCCAGATACAATAGGCTCTTCATCACTCAGAAAAGCTCTGCTGGATAATGTGCTGAAAACAGAACAGAGAAGATATATTAAGTTCTTTTTGCCACCTTTCTTGTTGTATAGCAGGCACAACAAAAGGTCTTTGCCCATTTTTAGTCATATTTGTTCCCTTGCCTATTCAAATCCTAGTATACTAGTCCTAGTATTATGAGAATGTGATCTATTTGATTTTTACTCCTTCCTATGCTCTTCACAAATTTATAAAACTTGAATAACATCCTGGTGGCTCCTTTTCAGGAAAGGACCATAGCTCTGTAGTAGAGAGAAACAATTTCAATATTTGATACTTCTAGATAATACTAGGATCCATCTCTGAAATCATAGAGAGTTGCTCCTAGTTGGTTCTTTAAACTTTTTGGCCTATAGACCCCAAAAGTCCTATTCAGTGTGGTCATTAGGAAGCAATTGTGGAAGCTGAAACCCAAAACTTTTGAAGGGCCAAAGATTATCCACCCAGGGTGTTGACCTGTGCTTCTCAGACTATTTGTTGTGGAGAGACTAGCAATTTCCGCCCCCCCCCCCCCAATACTCCAGGAGCTGACCTATATTTGTGCCTATTGATTACAAGTATTTCTTTCTTTCTTGGAAACTCACTAGGGAACAGTAGACAATCTCTTGGGGTCCAGTACTGGTCCAGAGAATAAGTAGCAATGGTGTAGACAGTACTGAGCTAGATGGACCAATGGCCTAACTGAATATATGGTAACTGCCTATGTTTCACTTGAATAAAAATGTATTCCTTGAAGCTTTGCTGATTCTCAGAAGTCATGAAGTAAGTACAAAATACTAAAGCACTTGTAAGGCTACCCCTGTTGTTAGCACTCAAGGAAATGATTGCAGATAAAAGAAAGTATGTGATCATTTTGACTGTGCTATCAAGAAGGTTAACTTTCATTGTTGCATAAAGAAAGAGAAAAAATGACAACTTGAGTTTATACAACAGGGAGAAAAAGAATATCACACTCTGGCAGATGTCTTGGCTGTGGTAGGTTGTTTACAAGAACACAACAGAGTTCTGAAAATGGGAAAAATTCATCCGAAGGTTCCAGGAGCAAATTGGAGCATTATTCAGGGGAAATTCCACAGAGACCATGCTGGGGGAACTGTTGCTGACAAACCTGCTGTGGATGTGATGGAGCCAACAAAGAATATTTCTTGCTCCTCTAATCAAATGAAGAGGAGGGTGCAGAGAAAGGTTTTTTAAAAGCCCGATAGCTGCAAGCTGGAGGTGTAGGTAGACTTCTCCTCCTGGGTATTAAAGCAGGCTGTTGCAAACTCTTCCAGTCTTGTTGACAACATAACCCATTACTCTGGAGATTTGTACATGAAATCCGTACCTTAGGAAAGAAATCCTCATTTAGCAGCCAAAGTGTCATATGTGGCAACTTTTTCCAGCACAGCTTTCCAGTTGCCATATGGCTAGTTTACACCCAAATTCATAGCAATTGATGAGAAAAGCTGCAGTGCATTGAAAGCAGTGACAGAGTTTTAGCCAAAGTGTCAAATAACAAACTGACCCCCAGAAAAAAAGGCTTTAGGTTATAAGTCAGCAAAGACATCGTTTTTGTCCTGGCAAAAGATAGTCCCTGGATTATTGGCAGATCATATTCATTTGACAAAACTGGCACAGATGCAAAGCCTAACTACTGTTGTAGAATCAATGAGTCACAGAGCAGAAGGTGTGCCCCTGCTTTTCTTTTGTGCCACTAGATGATGTAGAAGCATTAGACAAGTAGGACCTGCAACAAAATGTTCTACAAACAGAATGCTGACCAGTTATGCCACCCTCCAGGACATCCCATCCCACTTACCCCATGGCTTTCCTTTTTCTTTTTTATTCCCCATGGACATTCAACATCCTGTGGCTAAAGTAACTGGGACCAAAATAAAGTAACTGGACCAAAATAAAATAAGTAATTTCATTTTCAGTCTTCTATTTGAAGCCCTGCCCAACCCAAGTCTTTTTAAAGGTAAAGATATGAAGGGCCATGAAGCATAAAGGTCATAAAATTTCATTTAACAGGAGATGACTGAACACACAGGTCACTTTATCTCAGTCTTGCCTTCTGGAGGGAGAGATGTAATTGTAGAATTTCAATAATTCTTTCTAAATTTGCATCTATGCATATACATTTCTGGTGATGCTTTCTTTCTTTTTTTCAAGTAACATGTAAGTAAGCATGCTAATACCTACTTAGTATTTCTATTCCTCATTAGGATGGGATGAGACAGAACAGAATATCCTGCTGGACACGTGGGCGGCTGGCATTATATATGAAAACCATTCACTGGAGGTACCACTTGTCTAATTCATCTACTTATACTGTTTGACCAAAACGAAAATCAATTGTGTACCATTGTAACTGTGCCAGTTTTGTCAATTGTAGTGATTTGCCATTGATTCAGGATTGGCAGCTTCAATTTCCCCACCCCTGGCATCCCTGCAAGGTTTGCTCCCTCACCCTCAATGGGGTTTGTTGAATATCATCAAAGAACTCAAGTGGGAGATCTAGTCCTTCCTATAACACCAAGGACACAGTCCTGGGACCAGAGAATTGCAGTCTTCTTTGTGTTGTTAGTTTTTCATGAATTTTATTGTCCCAGATTCTATGGGGCTGCTGGTAAAGCCTAAATCTGTTGGTTGGGCGGTGATGAAAGATTTTCCTTCTTGCATAGATGTGCAAAGGTGCCATCCAGCTGATAGGCCACAGGGGTGAGTCCAGGTGTTATAAAAGGTAGATTCTCCCAGAACAAGAAAAAGTTTGTTTCTTCTTTGTTTATTCAAGGGCAGCTTTATTACACCCAGTGTTATACAGTTGATGACAGGCTCAGTTGCATGGCCAGTCAGTAGGGATGGGCAGAGCTGCATCAGAGAGGCAACTGGCTGCTCTTGCACACATTGGTGGGCAAAGATCTTGCTTATAGGGCCTCTGGGTACAACTTTGCACAATGTTCAGTAAAAGTATTTATGCTGACATAAATGGGGTTTATGCCAGTATACATTACTAACAGAATCAGCCCTGGTGGTGCAGTGGTTAAATGCCTGTACTGCAGCCACTCACTCATAGAACACAAGGTTGCGAGTTCAATACCAGCCAGGGCTGAGGCTCGACTCAGGCCTGTATCCTTCCGAGGTCGCTAAAATGAGTACCCAGATTGTTGGGGGCAATCAGCTCACAGTTGTAAACCACTTAGACATCCCATAGCGTGATATGAAGCGGTATATAAATAAGCTGCTTTGCTTTGCTTTTGCCAGTTTCTTTGTATATATTGCATATTTATGTTGGGGGGTTGTTTTATTTTTGTTTTGTGGGCCACCCAGAGAATTTGTGTTATGGAAAGGCTCCATACATTCAGAAAGTGGAGACACAGATACCTACGGTAGAGTTTCTGGAAAAATATTGCATATGGAAATCTGAAGTATAATTGCTTAACTGGACACATTAGGAACTAAAACTACTTCAGACTGGAAAGCACAAGCTCTTCTTCTGAAATACAGTGACCCCTTTGATTATAGGACCAACTAAATTGCCCTTGAAGTTAATGGTAACATGTTCTATAATTTCAAGGATGCACACTGAAGATTCTTTCTTTGAGCTGAGCCTATTGAAGATGTCATTTTTCTCACAACCATAGGAAGGGGGAAATATATTTTATTTACGTAATGGAAAAAGCGCTTGACCTATAATTTTTTCTTCTCTTCCCTCATTATTTTTGCTAATTAATGATGCTGCTAATATTTGCATGCAAGCTCTCTTCCCACTTTTTCTCTAACCTCATTCCACCACCACCCTACCGCTGCTCCACTTGATTTTTACAGGAAAAGTCATAATCCTGTGTTTATTTCAGCACACTATCTTGGCAAAGAAATTATTGTAACATCACAGATTCAGTTCTAGGCATTTGCAAGCACATCAGGAGGATGAGAGAGTGCCAACATCAGTTGCTACAGAGCTCTGTAGCCTTTCTCTCCTTTCCTCAAATTAATGTCATGCAAAACTAAAGGAGTGTTGTTTAAAACTGGATTTTATTCAAGCAGGCAAGCAACACATTTAGTCAACAATGGATGCCAAAGTGCTCAAAGTTGACTGTGGATGGACCAATTCTAAGGCCTGGTCCCCACACACAGCAGAAGGGAGTGCATGTGTGTGGAGGCATCAGAACAGATTGAAAGTAGAATCTTAGATCAACATACCTGGATATGGTTCTTAAAGCTGCATAGAAATATATAGAATTTTTCTGTAAGTGACTGCACACTGCAGTGAGGGCACTCTATTATTCAAATGCATTGTCACATGCAAAAAATGTTGGGAATTAGAGCAGAGCAATGAAAGGGCTCTTCTAGGACTTTGCTTCCTAGACTCGGATGAGGAGTGTACACCTTGTTGGAATGTTTTAAATGTAGGATGAGAGATCAGCAGCAATAGGACTAAGTCTGAAACTCAAGAGTTTGAAACTCTAAAAACTAGAATTTGAAAAAGCTGATCCCAGTCACTGTAGCCAAAACTGAGCTAGATGGGAAAAAGTCATTTCTTGTTTTGTGCCTTCAAGTCATTTTTTACCTGTGACAACTCTAAGACAAACACGGTTTTGTTGCCAATATTTCTTCAGAGGGGGCTTGCCTTTGTTTCCCTCTTAGGCTGATAGAATGTGACTTGCCCCAAGTTCACCCAGTGGGTTTCCATGGCCAAGTAGGAATTTGAACCCTGGACACCAAAGTTGCACTCCAACAGTCCAACACTCAAAGCACAACAGGCTATTAAAGAGGAAAGCACTCCATGAAATAACTTAGGTTTCCACTGGGGATTTGAACCCTGGCCTCCAGAGTCATAGTCGAGTACATAAACAACTACACCATGCTGGCTCTTGGAAAACAGCCATACTTGACATAAAGCACCTTTCTTAATTCGTGCTATTGACAGAAACCAACATATTAGCAAAATTACCTTGCATTCTTCACTTGATCACCCAAGGCAGAAAGACCAGCTGTTGCTCCTGCTTTCACTCACCCGGAAATCTTGCCTCCTTCAGTTGTTTCACTGATATATAAATACCTTAATCATAATCTCATACCCTTTGTTTCAAGGAGGAGTCCTGCTGCACAAGTATCCTGGCCTGTAGTTACTGTTATCATTGTTATTTCTCTACTAGCCATGGTGTCTTGGATTGCTACATACCAGTGACATAGCAATGCCTTCCAGATTAGTAGGTATCAGGTTTTAGTCTAACGGATTCACTACCTGGCTGACATGGAAGCCACTTTTATGTATTCAATTTTAAATTTCAGCACCAAGTTGACTGTACAATGTCATGTTGCCCTAAAAGGTGGGAGGATGTGTGAAATTTAAGGGAAATTATAGATGAAAAAGAGGACTGCAAGTGGAGGATAACTTTGGGGATCTTTTTACTTGTGTATACCAGTACTAAGTGCAGAGAGCACTCCAGTTTCAGTAAATAGACGGGTTTTATTTAGAAATGTGCAAAGGTGCACACAAACATGCAAACTAATGAAACCTTAGGAACCATACAAGGCTATCAGAAACAAAGGTGGAGAAGGCTGAATACAGGGAAATCAGGAGTTTAAAAGATTGATAATTACCAATCCTGAAAATAGGTCTACAGAAAACAGAGAATGGCTCAGACATAGAGAGAGTGAGCAAGACCCTCTGTGCACAAGGGTCTGTAAGCCACACCTCTAACTTTTAGTATGGTGGCTGTGACTGGGATGGAAATTTATATCCTATTACATACCCACAAGGGGTGCTTGCTGCTCCCAAATTATCTAACAAAGCCTTTGATGGTTTTCTCATGGAATTGACAAAAAGGGATCTGGAACAACTAATGGCTTTAACTCTGGAGTGAGAAAACATTAATTGGATTTGAGATGGTCCCTGGATAGTTGGACTTTAAGGGTGAATATGAATACAGCCTGAAGTGAAGTGGAGGGTGTGATCTTTGACTGCTTTTGTGATGGGACTCATTTTGTCTCCATTGTGTGAGGAAATACAAAGAGCTTGGGAGAGGGGATATGGAGTTGATCAGAAAACTCATTTAACACTTATTGTAGTACTTACCAGGGTCTCCCACATGTCCTTAGGTCAGCATGATTCCTTACAAGTGTAATTTCCTAGTCTCCACAGGTCACTGTGACCTCTGAAAACATGCCTAATGTTAGATATTAATGATAAAACCCCATATCCAGCTAGAGAGGTGTAGGGTATGGTAACAACACCTTCATACTTAAAGATACAAGAACAGCCCATTCCTAGATTGACCATGGATATAGGGTGCATTGGGGTTCCTATATACAATTTTTAGGTTTTAAGATGGTGTGCCCCTTCCCTACCAGTGTTAAAAAGCCTATAATGCTATTGGAATGAACCAGTCAGTGTTAAACTGAGTTACTTGAAGGAACGCTTCTCCCTCCATAATCTGCCCCGCACTCTCAGAACATCTGGGAAGAATTTGCTAGACCACCATAAAACCAGACTTAATATAACTTCCCAAAGATCATTCACGGCTGCATCCCCTAAGCTGTGGAACAGCCTGCTGGAGGAGCTCCGTCTTACTATCAATTTAGACACCTTTAAGAAAGCACTCAAGACGGAGCTTTTCTAGCAGGCCTACCCACATGATTTCCTTAATGGACCTTCAAGTTAATAGTATATCTCAATTTGATTACTTGGCTTTTGGGTGAGGATGATGATCGGGTTATTTTATCTGAACTTTATAACTTTGATATTTTATTGTTGGTATTATGTATTTTTTGTACTTCTGTATTTTGTATATTGTGGTTATTTTTAATGATGTAATCCCGCCTCAATCCACAGGGAGAGGCAGGAAATATAAATTATTATTATTATTATTATTAGAGTCTTCCAGTCCCGTGGAAGACAGATGATGGGTGATATATAATGTAAACGATCAAGAAGTGGATTCATTTAGGCAAAGCAGAAAGAAAAAGAGGCAAGTAGAGGTGTCTTCACTAGCTCTGGTTAACATACCCCATGGCCCTACTCTGCTTGATAATAAATGTCATTTCTCATGTCAGATCTTGCCTGGGCAGATTATCCCTGAAGACTTGGGTCTGTCTCTGAAACTAACATTAGCAGCTGCATGCTTTAGGTTAACCCTTCACCTGCCTCACAGCTGCTTTTGCTTTGCCCTGAGCCAAACCTTTTAAAGGAGGGTTGACTGACTTCAGAGTACATCAAGCAAGAGAGCTGCAGGACAGATAGCATACAATGGAGAACATCTGTGCATGAGTTTGTCCTTCTATAGGACATTTGCTGGGGTGTTTCCAGAGCAAGTTATATGGCTTTTTTTCCCCTGGTCTGAAAGTACAATATTACAGTGAGGCTCTGCATCAAACAGGATATGATCCAGTGCACTTTAAGCACTTGTTATATCCTGCTGTTTTCAGTCAGGGAAAAAGGTTAAATGAGTGCTTGAAAGGTGTTTAATACTGGCTGGTTCATTCCAATAGCATTCAAACTACAGTATGAATTTTCTTTTAAACTACAGCTTCCAGAATCCGCCAGCCAGTATGGCTGGAGTTACATCAGCATAAGTCACCAGCAGGATTCTGGTTTATATTTGCTATTAGATTTCTGAATAGTTTGAAGCACATTGGCAAATATTTCTGACTCCCAACTGTTAATAACATGAAAAATAAAATGAAAAAAAAAAACCAACAACCCATAATCCCTGGTCATTCATTTTAGAAAACATAAGATAACAAGGTGTCGATTTTTAGTGAAGAACTGTGAACTTTGGCATTCAAATTCCTGTGCTCATACTTCTTTAATTCTTTTGTACCAGCATTTGTTTGTTAGGTCTTTGGCTTCTGATAAAAAACACAGTTGTTCTCATGATTATTTTGTAACTCTGTTCCACCAAACACTAGTGTGGTATAGTGTGGCACAGTGGTCTGAATGCTGGACTAGGACCACATAGTACCAGGGTTCAAATCCCTGCTGTGCCATGGAAACTCATTGAGTTGCCATGGATAAGTCACACTCTTTGACTTACAAGAAGGCAGGGGCCAGCCTTATCTGCAAAAACCTTGCTGCAGAAACCTCTTGATAAGATGACCATAAACCAGAACCTACTTGAAGGCACACACCAACAACAACAGAGGCACTGTCTTAGGATTTTTATGTGTACAACATTTAGTACATTTTAGGTGCTTTCTACATGATCGATTGATAGCAGTGGCACTAATATTGTTTATATAGCACTAAACTGTAAATGCTGTATAGAGAGCAATTTAAGCAACTGTCCATTTAACTAAACATGACAGGTCCCTAATCCAATGAAGTTCTCTTTCACCTGTGGTGAAAAGTAACATGAATGAAAGAATGGGGAAGAGAGAAGGAAAGAGTATGGAAGCTAGTAGTGAGAGACCCAAAGTTGAATTGTTCACTCACCTATGGAGTTTACTGAGAGGTCCTGGACAAGTAATTTTTTTTTTTATACTGCTGCGATGTACAAAAATTAATAATATCTGATTTGGACTTGCTCTAGTCACAGCAACATAAATGAATTGAAACTGCTTGTAAGACCTGTCTGACTCCAAAGGAGGCTTCTATGGTCTACTGGTCTGAAGTCATGACGACCTGAATTATTTTCTAAATTAATCTCTGATACCACTGTGGAATTATAAGAGGTGAAAGCAAGTTCACAGTTCTGGTCACCTTTGTTTCCAGTGGCCATTGATACCGCAAGCTATGCTGCACCTGCTGTGAAAATAAATAGGGTCAATATGGTATTATGTACTTTTTGTGTTATGTACCTATTTCCCCCACTAGATGTGTGTGTATGTGTCTGGTCTGTGTCTGTGTCTGTATCTGTGTAAGAACACTTTCCAGGCTATTGATGTATCAGTATCATTCATGCATCAGCAGCACAGCTGCTCCTGCTGCACCACAAATACACCCTATATAATGGGTCAGTTTGGATTTTATTTTTGTTGTTGTTGTTGTTTTAAATTTTATTTTTAATTCTCAGTAAATGAACTGACACAGGGTTGCTTACATAAGTCTAGGAGCTTTTGAGTTATGCAAAGCTGGTACAAAATATATTAAGGGTTGGGGGAAGAAACAGAAAAATCCAAAAATCAGGGTGAATGGTGGGCCTAGTAGGTTTGCACTAAACTACATCCCAAGATGGAAATTGCCTGGATGAATCAGTGTTAGGTATGACAATGCCAGGTTACATACATCTCTTTTCACTGAGATTTGGCTCAATGGCCACTCTGCATCTCTGAAGACATGAAGCTGGCTAAAACTTAAGGGAGTTATCTGCTAACTTGGGCAAAGCGCACTGTCTCCTGTATTAGTAGAAGCCTGGATGAAAGGGAAATATATCTAGAAATAAAGAAATAATTGCCACCACTTCTGACAAGTGGGCCAAGATGCTTCTCTGCCAGTTTCTCACAGGCATCTGGTAAACCTAAGGACCACATTTTCACCCAAAGCCTCAGCCATGTTGGCCAATAGTCCCATGTTGGCCAATAGCTCCTGGGATTCTGGGAGCTGAAGTCCCTCGGCCCTTAAAGGGGAAAGGTTGCCTACCCCTGCCCTACAGTGTGTAGGCTGCATCAGGCCTAATAATGGCAAAAAATATATACAAACATCAAGATCAGAAGTGGCCAGATTTCCACTTCATTTTGATTTGGGATATTTCAGAGATGACTAAGATCTTTGGGAAAACCTGTTTGATGCAAAAACTGCCACTCTTGGCGGCCTTTAGGAATGGGGAGATGTCAGAGCATTCAGACTAGAATTAGGCACTTCCATATATGAACTTCACCAATCTTTCTCAAAAGGCCAGTTTAGGTTAAGGAGGTGGTACAGGAGGAGGAGATTCCCCAAACCCACAGCTGAATACTTCGGAAGAGTGCAGGTGAAGTCATTGCTTGAGGAGATAATATTGTGGCTATACTGCATTAAAAACCTTCACCATGAAAGCTAATCTCATCTATGCAAGAAAAAGGGGGAAAGAATCTAAAGGAACTTGGGAGCTGAATCTAAAGGAACTTGGGAGCTGATTCACTAACAGCAGTTAAAATCGAAACTGAAATATTTCAGATGTTATTCAAATTGCAAATTGATGAGACTGGGCATAAGTGTCAGGAAACAGGTGGCATGGTCAGATCAGCTGTGGAACTTGGGTCTTCTCTGCAGGCAGGCATTTGCAGGTTACAAAAGGCAAAAGAAAATAAAAACTGAAAGTGGAAGCATAGGCAAATGGATCATGGTGAAATAATCTACTGTTAATGATGTTTTCTAGAAAAAAAGTTGAAGGAATTGATCCTAAACCCTTTTATATCCTGATGGCTCTAACAAATCTTGAAGATGGCAATGTGTCAACAGTGAAATACATGTGCACAATTGGCCCTCCAAAAACCATCAGGACCCGGCTACAACAGAAATATCTAACTAGAAATATATGACTGGCTACTTAAAAGAATATATAGCTTAATGTAAACAGAATGTTCTAGTGTTATTTCACAATGTATCCTGGGGGGAAATGGCAGCTGGAGGCCACTATGCATACCTGCTAAACCTTAGATGAGAAACATTTTACTGTCATAGAATTTACAAACTATGTAAACATTCAGACCTTGGGAAATCTTTGAATTTGCTTGACTGGTTTTTTTAAAAGTGGCCCAGCTGGCCAGCCTCAAAACCCTTTTGAATCAAGCCAACAGTCCATCTAAACCAGGGTTAAAGAAGCTGTTACTGGGTTATAAATCTCATCATCCCTGACCACTAGCCATACTGTCCTGGGTTGGTAATGTGGTTACCCTGTCCTAATTTAAACCACCAGCAGTGGCCAGCTAGATGTTTGTGTAATGTCCATAGGAAGACACAAAAAGAAACAGCTCTCTTCAATGTTTTCCTCTGCTTCAGGTAAGTGGTTTTCAAAGGGATACATTCTCTAAATCAGGGGTAGGCAACCTTGTTGAGCCGGGGGCCAGGTTGCTGTCCCTCAGACAATTGGGGGGGCCGAAGCACCAAAAATAAATAAATAAGTAAATATTTTAAAAATTAAACAATTTTTAAAAATTAAAAAAAATTAAAAATATGCATGCACACTCTCTCAGCCCCAGAAAAGCAATGACAAAACCCCTGTAGAGATTTTGCCAAGAAAACCCCAAGAACAAGTAATAACAACAATAATCAATATCATCATGGCAGGCGGTGGCGGCAGGACCGGCCTGGGGCCGGTCCTAAGGCCTCAGAGGGCCGCATCCGGCCTCCAGGCCTTAGGTTGCCTACCCCTGCTCTAAATATTAGAGCCAGCCCTTTCATTAGGCAGAGTGAGGAAGTGAGCTCAGATAGCAAAAGCTGGGGGGGAGGCAGCAGATGTTTTTCCTCAGCTCTCTAATCATTTCCTTTTCTTGGACAGAACTATGTGTGGCCCATAGTTTGGCTTTCCACCTCTAAACTAACCTGACATCCCCAGGTTTAGTAGAGGCCCCCAAGATTCAACTGCAAGTCCAGCTGGCTTCTGGCCGTAGAATGGAAGATATCTTGTCCTTTGATGGAGACAGCAAATGACTAGCCCTACTAAATGCAAAATTTCCATTTATTCACCATCTAATGATAGACCCAGGGTGCTTTCCCATTGCACAATTAAAACACAATTTCATACCTCTTTAATTGCCTCTTTATCAATGAAATTCTGGGATCTCATGAGGTATTTAGAATCCTTTGCAAAAGGGCTGTAGTACATCATCAAACTACAAATCCCAGGATTCTGTATGGTGCAGCCATGGCAGTTAAAGTCTTATGCAAGTGCTACAGTTATGCAGTGTGAGAGAGCATCACCAGGATCTAGAACTTCAGCAACCAAAACACATCATGACTTGCACACACCACCAGCCAAAAACCTGTCTCCCATGCCCACTCCAATATTGTTCAAGTCATTTTTAAAATAGTAAACTACCAGTTTTACCAATGCTATTATTTTGATTGTATTTTTAATACACAGATACTGTGCTTTTTTACTCACCACCATCTTTTCTCCTCTCTGCATAATTTAAAAGCTTTTGAAAAGCAGCAGTAGGGCTTCTCACTTTTTTCCCCCAACTCTTAACTTCTTATTCTGCATTCTCTTTGAACTAAAGTGAAATTTTCATTTTTCCATTTTTTTTTATTCTCAAGTGTCGTAAGAATCTTCCTCAGACAAATACATCAGACATACCAGCACTTGCACATAGTGATGTTTGAAGGCAGATAGGTTTTGTTTTTAAAAGGGTGTAAGTATTCCTTGTATTTGCTTCATAAGTAGACCTGTTTTCTTCAACAGACAGTCTTTCTAAAGGTGGTGTGAAATTTTGTCCCTCTCTCCCTCTTCCTTCTCTGCCATATGGATCCAGTCATCATTAGGGTTGGTATCACCCAGTGCAGTAACTCATGGTGTCACACACACCCATTGACCTCCATCATACCACATCATACAGAATCCTTAGTAATAATTTTTGTACTGTTACACATAAATCATAATTTCCATATATCACTGAATGTAAGGGTAATAGTTGTGACATAAAACTCCTAGCAAAATAAAAATTATGCCTTTAAATTACAATATCATATGAACAATCTAAATGTACTTACATGTACATAGTTTCAAATAGTTAAAGTGAAAATTTGGTAAGATGTGATTTTTTAAGAAAATTTATTAAAAAAAAATTAAGTTTTTTTGTAGGTTCTTTGGGCTGTGTGGCCATGTTCTAGAAGAGTTTATTTCTGACATTTCGCCAGCATCTGTGGCTGGCATCTTCAGAGATGATCTTCAGAGAGATCTGAAGATGCCAGCCAAAGATGCTGGCAAAACATCAGAAAGAAACTCTTCTAGAACATGGCCACACAGCCCAAAGAACCCACACACACCAAAAAAAACCTATGGATGTTGGCCATGAAAGCCTACGACTTCACAAAATAAATTTAAGTTTTTGGAAAAAATAGGTCATCTTTTTCCTTCCACTGAGACTCAACCTGCTCGCACTACATCTGTGTATAATACAGCTTATTTCTGCCAAAGGCAGATGTTGGACAACAGTGGCACCAGCATCTCTTAGGGTGTTACCTGGTGTGGTACACACACACCCCTCCTGGTGATGCCCATGAATGGATCTCTTTGGGTACTATATGCTCTTTATGTGCACAGTGTGGAAATAATTTTTTTTAACTTTTAAAACCCTATGACCAGAAAGTGGTTGTGAAACCTTTATTTCTTTGAATTTAAATGGTATGAACTCCACCCTTCTAGACTATTTCAGCTAATATCTTAGGCCAGCTGGGAAGCCATGAAGATAACATGCACAGCAAGCTATATGTACATGGAAGGGCTACTGCCTAGAATCTATGCAGAGTCTCCCATACATTTTGGAGTAGAACAAAGATGTTGTTCATAAACCTGCTATGCTGCTGCTTCCATTTTTCCTGCTAACTACAAATGACAATGGAGGCATACACTACAATAAGTAATTTTAGACACAGTGCATCACACCACAGTTCAAAGGACTGTGGCCAGGTGATCCATGTGCTTGATCAGTTTACTATGTAGTTGCTAACTGCTGGTGAATGACTGCAAGGATCCTATATGCTCTTCCTTCTCATGTGTCTTTATCTTTCAAGCAGACTAACATGTTTATCACACGGAGGCAAATTACTTAAAAAATCCCAAAAACTCTGCAAAAGTGGGGGGGGGGTTTCAGATGTGTTTGTGTGAAGGAGAAATAACGTGACATTAGCCCAAATGGAAAGTTGCCAAAGCCCACTCCTTTTACTTTCAGAAGATCCCAAAACTAAAAAGGAGCGGATTTTGGCAACTTTCCCTTTGGATAAATGATGCGTTATTTCTCCTTGATGCCAACATCATGTGAAAAACAACCCGCTTTTGCAGGTTATTTCCACTTTAAATCCAGTTTCTGCACAGGATCTCTCCCATGTGATAAACTCCTTTGAGTGGGCAGTCCTTAAAGGAAAGCACATCCTCACAAAGAAAACTGTTCTCTGACATTCCTTCAAGCAATGCATTGTCCTCTGTCAAGCAACGGATTAGGTGATCAATGGTGTAACCAGGACAGTAGCTTCACCTTATTGACTTTCTAGTTATGACCCATGAAGTGTTCTATGGCTTAGATACAGAGCCAGAGTGATGTAGTGGCTTGACTGTGAGTCTGGAGACCAGGGTTTGATTCCTGCTTGGCTATGAAAACCACTGGGTAGCCATGGGCAAGCCATACTCTCTTAACCTCAGAGGAAGGCAATGTCAAACTTCCTCTGAACAAATCTTAACAAGAAAACCCCATGACAGGAATTCTATAAGTTGGAAATTACTTGAAGGCACACATACACACAGGCTATCTCACAGATCATATCTCTTATAAACCTACCCAGACACTGAGATCCACAAAAAAGGCCCTTCTTTCATTTCCACCATTACAAGTATGGTAGGTGGGAATACAAGAGAGGGTCTTCTTATGACCTGTTTGCACTGGCCAAAAGTCAGGAGCATTGTGTTCCAGAACTGGCCCCAGGTTGGTCATAATTGTCACTGCATGCACTGGGCTGCACCTGGTGCAATGGCACAGCATTGTTCGCATGCACCAGCCAGGACAACACTGCATCAGCATGGCTGGCCCATTCCCTATCCCTGGAGCCACAGCCATGACTGTCCTATCTGAAGGAGTTTTGTGAAGAGGCCACCTGGCACACCCCCATTTCTCTGAGACACCAACAAGATTCCAGATACTGGATTAATTTGTTTAGCAATAATCCATGACACAGATTATTAGTGGCACACTAATCCTGAACCAGGGTTTCCTTCTCTTCCTTCAGAGAGGCTTGTCACTTTTAATGCCTATAAGACAAGCAGGTATATTATGGTTCTCTCTATGCTGGGCATACATTTACCTTCTGAATGTGGCCAGAGAAAATGAGTGAGAATTTACTTTGGGATCATTTTTGAAGAATTAATCAACAGTTTGTTGCATTCATAATTAAAACAATTTGATTGGGGGGATGCAAAGCATGCACATTTTTCCATTCCTCTTAGGCTCAAGCAATTGCCTAACTATGGGGGGAAGCAGATGGGTGGCACGGGGCCGCCCCGGGAAGCTGCAGATTGGGGCCAAAGCATCTGCATTCCTCGGCCCCGCGGTGCAGCATCTCTGCTCCAGGAAGGAGTGCTAAAATAGCGCTCCTTCCGCAAGACGCCGAAGGTGCACCGCAAAAGGCATCCAGCGCACCTTCAGCGCCTCTTCAGTGTGGACGCTGCAGTGGAAGTGCATCATCGGAGTGCCAACCGTGCGGAGGGCCAGCCACTCTGACGACGTTTTGGGGAAGGGGTTGGGGTGCCCAGCGTGAGGCTGCCCCTCCCCTTCCTGGCCTCGAAGACGGTGCTTTGCGCCATCTGCTTAGGCCCTATGCTGGATGTTAATAACACATCTGTACCTTTTAGTGCCTCTTTACTGACTGTGCATGGTCACTCTTGTACCTTTAAATTCACATATGAAAGGAAACAAGTTTTTGAAGGAATGTAAGATAAAGAAACATACAACCTTCTAACTGTAACCCTTAGGCACTGTTTTGTAAAACAAGCCTGCTCACACCTATCTTCTTGGAGATTCACATTTTTCCTTTTCTGATCCTACTGTAATTTCCTCCCATGCTTTTGACCCCCAGGTATCTTTTAGTCCTGTACATCAGCAGCTAGCTAGACACTTCCACATACAGATCATAAATAATGAAACAGACCTTGAAAATATAATATGACTTTTTATAGCTACTGTGTGATCCATAAACTCAAATAAAAACAACCTCAGAAAAATAGAGCTGAAAATCCATTATCAAATTCATGCTTCTTGCTCAGCTATAATCCCTACTAGGGGAAAAAATTAATAATAATAGCAACCCATGCTATAAATTTGTGTCCTGGGTGCATGGAATCTGATAAAAAAAATGTAAGAGGCTTATACAATCCCAAACTGTATCTTATAAATGCCTAACCTGGTCTCAAGAATGTATGAGAGACCTAGACTTCATTCCAGATGCATGGATGAGATCAAATGAACCAAAGAATATCAACATACTCTTCCATCTGTGAGTCAGAAGATCAAAGTTTGCCCCAGAACACAATGGAAATCAGATGGCAAGATTCTATGCTTGTACAAACGCTGCATAGATTTTCATTACAAAGAGACCCAGCCTGGGCTATAGAGGCATGCAAATGTAAATATATGTGGAATCCATAGTAAAGGTGACAATGATATTAGAGGTGATACTAAATACACATCTTCTGCAAGTAGTGAGGTTGAGAAAGTGTCAATCATATAATTATATAAGCCCTCCCTCCATTACCCTCCAATGTCATCTGGGGGAGAGACACTAGGCCCAGCACCATCGGGCCTAAAATGAGAAGAAGACCCCTCCCTCCATTACCATCCGATGTCATCTGGGGGAGAGACACTAGGCCCAGCACCATCGGGCCTAGAATTAGAAGAACCCTTACTTCTTAAGGGATGGGTGGGATTCAGGATTTTATTTTCTGTTTAATATATCTGTATGGAAATTGTAATGTTGTAAACCACCCCGATTGCTCTGCAGAGGGGAGGGATATAAATTAGTAGTAGTAGTAGTAGTAGTAGTAATTTTTCTGGGCTTGGTTTCAGTTCTCATTGCCAAATTTAGATACTGTGTGCTTGGACAAAGAAGGAAATCATACCTTTATGCAGCTTCGTCTATCACAATGTAGCTACAAATAAGACCGCACCTATACTGCAAATATTGTGTGTTATACCAGATTTACATATATATATATGTAAATCTGGTATAACTCACACACACACACACACACACACACACACACACACACGCGCGTGTGTGTGTGTGTGTGTGTGTGTGTGTGTGTGTGTGTGTTGCCCTGTGGTGGTTTATAAACCAATATGGGTAACTTTGATCCTTGCAGCGCATACAGAGAAAGAGAGAGAGATTAATTTTCAGACTTGTTGTTGATAGTTGTCTGATTCTTCCTGAAAGAACTATTGCTTCCAGAGTTCTTGCATGAGAAAAAATACATCCGAGAAACAGAGCTGAACATAATATGAGTAAGAGTATCCAGAGGAGGGTGACCAAAATGGTAAAAGGTTTGGAAACCATGCTGTATGAGGAATGGCTTAGGGAGCAGGATCTGTTTAGCCTGGAGAATAGAAGGTCAAAGGTGACATGATAGCCATGTTCAAATATTTGAAGGGATGTCATATTGAGGATGGAGCAAGCTTGTTTTGTGCTGCTCCAGAGACTAACTCCAGAACTTTTTTACATGTTGAAGTTTTGTGAGTGCAATCCCAATTCTGCCCTGTGTCCCAATATAATAGCCACACACCCCATTTATTAAATTACCTTAACATACAACTTGTGCCTAAAGGTTTCAGGTGGAAGACATTGGATACTATCTGTGAATTCCTCTTAAATCATTGGATCCTTTCTTGATAGGCCCTCCTTTTGTACAGCTGCTATCAGGAAGGCGCAGTTCCACGCAGTTGGCCGTGGCCTCTCAGAAAAATTCTCTACATTTGTTTGTGACAACAAAAACTCCCACTAGCGCCAATGGACAGCAAAGGTTAAAAAAAAGAAGGGGGAAACAGTAACCAAGAGCTTTACATTGCACAAATGCTAAAAGGTAAAAGAACAGAAAGCAGCAGGCCACTAAAAGCCATCTGCCATCTTGGCCAGCCCATGCATTCCCTCTCCCCAGCAGTGTTTTATATTAGTAATGATGTCTCTGTATTGTGTACAACAGAGACTGAGCTCCTTTGAGCAAGCAGGAGCAGAGTTGCTTCTTCAAGCAAGAGGGCAGCCAATGCTCCCTGACTCTAGGAAGACAATAGGGATTGCCTTCCCATTCATACTGTGTATTTATCCACTTGTGTGTGTGTAGGTTTTTCCAGTTTTCAGCCACCATTTAGATGTGACTTCAAATTGACCTGTACTGCTACAGCCACAAAGATGTTGACAGTTCTGTCAGGCTAGAAATAATAAGATTTTTTAAACGCACACACACACACAATCCATTATCTTATAAAATCTCTGGACTGGATACCTGCACAGCAGATACTGGAAAAGGTTAGATGAAAGTCATCCGTCTCTTAAGAGGGAGAAACTAGAGATGGACAAATATATCTACATCCCATATGCATTTTATTTGCATATGTTCAGCCAGAAATCCATTTGGTCCCACTTCCATGGGAACCTCAACATTAATAAAAACATAAGGGGAAAAAAACAATCAGGAAACTTCTATGATGGAGATGTGATAAAGCAAAAATGTTTTGGATTTTGATTTACAGATTTATTGACTGATTCAAGATATATTGAAGATAAAATTTAAATTGAAACCTGGACATTTTATTTTGGGACTGTTAGATGAACAAATGGAGATTAAATACAGGAGAATTATACAATATATGATTAGACCTACACGACTTCTGTATGCACAGAAATGGAAAGACAAGACTACCCTAATGAAGGGTATAGACTGGATATTGAAATTGTATGATTTGGCTGTAATGAATAAATTACTATAGGAATTAAAGAGAAATCTCTGAAAGGTTTAAGAAAGCTTGGGAATCCCTAATTGCTTTCATACAGATACAACCAGGGAAATTGTGTTTGAAGATTACTATGATTAATCAACAGTAGAACATTAAGATAAGTGATTGATGATAGAAAAAAATTGATATCACACCATATGTAACCATTAGTCAGGATTAGGATTAGCATTAGAGTTAGGGTACAAATTCTTGAGTTAGGGGATAATGCTGATGCTTTGGCAGGATTAGAGGATTAAGGTTGGCTTGTCTGTACAGCATGCTGCACTGAAACAGCTGTACTGAACTGGGTGCACTGAAATGGCCACGCTAAAACAGCCACAGTGGGATGGCCATTCTGAAGCGTGATTTAAATTGTGAAATGGCTGCTGAAATTACCATACTGAAATGGCTGTGCTGAAACAGCCACATTGAAACATTCTAGACCCCTTTTAGGAGGGAGTTCCACAGCCTTTTCTAAGCAGAGCCATGATTGATTCATTTCTCCACATGGCCACTAGTCAGTTTCCCACAATGCTGCCAGGACACCCAAATCTTCAAACATTGTGGGAAATAGAGAAGACAAATACTTTCTGGTATGGAAGTAAAAGGGAAAGTTAGCAGAAGGAAAAAAACAAAGCAGCTTCATTTATATACCACTTCATACCACGCTATGGAGTGTCTAAGCAGTTTACAACTATAAGCTCATTGCCCCCCAACAGCTGGATACTCATTTTAGTGACCTCGGAAGGATGCAGGCCTGAGTCAAGCCTGAGCCCTGGCTAGAATGTGTATACTTGTGGTTTATGAGTGAATGACTGCAGTACAGGCATTTAACCACTGCACCACCAGGGCTGAAAGGCTGAACAATCATTAGAGCAGAGGGAGAAAAAGGCAGATGAGGGGGTGGAAGAAGTTGACTGGAGAGTAGAAAGAAAGGGGGAAACCAGGTGACAGAGGTCTGCAAAGTAGTACAGGTGTGGAGGGAAAATAGCATGGAGGAAAAAGACTAGCAAAAAGGAAACATGGGGGAGAGAATATCTCTATGAAAGGGCTAATGGTTATCTGGCCCATTGGAATCTGGTGCTTCTGCTAATATTAAAGAAATGCTTTCAGTGAAATGCTTGTGATAATGCTTATATTTGGAGAAGTACGTATGTACATCTTTTTGAGTTCTATGGGGCCCAACTATAATTTAATATTGCAACACTCACAATTTAAATCTATACATTAAATTTGAGATATAGGCACTGTCCAAAAGTTGCATGCCAGGGATTCCAGGACTCTTCTGTGCTGCTCACTGCAATCTTAAAACCCTTATTCAAGGGGAAAGGGGCTTACTCCTTCGTCCTGGCAACTACAGCTCTTTTCCAGCCCCAGTTCTCCCCGTCTTTTTGAATTCAACTAGACTCAGCCAGCAATATAGACCCTTCCTTAGGGTTTCTTCATCCACTAGACTAATCCAATAGTTTATAGGGGTCACACATACCAAAAAAAGTTTATATTGGTAGGAAATAAACCATATCATTAGGAAAAGACAATGGATGCAATACACAGAAGAGTTATATAAAAGAGATGACAACATGAATAACACATGGAATGAAGAGCCATATGAAGATGAATCCCAGATTGTAAAAAACAAGGTGGAAGCTGCATAAAGGAAATGGCAAAAAAAAAACCCAAGACTCCAGGAACAGATGATATTCCAGCAGAACTGTTGCAATCAACATTGACAGAGTCAACTCTAGTGCTAAACAACATATGTCAACAGATATGGAAAACAAAACAATGGCCAACAGATTGGAAGCAATTGATATACATCCCCATCCACAAAAAGTGAGGCACAAGACAATGCAGCAACTATAGAACCATAGCACTAAGCTCTCATGCAAGCAAAATCATACTCAAAATTCCATAACATAGGCTCCAAATATACATGAAGAGAGAAGTCCCAGATGTCCAAGCATGGTTCAGGAAAGGATGAGGTACCAGGGATCACATTGCAAATATATGATGGCTAATAGAGCATAGCAGGAAGTTTCGAAAGAAAATCATCATGTGCTTTATAGACTACCGCAAAACCTTTGACTGCATAGATCATGAAAGGCTATGGAATGCCCTTAAAGACATGGGAGTACCAACACATCCGATAGTCCTAATGAGGAATCTGTACTCAGGACAAGAGGCTATTGTCAGGACAGAACATGGAGAAACAGAACGGTTCCCAATTGGCAAAGGAGTCAGACAAGGCTGCATCCTATCACCCTACCTATTCAACTTATATGCAGAACATATTGTAAGGAAAGCAGGCTTGGACATGGAAGAGGAAGGAGTAAAAGTAGGAGGAAGTATCAACAATCTGAAATATGCTGACGACACCATAAAACTAGCAGAGAACCTCACAGACCTGGAACAACTACTAAGGAAGATCAAAGATGAAAGTGCAAAGGCAGGCTTACTGTTGAACATAAAGAAAACAAAAATAACAACTACAAAGAACTTACACACATTCAAGCTAGACAATGAGGAAATAGAACTAGTAAAAGAGTTGTCATATCTGGAATCAAATATTGATCGAAATGGGGACTGAAGCCAGGAAATCAGAAGAAAATTAAGAATGAAGGATGGCTATGAAAGAACTAGAAAAGATCCTAAAATGCAAAGATGTACAACTCAGCACAAAATTCAGAATCATACAAGCCATTGTATTCCCTATTACCATGTATGGATGTGAGAGCTGGACAGTCAAGAAAGAAGATAGGAGGAAAATCAATGCATTTGAGATAATGTGGTGCTGGAGAAGAGTGCTGAGGATCCCATGGACAGCCAAAACTCAAACAAATGGGTCCTAGAGCAGATCAAGCCAGAGATATCCCTAGAAGCCAAGATGACAAGGCTTAGACTGTCATACTTTGGACACATCATGAGAAGGCATGAATCATTGGAAAAGACAATAATGTTAGGAAAGGTGGAGGGAAGTAGAAAGAAAGGAAGGACACATGCCAGATGGATGGACTTTATTAAAGAGACCACAAATATGAGTTTTCAGGAGCTGGGCAGAGCAGTAGAGGATAGGGAGGGGTGGAGATGTCTCATCCATAGGGTTGCCATGGGTCGAGATCAATAAGATGGCAGTTAGCAACAACAACAAATTGGTAGAAAAATGTTTGTGGTTTTTTAAATAAACATTTAAAAGAAAATTTTGTCCTTTTAACAAACTGAATCAAATACAAGAAGCCCCTGCTTATCTGATAGGTTAACTACCAGAGCGCTATTAGAAAAAGGAAATGGTTGAAAAATGTAACCCATTTTTTTCAAAGGCTTGCAAATGCATTTTAGCCACCAAAAATGTAAAAACATACTATATATCACTTTTGAATGCATGCAAAATCTAAATAACCATACTACACACATACACACACATATATAAAGTGAAATGAACAAAAGCTTACCTTTAATGTCCTGCTCCCAATTTCAACAAGATTAATAACTTTAGTACTGGCATAGCTTTTTTAATTTCCTTTAATACCTTAGCTATATTCTTAACAGTTGTACTAACTGTTGAATGTGGAATGCTTTGTTTGCAGTCTATATCACTCATGGACATGCCTTCCTCACTATAAGTTTGATTAGTTCTAGCGTCTCTTGAAAACTGAGAATCCTAAGGGCTCTTTTAGCTTTGATGCTGCACTTGGTTGCTATTATGAATACTGTATAGTATTATAAGCACAAATACTGTTCTACAGTAATACTACAAGAGACACAGTGTGTACAATCTCAGAAGCACCACAAACAACTGAACAAGTACTGAAGGAGAAGTGCTCACAATCTCTGGAGCACCATGGACTGCACACAGAAGCATCATGGACTGAACATGGGAGGAAAGGCATCCTGTTATTGCCAAATAGTGGCTCCAGGGATGCTTTACTGATGGGACAAGTGAGTGGGGATGCCTGCATGACACTTTACTCATGGGAGAAACACGCAGGGGTGTAAACCCCGATCCCACGTTTTGCACAATTTCACACAACTTCATGGCAATTTACTCACTGTAAGCCTCCCATGTGATAAAGTCCAGAGGCTTGTTTTGGATTGCAAAGGTTTCATGTATGCGCGGCTTCAGGTGTGTAAATAGGGAAATAAGAAATCTGTGAAATTCAAATACAAAGATTCACCTGACCCAATCCTGAACATACTGATACTCCCCCTTTTGAGTTGGTTCCATTTCAAGTTGATTTATTGACTTTATCACATATGGCTTTTAAATCACTTTTAAAGCCTGAAAATAGTGGCTTTGGCAATACTTATTGCACAACACCATCTCTATCTCATTTCTGCCTTGCCATCCAAGTATGGTTGTTGTTGTTGTTGTTATTCCACCTTCCTCTGAGTACAGGGACTCAAGGTTAGAATGCATTTTGTCATTGATGGTAAAACCCATTAATAAGCCCTCAAATGATCTGCTGTCCCATTAGTGCTCATTTGTGATAAGTGCTTTGCACAGCAGTTCCAGTATTGGGTGTCAGCGTCTGAAAGGCACACTGAGTAGGGCTTAGGGCAGGGAGGTGGGGTTAAGGAGGAAGAGTATGGAAGAGAGCACGAGGCTCTATTTGCGCTATTGTAAAGACATATGAAAGAGAATGCTTCAAAACCTGTATGTATCTGCTTCCCTTACTGGTGTAATTGTGGTGGGAACAGGGCTTGTGTGATAAATTCCTATGTCTTCATTCACTCCCTGAGTTCACTATTCAAGGGAGTGGCAGAAAAATTGGGACTAGATTCATACCCTCTCAATGGCCAGGGATTATCCCAGTTAATCCTCTACCATCTTACTTTTTCCACTGCTTTTCAAATTCATAGTGTCTCTCTCCTCCTCCCATTTTTCTCTTTGATGTGCATCAGGTGCTCCCATTGGACCCTGGCACTTCCTAGCTGATGTCCTGATGTGCATTAAAGATTGCCATTGTACACATTGGTGCCCATTGTGGAACTGGCTGTAGCTTTACTGGCTACCATGTCACTCATAGGTGGTTATGCCATGAATCCAGACATTGCAAAAGTACTTAGTTCAATTTTACCCACACAGGCCATTTCAGAGATGTAAGTTCCAAGCAGAACACCAGCTACAATTTTTATATATTTTTTTTCACAATGCCATAATTACTGAATTGCTGTATTCTGATATTTCTTGTTTTCAGTTTGTTGGCTTTGCTGCTTGGCCATGGAATCTGAATTAGTCATCCTTGGGCATTTGCATGTTCAAACTGTTGCCCTACCAATATTTTATAAAGATATTAAAAAAGGAAACTGTGAACTTAAGCTATTCCTCCAGGTTCCATTGATGTTAGTACAGTGGGCCCTTGGTATCCCCTAGGGTTTGGTTCCTGGGTCCCGTCCTGTCCCCCCACAACTCTGTTGGATACCAGAATCCATGCATGCTCAATTCTCATTATATATAAAGACATAGTAAAATGGTGTCTGTTATATAAAATAACAAAATCAAGCTTTGCTTCCCCTCCTTCCCTCCCCCCCCCCCCCGTGACTATTTTCAAGCCACAGATGGTTGAATCCATGGTTGCAGAGTCTGTGAATATGGAGGGACAACTGTATATCATTATTAGCTTTCTTTCTTTAAAAAATAAGTACACTGTTTAAAAAAATGTAGCAGCAGATGGGGAAGAAAGCAAAAGATCAATGCAGTTTTCTTGTCAACCCTCCTTAGCCATGACTTCAGCTGGTATCCATAGCCAACCACAGAATGTAAACAGATTGCCCAGCAAAAGAATCCTAGGGAGAAGAAAGGAAACCAAATCACATCCATATAGCTCTATCTGATCACCTAATATCTCTACAAATCAAAATGAGAGATTCTAATCAGAAACAGTAGCTAAACAATAGCAGAATGGGAGGCACTGATGTATTGTTTCAAGCCAAACAAGGAGTGTTTTCCCAACCATCATCTGCTAGCAGGATACTGGGAGAACCATGGTATCATGAAGAATCTCATCATGGACAAAGATGAGATTCACTCAGTATAATTGTGGTATAACATCCTCATGTGAGATGCACCTCAGTTGACTCAGCAGGAGGAGGAGGAATTAATCCTGCCTTTTAAGAGAAGCTTTCCTTGAAGAGATCCCCTTTGAATTCCATCATCTGCAGATGATAACTCAAATCTCTCTTTCTTATAGATACATGCATTCCCCAGCACACCTCTAATTTCCCTAAAATAGGGTCAGTACTTCAAAGAAGCATTCCTGCACAGATCTTTCTTTTTAGTCTTAGTTTTACTAGTTCTCTTCTAGAAAATATATTTTCTCTTCTTATATTCTATTCTAGTTTCCCTCCTTTTGATCTACATCTCTCTATCCCACTTCCTTTTCATTTATTAGCCCTCTGCCTATGCCAGGCTGCATAATTCCACAGGAAAACAACTGTCACTTGTAGAGGTTGGGAGAGATTTTACTTTCTACTTTGCTTTGAGAGAATTTCTTTTTCTGCACAGCAATGTTCCATTTACACTAACAATGCAATCGCACACACATCTATTCAGAGGCAAGTACCAGTTGTTGTTTGTTGTTGTGTGCCTTCAAGCCGTTTCCAATTTATGGTGACCATAAGGAGAACCTATCATGGGGCTTTCTTGACAAGTTTCTTCAGGGGGGGGGGGCTGCTGTTGCCATCCTCTAAGGCTGAGAGAGTATGACTTGCCCAGGGTCACCCAGCGGGTTTCATGGCTGAGCAGGGATTTGAGCCCTGTTCTCCAGAGTCATAAATCCCACAAAAATCCCTCAAAAGCAGGCTTGTTTTCTAATTCATCAGGGGCCTTGACCATTAGCATGAAAATAACCCACTTGGAAAGTGGACAAAATCGGCTGCTTTTTACTTTCGGGAGAATTCCCATTTCTGCACGGGATAAACCCCATATAATAAACTCCTATATAGTCCAATGCTCAAACCACTATACCATGCTGGTTCTGCTGCCAGTTAGTCCCAGTTAGTCCAGTAGAATTTACTCCTAGGTAAATGTGTACAAGATTGGGCCTGAGATATTCAAAAAAAGGTCATGAAAATGTGTTTATTTCTTTGTGACAATTGTTTTTTCAAACCTGATCATTCTTAACTAATTGCATTCTAGTCATCTCCTGAATTTAAAAATACTGCACATTATTTTTCCTACGCATGTTTATTCTAAGAACAGCCCTGGGAAATAGGTTACCCTGAGAAGCTACAATTGGCTCAAGGTAATCCCGTGAGTGTAATGTTATGGGGAAGCTGGGATTTGAGTTGGTTTATAATATGCATTGAGTACAATGGGTGGATATAAACATAGATTTTATACAGTGGATATGAAAGAAAGCTATAATTCTGAGTAGATCTAATAAAGGCATTTTGATTTTAGAATAAGGTGTTATATAATATTATATTTATTGTTAACCATCCTGTGTCCTTGGATGAATTCACGGAGTATTGAATTTATTGGTTTGTTTGTTTGTCTTTTCAGCCTATTCTGAACTCAGTATATGAATTCCAGGGTTTGTTTGCTCAAAGTAGTAGTTCTGTGTTCTTCCTGGTTAATAATGTTTGCCCTCTTGTCACTTGGACATATCCTTTTGATTACATTCTGATGTTGCTCAGCCACATGTATCCCAGTTTTCAGTTGTGAAATGTTGGAGCATATGAATCCTGAGGACTTAAAGAACTTTCAGAACCTTTTTTTTATTATGATATCTTTTGTAAAGCTAATCTGAAATACCTCCGCCTTCCAGATGAACATTTGAACTTTTTTTTAGTGAAGACCTTCTAGAAACCATTTAAGAATTGTGGTGGTTTCCCCCCAAAAAAAAAAAAAAGGAGTAAAAGCAAGATACAATCCATAATGGTTCACATGTCACTTTTTTTTTTTAATGAAACCAACAGTCGTCTTAATGAGGAGGAAAGAAAATCTTGGAGCCTATCTGTCTTTTTCAGATGGAAGACCAATCATGCCATCTTCTATGAGGCAGGCACACCCATTTTAAAATTCAACATGAAGCACTAGTAAAGGCAGAAACCCAAAAGGAAAAGCTGTTGGCATTATTTCTATTACACACGATTCTGCACTTGATGTCCATCAATAGACGAAGCCTAACCTCAAAAAGCAGAGATTCATCCAGGCTTGGGTAGTATTCCTAGCACAGTTTCTCTAGTTCACAATCAGCCGTCTTTCTTTTGCTTTTTTTCATTGGCGCTTTCGGTTTTCATATTTGGAGCTCCAAAAGCCTCTCCAGTTCTCTAAATTATCAGCAGCTTTTACAGGCAAAGCTGAGTGTCCATCACTTTGAATTTTCATTGTTGCATCTGTTTTGCCATTTTAACTGCAGCAGGTTGTATTACAATGAGAGGCCATTAATAGGGAAATGGATACAAACATTTTTATTTCAAATAGCAGCTCTCGGGGAAGATCTGGAAAACAGAATCAAGCCATATGATTGTTTAAAAAAGTAGAGAGGGAGAGAAAGAGAGGGGTCCAAGCCAACAGGCACTGTGCCATTCTTTGTGAACATCTTTTAAATACAAATATCTTACCAGGGCAGAAACGAAAGGGTTGAGAGACCAGGGGGGCAAGGGGGAATGCACAGTTCACCATTTTGCTTTTTCATTTTCCCTACCTTCTTCATTTTTCAAAATAATTACTATGACTTTTTTAAAAGTTTGACATAAATGTCTAGTTGAAATAAAATGCATCCACAAATATCATCATTTATTTCTGTGGCCGGAAAAAAAAATACTCCAAGCCTTCATTTCCATTCCGAAAAAAAGGGAGGAGGGAAAAAGAAAAGATGGCATATAGAAGCTGTAATGCCAATAAAGAAAGCCTTTAGAGTAATTCCTGTTTCACTCTGAAGTACATTGACCATAGACAGAGTTCATCAGTAATTATATTTAGCTAGAAAACATCCTTTTAGCTCCATAATTTCCTGGAGATTCAGAAGCAGCTAAAGAATATGGGTAATGCAAAATAAGCTGGAGAGCAAGAACAATCCTGAGTGCTTTATTTTATTTGGTGTTTTTTTTTTTAAGGCAAACTAGTCTCTGTCTAACCCTCAGAAATTATGCTTGATGCAGTGGAAATTATCTTTTCTAAAATCCCATTATTTTTTGCTTGTTTTTGTTTTTAAAAAATACTTCCCCTTCTTCTAGATCTCCTGGAAGACAGTTAATTGAATGATTCATAGTTTAATTAAGCCTGCAACTTTTATTCACTTAGGCTGCAATCCCGTAAATGTTTTCCTAGAAGTAAAGTTTTATTGAACACAATTTGGCTTACTTCTGAGTAGATATCTATGTAGTTGTACTGTTCATCAGATTAAACGATTAAATAAAATCATTTTAAAAATTGCCTCTGAGAAATTTGGCAACAGATTTTTAAAATGAATATATAGATGCTGATAAAAACTGCCAAAGGTCACCATTGTCTCACATATAGAAGGAGTGTTTCTACTCAGAACATGTCCCCTATGTTATGTCTTCAGTGCTACAAAAAGTTTGCACATGTTCAAATGTACCCAAATTTAATAAATCATTCCACTGAAAACTTAAATATTTCATGGATGAAGTTTTCTCTAGCCTAATGAAAGGTCCTAATTTTAATATAATTTTTAAAAATCAAACTATTATCATTTAGAATTGCAGTTCATCTGTTAAAAGATTACATGCACTCAGAATAAATCTAAGGTAACACAGAGAATTGCTTTCATAAGTACAAGTACATCATAAGATATATTTCATATATGGAACTTAGAAGTAGCCAGTTAAAAATAACTAATTACTTGTAACTACTTTCATTCTCTAATAGTGAAAGTATTGGAATTACATTACATTACAGTTGTACATTAACAAGGGAAAACTTTATTCCTTTTGTAATGTAACTAAATATTAAGTGGTAGAATTCAAAGATATGGCCATGTCAGTCTGTAGAATTAGTATGTAGAGAGATCTTGTAGCACCTTTGAGACAAATGAAGGAAAGAATACGTATAGAGATTTTGTAGCACCTTAGAGACTAAAGGCCTAAGCAGACTGCCAGAAATAGT
>CM034701.1:362138520-362155183 GCA_020142125.1 Phrynosoma platyrhinos
TCTGAAGAAACTTGCCAAGAAAACCCTATGATAGGGTCACCTTAGCATTGCCATGAGTCAGAAATGATTCGAAGGCACACAACAACAACAAAGTACTACTCCGATGAAGGATTTCACTGCAAAATATCTCTTCACTACCATGGGCCTTCCATATAATAAATTACCCATATATCACAATTTTCCACCTCACATTTCCTCAAAGACTCAGCATTTAACCTTTCATTTGTATTATGTTTACAGAAAACTAAAATAAATATGTAAAAAATTAAATTTCCTTAGTGTACCCATGTGAAAAATGCATGTTTTACAAATGCCTGGTTCCTTGATCATATGCTACATACATACATACATGTATTTCAATATTTGATGCATATGGAGAGCCAGTGTGGTGTAGTGATTTGAACATCCTGGTTTGGCCATATAAACCAACTCGGTGACCTTGGGCAACTCAGAGGATGGTTATGGCAATCTCATGATATGTTTGCTTTAGGGTCATCATAAATCAGAAACGACTTGAAGGTGCACACACAACAACAACAACAACAACAACAACAACAACAATCCATGGATGAGATGGCAGGGTTGATTTATTGGTTCTTACATATTTGTTGTTTTGTGGTACTTCACATTAACAGTAGGACAGTAGCCTCATGTAATCTCTAGAAGCCTATCTTCCTGGAGCCCTTACACGCTTTAAAATTCTAGCATTATATTCTGCTTTAACTATCATGGCAACATCCTATGGAATCCTGGGATTTGTGGTTTAAGGAATGATAGTTAGAATTATCTGTTTTTAATTTTTAATTGTATTGTGTTTTTAGACTGTAAACCTCTTTGAGTCCCAGTCTGGGAGGAGGGAGCAGGAT
The DNA here is from genome assembly GCA_020142125.1 of Phrynosoma platyrhinos. Lineage (NCBI taxonomy): Eukaryota > Metazoa > Chordata > Lepidosauria > Squamata > Phrynosomatidae > Phrynosoma > Phrynosoma platyrhinos. Next base: position 362,139,387 of record CM034701.1, read on the forward strand.
ACAAATAAATATAATAATAATAAGTGTGAAAGGGCTCTTGATCAAGTGAGAATTCCACCCATTATGTTGATAGCTCTGGCCATGAAGATAGAGAGAGTATAAGTTGTACACGGGTACACAACAGTCTGAAAGCATTAATGAGATAAGTTTGACTTAAGTTTTGTAGTTGTTGGGAATACTTGCTTATGTAACAAAACAAAACAAAAGATTGATTAAAGTTCTAAACATCTTCCCCATACTGTCTGTGTGTACAAAATTTGAAACATTTATTATTTGTCCAAATATACCAACATACAATCAATCTTCAATTGTGAGATATATATGTTTGTGAGCCCTGTTGCCACCTCACCAAACATCATATAGTGCAACACTTCAATTTTAAGATATTGGGGAGAAGATTTGGGTAGCAATCCCATGATCAATTACTGAAGTTAAAAGAGGATCAGGCTCTTACATTTTCCAACAACTACATGCTTCAGGTATATTTACTGTAATTGTAGATATAAAATTGACTGGAGGGGAGGGGTAAAGAATTTCCATCAGAAATTATATGTGGGTGTTAAAGTGATGAAAAGGTGGACTGGAGGAGTGTTTTGTACTACAAACCAGCAGCTTGTAGCATTTGGGACACACACCTCCTCTTAAAAGCAAGCTATTTGGGTTGCTTGTGGGAAGCAGGATAGTATACATATAGTTTTAAAGATTGCAATGATAACATCTGAGTTATACATGACTACTGAAGTTACAAACCTTCTCAGCTTGGGATTTTCCTGGTATTAATGCAGAGCACCACTTCAGATATCTCCAGAAAGCAAGGAAAGGATTCACAGCACTGAAAGATTTAAATCAGTATATCCACATTTAAATGGCCACCAAAAATTTTTCACTTATTTTTTGACTTGCTGTTTTTAATCCTCAAATATTTATTAATAACTGGAAATATGGATGCTCTTTCAGGAGGATATTCAACCATCAAAAATTCCAAATCCTACCATACATAAATGCATGCAGCCCTCCTGAGAATTAATTTATATGTGTGTGTATATACTAATTGGTTGAGCATTTTTTAAAAATCAAAATAAAATTTAAAAGGGATATAGGAATGTATGCTTTTATTACTTAAAATCAGAATTTAGTAAGAAATGCTACCTAGGAAAGTTTTTTCATTAAAATTGAGATTCTTTTCAAGAACCTATATCCACTTTCTGCTCAGACAATGCATTCAAAGCAACATTTTTACTAGTAATACAAAATTATCTTTGTAACATGTAGAAAGAGAAAATGTTGCTTTCATAAAAACATCCCTAAAATGGTAAATGAATAGGGACCTTTTTAAATTTTTAATAGATTAATTCATTGATCCAGGAGTAAATATTAACTGGTTGGTAATTTTAGTATAACTTGTAAAAAGGCTGCAACATTTAAATATACATACATTTTGAGTCTCCCTTATTTGGAATTCTGAAATTCAAACTATTCTAAAATCCAAAATTATCCACATTAGTACCTGAAGTAGTGATGTCTTTGCTTTCTAATGGATTGATGTACAAACAAACTTTGTTTCATGCACAAAGGTATTTAAAATATTGTGTATAAGATTACCTTCAGGCTATGTGTATAAGATGTATATGAAACATAAATGAATTTCATGTTTAGACTTGGGTCCCTTCTCCAAGATATCTCATTACATATATGCAAATTTTCCAAAATCTGCAAAAGTCCAAAATCGAAAATACTTCTAGTCCCAAGCATTTCAGATAAGGGAGACTCAGCCTGTATAAGCAATCTTGATCCAGCTGTTAATAGTAATCAGTTGGCAATTGTAATATTATCTGTTAAAAGGATGAGAAAATTGAAATATACATATAAGCAATCTATCATCCCCATTCTTGAATATTCTACAACAAAATATTTCAATGAATTCTCACCAACTAATAGTTGGTTGAGAGTACCATCCATCCATCTTTGGTTTAGACTGCCGTCCATCCATCCATGTCCTTTTCCAATAGGTCATGCCTTCCTCTCTCCCCTCCCAACCGTCAGTTTTCCATTTTTCTATTCACACAACACTCAACATCTTGCAGCTATGGAGCATGCTCAGTTCTCATTACACTATCTTGGGCATGGTTTGAAAAGTTCCCCTTTAGGTTTGGGAAGGTGAGAGGTTTTTTTGTCCTTCATACCTTGAAGTTCCCCAAACCAGCAGCATCTTATCATCTGATAGTGCCCTCTTGTTTCTCAGTGGCTTTACACTGGCTCCATTTCTGTCAGCACTTCTCACCCAAGTTCTTCATTAGAGGCAAAGCATTACAGATCAAGCAACATCTAGTATGCCAGGCAAGGTTTGAGCTGGATAGGATACACTGCAGATCTTTCGAAGAAACCGTAAACCAACTTTCTCCCTTTCCCCCATTCTTCCTACCCGAGTAAAATGCTTCCTGGCAGGAGTTTTCAAACTCTCTGCCCTGGCTTTTAAAATATCCCTACAATAGCTGAGTTGGATTGAGACCAGCTGTTGGTGCATTACCATTTGTAAATGCTTTAAAAGCAACTACTTGCTTGGCAGCATCTCTTGTAGAAGAAAGAAGGTGGTGGAGAGGGGGGGAAGGCTCTTATTCAGACATTAAGAATCTTTGGGTGCCAACTTTGGCACACACAGGCCATTGTTTGTACATTCCCCTCCAAGTTTCCACAAAGAATTGCAAGAAATCAGGTAAGGAACAGAGCCCACAAAACCTTGACTGATATCTTTCACACAGTCTTCATCTGTAATCCGACGCATCACGCTGGGAGTCTAATTGTTTGGAACCGAAAGAGGAGATTGCTGTTTTACTGATCCCTCGCCAATATCACCATATTCTTCTGAAACACTGGACTGACCTCCTTATTTCTCTCCTAAATGAACAAGGAGACTTTTCTTTTCTTTCTTTGCCAATGAGAAGAGAGATTTTGCTGCACATAGATTGGATTTAGATACTGGGCTGTCAAAGCATTAGACATAAGGAGGAGGGGAAATGAATACACACACACACACACACACACACTTTTAAGTACTCTTTTTTCCATACCAATAAAAAAACCACATATACCTGACAATCCTAAACCTACATGAACCCCAGCTTGGATAGATCTGTTGAAAAGAAGAGGGGGGGGCCTCATACATTCACAGAACATGCCCATGAATGCTTTTCCCACACACAGCCTCCCCACCTCACCCCACCCCATTATTATTCCATTGAAACTGGTGACCTTTCATTGTCTCTTCTCTTCCAACCATCTCTACCAGGGCTTGGTGCACTGGAAGAACCGAAGCATGAATGCTAACATCTCGCTCGTTGCAGCTGCTAGTACAAAAGGATTAATTTGCCATCAACCAACTCTAATGCCCTTCTGTTTCCTCGTCTTTCCCCCACCAGGGGCAGTGGTGGCAGCATCTGTTCCCCCGCTCTTTTACTGGTGCCACTCGTGCCATAACAGAGAAGGTCTGTCAGCATTTCCATGACATCCAAGGCACCCGTTTGCATTGCCAAAGAGGAGGCATTGCTTTTGCAACCTGTTCAGGAAAGAAAAATAAGAGTTCATGTTGAAATGTGAGCTGTGAATGCTTTGTCTTGGCAGGCAGATACCAGAAGTCTCTTCTATTTGTTATTACGCTATTTGTTCCATTTATTTATTTAATATTCTTGTTGAGTTTCTTATTAAAATAAAATGAGGCTAACGACAACATGGTACATGGTCAACTTTTACATCACCATCTCCCAACCCACAAAAAAAGGATAGTTTCCCAGGGAAATTTGGTATTCAATGTAAACAAATGCTGGTTTTACACAATGCTCTTTGCAACAAATGTTTGCTGCCAGTGAGGGGGACAGACGGCCATGCCTTTCACAATGATTGAGTTTTCCTGTAACAATAGACCATGATTTAGGATTATGCATATAAGACAGACTATGGGTCTATAGAGACCGGCCAAAAGGGCCGGCCTGGAGGTGGAGTCTGGGCATGGCAACTGCACACCAGCCGCCCTGACTCTGCCCCGATGCTGCTGTCATGCCACCCATGCAACAGATAGCAGGCAGCGTCAGGGTGCACCCTTCATGCAGCATTCATACACACTGCGCCAAAGGAGCGCGGAAGAGCTGCCACCACCGTGGCAAGGGCAGCTTTTTGCCACTCTAAAAAGGAGCAGCATTTGCTAGCTCTTTTTGAAGTGGCAAAGTGCCGGATCGGGGTCGCAGCATGTGGTTGCCGCAGCCCCAATCTGGCAAGGAAAGGGCACCCCCTTAGGGACTATCTATACAACCCCATGTCTGCATAAAGCATTGGGTTCAACCACTCCTTGCCCTCATTTCCTTTCCTACCCCATGAAGCCAAGAGGGAAAAGAAAACAGAATTTAATTTCACTTTAGCAAATTCCTAGTTTGTCACTGCATGTGAAGCATGAACTGTGATTTAAAACAAACTCTAGTTAATTGCTAAACAAACCAGCTTTGCTTCAAATGCAGACTAGTGGCTAGCAGATTTGACTAATCAGTTGGTGTTGGCTGCCTATCCTAAAACATCTAGAAAGACCCAAACTGGCAGAATAAGTGTAAATTGCCTATATTGTAATGAGAGCCAGCATGGAGTAGTGCTTTGAGTGTTGGACTATGACTCTGGAGATCAGAATTCAGTTGCCCACTTGGCTAGGAAAGCCACTGCATGATCTTAGGCAAATCACATGCTCTTAACCTCAGAGGAAGGCAATGGCAACTCTCCTCTGAACAAATCTTGCTAAGAGAACCTTTAGGGTCACTGTAATTCAGAAACAACTTGAAGGCACACAAAAACAGCAAAAGTGTGTGCATATACTTGGTGTGCTATACTTAATCCTGTTATTTTTTTTATATTTTTAATTGAAATTATTTTAATTATGTTGTGTTTTAATATGTTTTATACTAGTATTATTTAATCTTTTTTTAACTTTTGTAATTAATGTTTTAGTTGTATCCTTTCCAACTGACTGTAAGCTGTCTTGAATCCCATCTTGGAAGGTAGGCAGGATATAAATCCAATAAGTAATAGCTTTTGAGATTAATTGGAAAGAATCAAAAGCAATGTTAGAACAAAGCAGGCAACCTTCTGACCAGTCAGTTGCTGGCCCAGACCATTCTCTAGAACAGTGTGAGCATCTTTCCACTACAGGAGATGTAGTTTGAGAAGTAGAGATTTCTGCTTCCCTATGTGACATATTCTCTCAAAGAGGACCATGGTGGTTTAGTGGTTAAGATGACAATTGTAAGGTCAGAAGGTTGGCAGTTTGAGGCCCAAGTGCCACATGATGGGGTGAGCTCCCATCACTAGTCCCAGCTTCTGCCAACCTAGCAGTTTGAAACCATGCAAATGTAAGTAGATAAAGAGGTACCATTTCAGTGGGGAGGTAACAGCATTCAGTGTAGTCATGCTGGCCACATGACCACCAGAGTCATCTTTGTACAGTGCTGTCTCCCTCGGCTTAAGTAACAGAGATGAGCACCGCCCCCTACAGTCGGTTACGACTAGACATTTATGTAAAGGAGAAACCTTTACCTTTACTTTCATTCTATATAGGCATGAGTAAGGGATAACTGATGGGAGAGTTGAAGCATATACCATAGGGGTGGGCAACTGTGGAAGATGAGGGGGACACATTGGCCTTCCAAAGACCCTGGAGGGCCACAAAAAATGTGCCCCAAATGCTCTCTATGAGATCATAGAGGTATATTCTTTTGGTCTTCCTAGGACCCTAGAAGGCATTTGGGGGTATTTTGAAGCCGGGGGGGAAACTTTTTTGGAAAATTTTGCAAACATTTCATTTTGACTCCATGGCGCAGGTGGACTCCTAATGTAGTGGCAATGCCATCCATCATCACCCTTCACTGTAGGCTCAGCAAACTGTTGTAGCCTCTCCTAACTTGTGTTCTTTTTCTCACTAATAACTTTTACCATTTTCACCACACTCTGATGTAGCTTGGCCACATGCATCCTGGTTTTGATCCATGAAATGCTCGATTTGGCAGCATTGTCACCCCACATTTTCTGTTGGTTTTTTTAATGTCCCAGTTTCTCTCTCATCCCTCCCACTTTCCCCCTTTTCCTCAAGTTACTTCCATTAGTGCAAACTCAGTTCAAAGTGAAAAGCAGTTTCCATTCAATTGGCTCAGCAGAGGGGAGAGGAGAGGAGAAAGTGTAATCTGTTCCTTCCCTGTAGACTCAGGCAAAGCAAACTTTGCAGCTGCTCCTCCTAATTTGTGTGTTCTTACTCATTAATAACTTTTGGTATCTTGACCACATTATGATATTGTAAATGTAACCCAGGAGCTTATCGCTTGGGGTTTTAAGCCAAATCACGCCTCCCAGGCTGTGGCCAGGAAGCAGGATGGAGGCAGGGATTATCACATGCTAAATCACTGCCAAATCTCTGGCAGGGTCCCAGCTGGGTGCAGCCAGTGCTTTTGCAAAACTGGAAAGCGTTCTGATTTCTAAAAAGCACTGGCTGAGCCTAGCTAGGACCTGGGCTGATGGCAGCCAGTGATTCATCAGCAATTAAGGATGCTATAATCCAGGGGTAGGCAACCTAAGGCCCAGAGGCCGGATGCGGCCCCCTGAGGCCCTTGGACCAGCCCCAGGCCAGTCCTGCTGCCGCCGCCCCCACCACCTGCCATAATGATATTGATTATTGTTCTTGGGGTTTTCTTGGCAAAATCTCCACAGGGGTTTTACCATGGCTTTTCTGGGGCTGAGATAGTGTGCATGCATATTTTTTTATTTTTATTTTTATTACATTATTTATTTATTTATTTATTTATTTATGCTGTTTCGGCCCCCCGAGGGACAGCAACCCGGCCCCCAGCTCAAAAACGTTGCCTACCCCTGCTATAATCCCACGTCTCCTCCTGCCTCCTAGCTGCAGCCCAGGAGGCTTGGTTCAGGTTAAAACCCCAAGCGATAAGCTCCCCGGTGTGAAGTGGGGAGGATATCTGTGAAGTGCTGGAGGATATGGAAATGCAAATAGTGCTCCTAGAGGCTTAGTAGAGCAGCAGATTTCTTTCTGGGGGAAAAGCCCAAAATATTTTTTGGAGGAGGAAGGGGAATATGATCCTTGCAAAGCAAATCTGGAGGTTGCCAAAGAAAGTGTCCCCAAGGATCGTGTAAGATCTGCACATTGTCCACACCCATCATAGCTGAAGGTCTGATGCTCTGGCTTTCATTAGAAGGAAGCAGAAGCACTGTGGTGTGGATACCAGAACCTATGAGAAAAATTGAGTCTGCATCTATAGTAAACTGCCCTGCCCTAGGGTCCTGGCATACAAAGGGTTGATATGGAGTTCTCACACTTTTCTCAGTGTCAAAATCTGTGGTCTAATGAGACCTAGTTCTCAGAATGGACCCAAGAATAAACACATTTGAGTGTAATTTGAAATAAACCCCAATTAACTCATTTTATTTACCACCACCATGTAAATTTTAGTAGGAACAGGAAAAAGGTGGCTATGGGAAGGGCCAGGGCCAGGAGCAAGCTAATTATGAACTGAACCTGAACTTCAGAAAGACTTGGACTCACTTCATAATTAGAACAGAATTTCTGAAAAGGGCAGGCATAACTGCATCACTAGTTTTAAAAAACCAATGTGATACAGTGGATAGAATGTGGGTGTAGGTTTATTACTAATTTATGTTTATTACTAAAAACAGGTAATAGACTGAAGGTTTATTACTAATTTATTTCTGGGATTTCTACTCCACACACATTCTTTCTGTAAAATAATCCAGGCAATTTACAAACAATAAAACAATACAAGTGGCTCACATATTACATGTGGGCTCCTTTCACATAGTACAGTTTTTGCATAAAATCTGGGACCCTGTTTTTCTTACCTGAAATGAATGACTGAGAAATCACAGCCAACGAAAACTATCAATATTGACCTTATGATATACAGGTATTGTCTAAAAAGGAAACGTGATCAGAAGGAGGGTTATCAAAAGGTAGTCCTGTATTGTAGTGCCAGGATGAGGTCAATGGTTCGATGTCAATATTGGGAACAGACATTGTCAGTGGTAGGATGTCAATTACAGGAGCAGACAGTGTCAATGGCTGGGGTTCCTCATTTGCAGAAACATTTTGGAAGAACATTATAATAGAAAGTTATCTCTCTCTTTTTAAATTTATCAAAGTGTTGCTGCAGAAGTTGTAATGCTAAGGTTATACGGGTTATTTTAATGCTGTGCTCCATCCAAGGATCATGTTCCATAATTTTGTCCTTTAATGTCTGTGTAATTTGAAAATCTTTGACAAACTTCTCTAATGTCCACATGGCTGGTTCTGCTTCCTTTTCTTTTTCTTCTTCTTCTAAAGAGGTCTTAACAAGTTCTTCCAGTTCCTCATTGGTTAACACTTCCTCATGGCAGTCAATGTATTCCTTCACTTCCTCATCCAGCATGTCAGAAAATTCTCCATCAAGTTGTTTTGCTGCAGCAATGTTTTTCCTAACTTCTCCTGGGGTGGCATGAAAATCTTCCACAACGTCACTTCATAAGTTCATCCAGCAGGCACTTAGAGTTTCTGATTTTAATACATTCATTGCAGCTTTGATTAATGTTATGGTGTCAGCAAAGTGAAGGATTTCCAACACTGCATGAGACCCACAGAATGGTCTTCATCAATTTCTGCTACAATGCACTCAAGGCCATGTACACCAATACAAATTATGCCCTGGTCAAGGGGCTGAATCAATGAAGCTGTATTGGGAAGCAAGAAAACAATGTTGACATTTTCATTTTCATAGCAAACAGATTCAGGATGGCCCCATGTATTATTTACTATTAATAGAAATTTAAATGGCCAACTTTCCTGTCACAATTTTTTTTCCACTTCTGGTATGAAGCATTGGTGAAACCATTTATTAAACAAGATGGTGGTCACCCACACTTTCCTATTATGTTGCCAGAAAATAGACAGATAAACCTTGTGTTTGTTTGTTTGTTGTTGATTTTTTAAGAGCATGTGGGTTCTTTGGTACACTATGACTGGCTTTATCATATGCCCTCAGAGGTGCCACACAGAACCAGAACTAATCTGTCTTTTATGCTTTGTGCCCTGCAGTTTTATTAATGTATATTCTAATGGGCATTTTTCCCCAGAAGAGCCCATTTTCACTGCAAATAAACACCTGCTTTGGATGGTGTATACTTTCTCCTCAATCAGCTTCTTAACTCTTCTGGAAATGTAGCAGCAGCTTCTTCATTGGCAGACACAGCCTCTGTAGTCAGTTTGACATTTTTAAGTCCATGCCTATCCCCAAATCCATGCAACCACCCTCTACTTGGAAATGACTTGATAGATAGTAAATGACTTGATAGAACTCATTTCAGGGGATGCCCATACGGGCTCAATGCTTTCTGGCTCAATACCTTGCTGCCAATGGGAATAGATTTTCTGTGCATCTCCTCCAACCACAATTTTTAAGGCATTATCCATTTTTACTACAGACTTAATGGGCACTCTGGGTGTAAATCTTGCAAATTGAGGTGCCATAGCAAAACTACCATGAATTTATTTTCTTTCTTCACAACCTCATTGATAGAAGATTTGTTCTTTCGTTACATTTTAGCAAACTCAGAACACATTTTTTTTCTTTCTTCAGAATGTTCACCTTCTCATTTAAAGAAAGCACTTTATGAATTTTCTTTGGCTTCTCCAGATTGCCAACATCACCTTTCTTGTGCCTTGATGCCATTTTTCATTGGCACAACCACTTCACTGGCACAACCAGCAAGAGCAACAAATGGCACACGCTAATCAACAGGAGCTACTCAACACTGAACATAAGGTAGTGTGAACAGAGTAAGTAATATGGGATAAAACGTACAGAACAAGATAGTCTGAGTAGCATGGAAGGGGTCTTTACGTAAAGTTGGAGCTGCATAATATGGATTTGTGTAGAAGTCCTGGTGGCACAGTGGTTAAATGCCAGTATTTCAGCCACTCACAGCCACAAGGTTGTGAATTCAATCTCAGGCAGGGCTCCAGGTTCTACTCAGCCTTGCATCCTTCTGTAGGTCACTAAAATGAGTACCCAGCTTGTTGGGGGCAATTAGCGTACACATTGTAAACTGTTTAGGGAGTACTTAAGTGCATTGATAAGCAGTATATTACTTGCTGTTGCTATTGTGTATTATGCAAGCCGCCTGTCCTTTTATTTGGAACAAAAACTTTATCTAACTCAATAAAAATTTAATTCAACAACAATGAAATATTCTTGATGTAGTGATAACATAACAAATAGGACCTACAGACAGTAGAAGCAGTTTTAGTTTTCAAAGCTGCTTTATTTAATTCTATAAGAATCTCAATGTTAGTGACTTAGACTGGATTCAAATTTTGGGAAAGTAGAAGTGCTCTGTAACTTCCTGAAGATGTGGGGTTCATCAAGCTCATCCGTGATCTTCTAAACTCAGAAACTGAACATGTTAATGCACTGCTTATGCAGGTTGGAAGCTTCATTGGATGTACAGTGAAATAGTTTGTCTCCTTTGAGAAACGATCTAAATCATTTAATTCTCTGGATGCTGTAGACATCAAATCTTTCTGTCCATTTAAAGGTACCCTCCAGATGTTTTTAGATTTCATTTCTCACCAATCACAAGTTAGTGTTATGCCCTTATATACATGTGAGAACATAACAAGATAGATTCTGTGGCACACAAGCACCATCCTATTGATCAGGTAATAGATATGGTCAGGGACCATAGTTCTATGGTACAACACATATTTTGGGTGTAGCAAATCCCTATTTCAATCTCTGGCAGCTTTAGTTGAAAACATCAGGTGGAAAATGAAGTGGAAAGAACTTTATCTAAGATTCTGAAGACCAAGGTGTAGAAACTGTGCCCCTCCAAACGTGGTTGGTCTGCAATTCCCAGCAGCCCTGCTCAGGATAGCCAATAGTCCGACTGCTGTCCAAGAAGATCAGGAGTGCTATCAATTGCCCATCCCTGTATGGACTCAATGTCTGTCCAAGTACACAGGATTAAGTTAGATGACAAATAACCCAGTTAGCTTCCTATTTTCCACTATCTCTTGAAAACTGAATCTAGCGAGTACATGTATAAATGTGTGATGTAGGGAGAGAATCTGAATGTATCCCTGGTTATATCACTATGAACCACAGGTATACAAACATCCCTCCATATCCACTTGTGTGGGGGGGGGTATGCATAGATTCAGCAAACCTTGATTTTGCCATTTGATATAAGGGGCACCATTTTACTATGCTGTTGTATTTAATGGGATTTGAGCATCCACTGATTTTGGTATCCACAGGAGGTCCTGGAATCAAATTCCAGCAGATACCAAGGGCCCACTGTAATCATAATATACACTTTCAATTTACTCTTCAACAGAAGCAAAATTTCAGCCCAAGCCCAAAATTGTGATTGACCAATTTTTATCCTGTGCTTACTTATGCTTATTCAAGGAGAACCTCCCCCTCCCTGAGTTTCAATGGATCTTGACATCAGTGTAAAGTACTTGAGATACTGCTCTTAGTTCTACAAGTCAATGGAAAGTCTAGTTTGAAATCAGTGGCTTGGATCCAAAGATGTCTTGTATAGGACCTTATTACACGGGGTCTAAAGCAGACAGAACCCTGTCCCATCCCCGTCCCATTGCGGGTTTTTTTCCCATGTGTTCACATGACGTCGCACAGAACCCCGTCCCATCCCCGTCCTATTGCGGGTTTTTTTCCCGTGTGTTCACACGACGTCGCAGAGAACCCCGTCCCATCCCCTTCCCAATGCAGCATCATCCCCGTTCTTTTGAATGCCGGTTTCCTGGGGAATTACATTTGCATGACCAGAATGATACCGGAATGATGCTGCTTTCGTTCATTGCGCAATGATGCTAGTTGCGTCTGATAGCAATTTCCGTCTTGTGGGGTCTATACCGGTATATTTCTGGATTGATTCCATACCGCTTTCTTGCCGCTTTGAGACCCGTGTGTGATAACGTCCCTAGATAGGTGTTTTAAATAACTTTTGGTAGCATTTGCCTAAGGCAGCCCCATCAAACTCTACTCAGAGTTCCCAGATAACAAGGTCTGGGCTCTCTTCTCTGAGTTTCAGGGTGGAGGGAGGAATCGCAGAGAGAAAGTATTGCCTTCAAAAGCATATGTATGTATGTTGTAGGTTTTTTATTTGACTAGAATATTTGCATTTGATGCTTAATGTAGCATGATGCCCTGCATCACAAGAGGTTATCGCTAGGTCTCGGGTTTTGGCCCCAACTTCTCAGAGCCTGGGATAGACCTTCCCTGGCAATCCTGCTCAACAGCTTTATTTCATATTGTGCTGCAGCTCCGTCTGCCCATCATTACAAGGTGCAGCCTTGGGGGATATGGAGTAGGGGAAGGGCCAGGTAAGACCCATGACAAGAGTCCACCCAACTTTCTCTGGATCCATGTACCATAATCAGCTCACCTTTAAATAATTCTACATAACCACTCCACGGTTCATCATTCCCTTAAATAATCACTTCGATACATGGAAGAAAACCCTATACATTGGCAAAAATATATGGACTTCATTTCTTCTCTATGTGGTATACAGGATTTTGTTGTTGCTGTTTCTTGTGTGCCTTCAAGTTGTTTCCGACTTGTAAACCTATCATGGGATTTTCTTGGCATGTTTCTTCAAAGGGGGGGTATGCCATCACCTTCCTCTGAGAGAGTGTGACTTTCCCAGCGTCACCCAGTATGTTTCATGGCCAAGCGAGGATTCGAACCCTGTTATGCAGAGTGGTTGTCCAATGCTCAAAGTACTACCTCATGCTGGCTCTAACCCAACATAAATAAAATGCAAGAGGTTCAGCTCCTATTTAAATTATCTCATTAGAAAATGGACTTAGATGTACTTTAAGAAATCCCTTCTTTGGGGAAGCATGGAAGATATTTTTCTCAAAACAATTATTACCAAAATAATAATTGCTTGCTTAACAAACAATCTGGCATTAGATGAAAGATACCTAATGCCACATTAGCAGTCCTAATCTTCTGATATATTCTGTAACTCTAGAGTGTTCTTTATTGCTGCCAGTTTCAGTATAGGATCTTCATGTGTGTATGTGTATAGACAGACCAATATTAAGAAAATTATGGCTTATATCATGACAAAGACTATACTCTTATCCTGTCGTGTTTTTAAACAGCACACTACATCACAAGATTTGATTTGACAAGAAAACAAAAAGAGGGTGAACAAAAAACAAACTAAAATACGAAATTCATGAGGTATATGAATTATTTAACAGGCAGCTGAATAAGAGAAAACTTAACAGAAGACTACCGGGGGGGGGGGAACCCTCACAGTCAGCCACCCAACCCAGGGTAGATCCTTTCCCAGAAGCCTAAGACAATGAAATAAATTTTATATCTCTGATTTACTTGCTAGCAGACAAAGCTAGCTTGCGATTGCCCCCACCCTGCACCCCCTTTTCAAAAAAACAGAGAGAGAAAAGCAAGCAAGCGCCTGATGGGTATCATTCTCCATTATCTCTCAAACCTTTGCCACCAGCATGCAGATAGAAGCGGCAAAAAAAGAGGGAGAAAAGGAAACGTGTGTATAAAAGCATTGGTTAAACAAGCCCACAGTAATTCTTATTTGCTGGAGGTTTTAGAGAGCAGATGTAGGATTGGCAAGGCCTTGGAGCTGGCTATATTGTACTCGTTCATTCAGAGCCAACATGGAAATAACACAGAAAAGCTGCAGGGGTTTTTTTGGTGTTGTTTGTGAGTGCGTGTGTGTGTATGTTTGCCGTTTTGCCATCCGCTCATCGAAGGTTTCTTGGATTCACATTGACCCATAGGAGGGAGGGAGGGAGAGGAAAAGAGATTGGGGCATGATCCAAAAGAAATATGACTTGTATCAGCAGCTGCCTGAGAGACTCTCCATTGACTTTGCTAAGCGGCTGCCTCTTTTGTAGGAGCACATGGCCCTCTGCTGTATCACTCCCATTGCTTGCGTTGGGTGGCTTCAGTTGTTAGAATATGAACAAACAAATGGAGAAAACACACACACACACACACACACACACACACACTGCCAGCAGCACCAAAGGAGCATTTTCAGCTGCCAGACAATAACTTAGATAGTTATAGCTGCCATCACTAGTTCACACAAGCTTTTTAAATAACTTTTGGCAGCATTCAGTGTCAGAGCACAAAAGCAAAGTTGGCACTTCAATGCATACTTTGTTTGACATAACTGTAGGCAGTATCCAGCTGATACCTTCATTTGTGTGTGTGTGCTACTCTTAATGTACATACTATTAGATCAAACACTGAGTTCATCCTATTCTCCCACCTCCCCCCTGCAACAACCCATGTTTCCTTCCAAATGCCACCATTAAATTGTAAAATGGGAATCAAACCAGATTAACAGGAGACAGGATGCTGGAGCATCTCGCCAGTCTCAGCAAGTGACCCAGATAAGAAAGTGGGATGGAGTGGGGAGGCATGAATGTACAAAAAAGAATAGTTGGAGTGGTGATAGCAGTGGTATTATTTTTTTAAAAAAATTGTCAAACTGTGCTCCTTTTGAGCCAGGAATGGTAGAATAACAGAGCCAAGGCCTCCTCTGCATTTACCATACTTTTAAAATCATCTTTGCAAGCCCAAACATATAAACAGGCACAGGCACAATTAAAGCTTCAGCATCAGCCCTTCCTAGTCGCATAGGCTGTAAATCATATGCAGGCACTCAAAAGATTTCATCCATGTTTCATCTATCATTTTTGGCAAATTCAGCTTTCTCATCCAGCCACACCTGGGGACTGCTGAAGTGGATACACACATGATTCAGTTCTATACTGAAACGAACTGAATTTCGCCTGCACGGCCATTGCGCAATGATTCCAAAAGCTCCCTTGTACTTCCCCGAAAAACCGAATGTCAAAAGATCCCCTTTCACTTCGGATCACAGAAAAAAAAATACGTATTAGATCCGGATTGCCTTTGGATATGTGTAAACACACAGAAAAAAATACGTATTAGCTTTGGATTGCCTTTGGATATGTGTAAACACACGGAAAAAAAATACGTATTAGCTTTGGATACCTTCTGCTTGGGACCCCCGTGTGATAAGGTCCATGGTCTTTTGACTGGGGTGGTGTTTGTGGATTTATTTATTTATTTATTTGTATCTTTCAGAGTAAACAGATTTAAGTGCACAGCTTGCTTTTTTTCCCTCTCTAAACATCCTGAAAGCAAAAGCTAGCAGCACCTCTCTAACTTCAGTGAGCCTAAAGTGTCTTTAAGTGCCATCCATCAAACCAGGAGGGAGTGAATTCTGGAAATTCAGCAACCAATTGCCCACCCCCCAGGGACTCCACCAAGGCTCCTTCCTTCTTCCCAAAAAACAGAAGTGTGAGGAAGTCAAAGAATAGTGAAACACCAGAAGCTTCTGGGCAGAAGAACTCAGCTACATATGGTCCATGGCCCACAGTATTCCAATCCTTTGTTGTTAACTACCTATGAGTTGCTCTCAACCCATTCCTTTGTTTGAATTTACCTTTGATTTCCCAGATCTTGTGGAATAGATTTCTTGTTCTTCCTTTTTTGTTGCTGTCTTCTATTTCTCTGCACTGGTCATTGTAGTAGTTTTCTTTATCTTTATGCACCAGCCATTGTACTATTGGATTCATGGTTCTTAGGACCTTATCACACGCTGGCCATGAAGCTAAAAGTAACCGTAATAAGAATAAATCCAGTACTATACCGAAA
>CM034701.1:362243457-362266715 GCA_020142125.1 Phrynosoma platyrhinos
CATCTACTATAATTGCAATGGACAAAGAGGTGAATAAAGGAGGTGAGTAGTCACTGGACATAATCCACCTGAAACAGGGTCTAAGCAACTCAATTAAAAAATGGCAGTTTTCAAGGAAAATGCAGCCATCTTCTTGCAGAAATCCCACTTGTTTTAATTGTGGCATTTTGCCCACGACAAGTAGAAGATAATTTTAATTTTGGCCATGCTGGCTGGAGAAATTTGGAAGTTGTCATCCAAAAATGTGGGCTTTTCCTCCCTACGTTCTGTGTATAACACTACTGCTGGTGAAGTTTCCAAATGTGCCTTAGTGGGCCAATTTAATATAGGACACACCTCCCTCAATTAAGCAGTTTTATTTGGAGGCTGTCTCCTCCTTAGGAGGGATACACAGTACCACAAGAAAACCAGATACAAATTGACTGTTTCTCAACAAAGAAACTGAGTGACAATGGAATCTGGGAACAGACAGAATGACATTTTCAAAAACAAATGCTTATCTGCACATGCAAATAAAATTATGAAATACTGAGTTCTTGTACCTACGGCATTTCAGTCTGTATTGAGGCTCATCACAGAGGAACATTCCCCATGTAATCAAAAAGACAAAAGAAAAACATGAGAACTTGCTTCCTAGAAAGCAAAAGCAGCAGGAGACAGGCTGGACAATATTCTCCCTGCCTTACTGTTGTTGTTTTATAGCTTCAAGTCAACTCCAACCTATGAAGACCGTATCATAGGGTTTTCTTGGCAAGATTTATTCAGAGGAGGTTGGCATTGCCTTTCTCTAAAGCTAAGAGAGTGTCACCTGCCCAAGTTCTCCCTGTAGGTCTCCAAAGCTAAGTGGGGAGAGATTTGAACCATGGTCTCCCTCAGTCCTAGTCCAACACTCAACCACTACACCACACTGCCTCTCCCTGCCTGATATATGCCAGTTTTGCCATGGTCAAAAAGTTTTTCATTTGGAAAAGCATCCAAATGTTCAAGATCCCCACCAGCGACTTGACATTCCACAGACTCAAAAACTCTGTACCATCAGATTTACCTGCTTGTACAGATCAAACCTAAAATGTCCAATACCACATAAGGGAATGTGTGGTCTTCCAAGTACTGCTGCACAACAACTCTCATCATCCTGCACTGTTGGTTAAGGCCAATGAGAGTTTCAGCCCAACAATATCTGGAGAACCAAAATATGGCAGCTCAGTGTTATTGTTGTAAAGCATCATATATACATATGTTTATTCTGCATGCCAGTTCCTTGGTCCAAGTTAAATTGCTAATGCAATCATTATCTGGCTGAGAGAAAACACTTCCTGCCTTGTAGTGACTTAAAACACATAATTCACTTGAGGTTAAAGGGTTAGTGCTTTAAAACAAACATTGTCAACAATAAAGCACAATATAACAATAGCAGGATTACCCTCCTCGATCTTTTAGCAGATGATATGCAGCCATTTTGATGTTACATTGCATGATACTATGAGTTTTCATTTCTCCTTCACATGGAGACTGCAGAAGCACTCATTAATAAGTTATTCTTTCCCTATTCCATAACTTCCTACCTATCTCAGGTTTATCAAGCTAAGGGAAGAAGTATCTTGATGCTATAGAAAGGGAGTAGAACTATTTTTAACTGTCATATACAATAGGTGCTAGCATATACAATAGGAGTTTCACAGTATCATCACTTTAAAAAATATGCAAACCAAGGAGTAAATGTGTGTTTTATACAATTCCATATTAAGGAACTAGATGTGATTGCAAGTACATCGTTGCTGCCAAAAACGTTGCTCTTGTGTTGATCTCCTGCTTTTCATCCCTTCTCCATCTCAACCCTAAGTGGCTGGCAATAATGCAAATGGGTTAAGGAAATGTTTGGCACGACAGTGCCACTTGTTTCCAAAACACTGCAGAGAATGGGATGGGATGTTCTTGATGTTCTGTAATCTTTTTCCCACTGCTTTCCAGCCTCCAAGACTGATTTCATCAGTGCCCAGTAGTGTAGATCATACCTGACGTTTGCTTAGTCATTGATTCTGGTTAAAACAGTTCTCTTTTTTAGTGCAGTTGTCCCAATTCTCAGCTTTATTCATTCTTGCCCAAGATTTATGAAGGCTTTTACAATGGCAACAGGCCAAAAAAGGTCTCTGTCAGAAATCATAAGCATGGGCAGAAGACTCATGGGATCTTTTACTTTGTCAACTCCGCCCAGTCGATGAGGGCGAAAAATGGATGAGATTTGATATCTTCTACTCCGGCAATTCCAGCACCAAGACGCTCCCCAGAATTGAACTGCAAAAGCTTTAAGAAAAAGATAGTTAGGGAAATGGAAATGAAAGAGCTCAAGAAATAAAGCAGGCACATGTGGCCCTCCAGATGTTGGACTCCCATCAGCCCCAGCAAGCTTCATGAATACTCAAGGCAGATGGTAATTATAGTTCAATAACATTTGGAGGACCACATATTCCATCCCTGGAATTAAAAGAAACAACCAAACATCTCAAGTTGCACTTGCTGCAGCATATCAGCAGGGGGGTTGTACGTTCTGCCAGGGCCAAATGGCTAAATTTCAGCTTCAAGTATTGCACATAAATGTCTTCTAATATATAGCCATATTTTTCTAATATTCACGATGCAAAGTCTTCTGCTATTTAATTTTCTCATGCAAGAATGAAGAATTTCAGTTTTCTCCCACCTGGGATAGATAGCAAGACCTTTTGTGCATTTTTGACGAAGGTGGGGTTTTTTTTGGGGGGGGGGGGTTGCATTTGTGGACTTTTCTGCAGAAAAAAATAATTTAGGTAACAAAATAATGTCTTTCCTCAAACCCATAGTTGTGTGCAAAGCTAATATTTTTAGCATCTGTTGCACAAAATAGAGTTTTCTGCTTCCACACACATAAAGTGTTTTTTGTAAAAAAAAAAAAAAAATTAAAAAACCCTGCAAAATAATATATCTAAATATGCAGTTTTGAAGGGGCTGACAGTTTTTTTCACTGGGTTCATTATCTTTCAACACATCTTTTCATGTCAAGGACAAGAAAATTTTCAGATTTGCTACACATCTTAACTAATGTGCGTAGGTAAAAGAAGAGAGAGAGACCTCACACAATCAGTGCCTTATATAAGAAAACCAGAGCAATGCACTGTGTCATTTGGACTGCTTCCTGGCTTCTCACAGTCTAGTTTCACCAAGATTAGTTGGACAACCAAGAGAGTACCAACACTCTTCTCCCGCAGTCACTGGTTGTATGCTAATTCTTATTCTAGTACTGTGATGCACCAGCTCTTTATTTATTTCTTAGATTATCTATTAATTATTTCTTAGGCTCCAGGCCCCACCTACAATCTTAGCTGCACACCTTTAAAAAAATCCTGAATGTGAAGAGGTACCCAGAATCTCTCCAGCATTTTTTTAAGGGAACAAATTATGGGCAACATTATAAAAACTAAGTAGCTTGTTTATTTTGTGCCGAAAAAAATCTACAATATATTCAGACAAGGGGGATGAATATATGTAGAAAGTGAAGCAGACTCTTCATATCTGCAGATTCTGATGGAGAATGATTGTTTGAAAGGAAGTAACCAGCAAAGAGGCATGAAAATATTTACCAAGGATAAAGGAGCCAAAGTTTACATTTTGCCATCTTATGAGACTGTCGCATTCTAAATAAACAGTTCAAAAGAATAATTTCATTTCTGGATTTCCTCTAAAGGACTGACTAAAGTATAATGCAACACCCTACCTCCAATTGTCATTTACGAGTACTCCGCATTCTTTGGGGCACATGCCTTCAAACGCATACACCCAATAATCAAAGTGAGAAATTTCCCCATAAAATGTATTCATTTGCACATCTTAAGTTGGCTCCGCCACTTAAAATCTTCCTAACCTCCCTTGGTAAAGATAAGGCAGATAGCAAAACAAGCCTCCTTTGTGAATATACATGAGCCGGCAGATAAGCAGTCACAGTCACTGTCACTCTGCCATCCTCTGGAAAAATGTAACAAGTGACAGCAGGTGGTGAAGTTAAGGGCAAAGAAATTTATGTTCTGAAGGTTTTCCCCTTTGCAAGAAAAAGAACTTTAATCTCCAAAAGCAAATGCAGAATAAATTGCAGTAGATCTACATGGATAGAAAACACACTGGTTTAATATGCTGGCTGGGACAACCTTTGAGAAATACCTTGTAGACAGTGTGCCAGTTCAGACAGCCTTAAGCACTTCATTTAAAATCTTTAGACAATTGAAATTAAATAATAATGCTTCTGAATTGTAGAGTTGGCTAGATAGAGAGACTTTTTTTGGTGTTTTTTCTTTAAATGAGGTCACTGGTTTTGGAAGCTGTGTCACAGGACACATTTGGCATGTGTCTGCACAGTGTTCCTCTCCTAGGCATTTAGCGATGGGTTGACCCAAGCAACCTGTGAGGGGGTGGAAGAGGAAAATCACAATGACAAATGACTAGCCATGCCAAGAGCCCCTTTTTCCTTTTCCTGACAAAGCTTCCTCAAAGAATGAATGGTAGTTTCCTTGGATAGACATACAACAGAAGGTTGATTTACTAGCCAATGGAGTAGACCCTTCCACCAAAAGTCATCCACGTGCAGCCGAGGGCTGGGACAGCTTCCTGTTCAACCCAAGCGACTTTGAACTTGGGGAGGAGGGAAATAGCTTATCGGTCTCAGAGGAGTTGAGTGTTGCTATGTATTTCTTTAATAAAAGGTCTCAAAGATGTCAGTGGTAAAATTCCATTTATTTTCAAACCCTTTGGAGGGAGAAAGCCAGTCATGGGTGAATCAAGTAAGGGGTGATTTTTTTTTTAATCAAGTGAGGTTAGGTAGTGGGTGGATTTATCATGATAGCACATGGATTATTAACTATTCCATTCACAATAGATAAGTTTGGATCACCACTACAAAAGTTCTTCTTAAAGATCTATCTCAGTGAAATCAGTGGGGTTCTGCAGTAAATTCAGACTTTTACTATATTTCCATGATTGCAGCTGTAAAACGTTCTTATTCTCCATCATGCCTTAACCTATTTCCAGGATGAATCAGGTTTTAAAATAGGGGTGAGGAAATTCTGACCATCCAAGGCAGTTTGGATTATAATGCCCATAATCTCTTACAATTGGCTATGTTGTCTGAAGCTTCTGCTGAAGACTCCCAGTTGAAGGGCCAAAGATCATCCACCTTTGTTTTAAATGTGTGACATCCATCCATTTTTACCTGCTTACAAAAATGGTCCACAAACATTATGGCCAGCATCCTCTTAGTAACATACACAGACATAGGCACAAGTTAAGCCAGTGTATGTGTGTGTTTGGTGATAGTGGAAGTTGGTATTCTTTTGCTCCCTCCACAACAACCAAAGCTCCCTGCCTGCACTCAGTGCTTAACTGATACAGTCCCCATGGCCATTTAGTGGCTAAAAAAGAAGCAGGGACTGGAGAAGTGTCTGGCTAGATACCTGTAGCCAGGCACAGAATCATTACATCCACTGAGGCCTCCAGAGGACCTTGGAAGATCTCAGCAGATATTATCACTGATCTGTGTCTGGCTATAGGGACATAGTCATACATTTCTCTAACCTGCCCTGTGTGTTTGTTTGATGATAGTGGTTGGTTGTGGGAGGGAGTACAGAAGCTAAACAGTAAGATAGGGTAAAGGTTTAGAGGAGAGGTATAGTATAGTATACTGCTACCTGCAGAACTTTTATGCTCTGCTCTGCCATGTAGGATCTTGACCTATGACATCACAGAATTTTATGAGCAAATCATTATTGCAGACTGCTCCGCTAACTATTCATTCATCAACGCTCCTGATACCTTTCCAGCTTTTAAAGAACAGGTGCAGTTCTATTGCTTCTGTGCTTTCTGAAATGCTAAACAAAGATGGGGTGCTTCTGTTGTGAAAAGATACAGTACTAGGAATCCTACCAAAATCTCTGAGTATCATCTCAGTTCATTATCATCTAATGAAGTATAGTTCAAACACAAGGGCAAGGAACCAGGGAATTACCTGCTGAAGAAGGGATCTGGCCTCTTCTGAGATGTGATCTGGCAAATTCAAACAGGTATGGGTATTTATACCAGCTGGGTGACACTCCACCAGGGTCTAGAGTCAACCAACAAGAAATGTGATGCATAAGTAAGACAGCTGGATGACGAGGAAAATGAGTAATGCACGCTACCGTTCTTATAAGTCTACAGTCTTATATAACAAGATAATGATCTCTTAGTATCATGTGCGTAAAACAATTTAAAACTATATTCAGTTTTAGCCATGTTTTTACTAAATAAAGCCAGTGCTGTCATTAGTCAGGACTCCAAGTGCAGAGATAAGGTCTCAGAGCATTACCCTCCAAGTTTCTCCGAAGACATTATTCAATAATGTCTTAGAATTACTGTCCCTTGCCAGCCAAAGATTGGAATTTTACCTGTAAGATGATCTAGGAACCTATCTCAGGCTGTGTCCGCAAGGGCCAAATAACATGTCCTTCCCTCCATCCTGATGGTGATCAAGCCAGATGATGCAGGGTCCAGCCCCCAGTCCTGGTGTGAACTGTCCAGACTATGTACAGCCAATTAAGTACTGAACACATGGTATACCACCCTTAATATGGATTTTAAAAAGTTACCTTTTGCTCCAGATCTTCCCATAAGATCTGGAGTGATGGCAGATGGCTGTTTATGACACGTCCTGCTGTGCCACCTGCCACTGCAAGTTGCTCCCTCTGAGGTGGAAGCGAGGCACCTAGCCATGTGATCAATGTTGAGTGCCTCGGTTTTGGCTTCAGAGCAACTTGCGCCAGCAGTGGCTGGCACAGCAGGACACACAATCCAACAGCTGCCTGTCATCACTCTGGAGTGCCCAGGTAATGGGGGGGAGGGAAGAGACATCAGGGCAGCTTTGGGATCCAGGATACTTCAGGCTGTTCCGACAGTATTCTGGCCTGTACACACATGGCCTGAAACACTGATTTAAAAATAAATACAAAAAAAAACAAAAACCCACTATCTCCTAACTAAATATTGGTATTAAGATACCAGCATGTCCTATACAGAAAACCCCAAAATATTTGGTAGCTTTTTACTGAGGGGATTTTTGAGAAATTGGCAGGGGAACTGAAGGTGAAAAATTGGGGAGTGCTCACATAGATAAATTCTCTCCCTCATACAGTTTATATGAGGAAGAATAAGGTAAGCAGCACAGACCACATTAAATGGGTGACTTGCCCTGATTCAGTCTTCATATACATCCCAAAAGGAAAATGCCAATGTCTAGAAATAATGGGAAATGTTGTTCAACCCAACCTATCACAATCTCAAACAGAGGTGCAACATATACATTTCCATGCTGGCTAGAAGATTGTGGGAGCTTCTGGGAGATGGAGCCCACAAAGTGTATTGTTCAAGCTCTTGAGCTGAACAAAATCCTGTCTCTTTGCCCAAAGTGTGTGTGTGTGTGTGTGTGTGTGTGTGTGTGTGTGCAGCAAGACAATGCAACACCATCAGTTGTTCTAAATGCCTTAACATGTTGAAGAACTCTGTGTGCTATAGAAGCTTATACCTTGCACCAAAGTAAATTAAAGTGTAATCAACCCTTGCCATAAATCTTTTACTAAATAATATTCAGTAATGCCTTACCTTCCCAGTAAGGAGTTCAAAGAGAAGGGCGCCTAGACTCCACCAGTCACAAGCCTCTGTTTCTTCAAAGACAACACCAACTTCTGAATCAAAGACATTTGCAATTAAAATGCAAGGATCAAGTACACCTTCAAATGCATATTTACAAGGAGACTGTAATGCTGATGGAGCATATCTGAAGTTATTAAGATTGTTATCTTGCTACTGAGGGCTGCCATATTTTTTCAGCACAGACACACACATTATGAACAAAATAATATGCACTTCTAACAGGAATATCAGTTAAATATCAAGACTTAGTATCTTTTCACATACTTGTGTATGCATGCACACATGCACAAAAAAATCTGTTCCTGCCTTATGTAATTATGGAAACAAAACTGCTCCTTCTTATTGTGTCTCTCCAGCAATGCAATGTAAAGAGGAATGCATTCCTCCTATTGCAGCAGAGGTAGGAGCATGCCCCCAAGAAGATATTTCAGTGACTTGTACAGGAGCATCTCTTAAATGCACGTAGCAATGATAAAAGGATAGGATTATGGAGCTCATTGAGTAGCCTTGACAAACCATTTATCTCTCAGCAACAAAAGATGACATGGTTTTAACAACTCAGCAATGCATTTTTAATTATTCTCTCACCTTGCTGGCCCATCTTGAGGTTCTAAGACAGGCTACAAACCAAGATATAAGAAATGATGCATCTTGGAATGACAGTGAAGTTACTGACAGATTCTGTTCATGGTGAGATCTGGGGACAACTAGGAATGAAAGTGGAGTATGTTTTCTGAGGGCATCTCTGATATGATGTGAAGGCAATACTCTCTATTGATCAGAAGGGGGTGTCCTCTATGCATACAACTTCCAGGCACTCAACCTTGGACAGCTGCTAAATCACAGAAGGTGCAGGCTGCCAGGCTTTCTTTTTTATGCCTTCAGCTGGCAATGGCAGCAGCAGACAAAGCTCTGGATGCCCCTTCATTTATATTTAGAGTTATCCAATTTTATGGGAACTCTCAAAGCCCACGGGCACTTTTAATGAGATTCAAGACTCAAACACTACTGGAATAATACCTTACAATGCACAGAACTGTAGAGCTTGGATGCTTTTTCTTAATGACTTTTTATTTTACTCTTCCATCTCCTAGTATCTCCATTTTGTAGCTTGGCCTTTCAAAGATGGCCATTTCCACTTTCAGAATTAAAGGAAGATATTTTCCTTAATTAAAGAAAAAGCTACAGGAAAACATTTGCTGTACACTCTGCCTTCCTTTGAATGGGTCAGATTATTTCCCCTGCAGCCTATTGCTAGTAATAGATTCAGTACAGTGTATCAAATAAGTATGGTTATCTTTACTCACAAAATGCATCACGGGGGAAATTAGAAAAGTATAGATGGTGAAGTGCTTTCAAGTGATACACAATCCAGCCAGCTAAATGTGATTCTACATGGAGAAAAGGCTCTCCTCATCCACCAAAAGAAAGCTTTAACATTGCCATTAATCTAGACCCAAATACCAGTTCTTAATAATGAAGCCATTGCATTCACATCAGCCAAGTCATTTGTACAGTAAACACAAGTGACCTACAAATTTAAGTGACCAGTAGGGTTGTTTCCTGTTACTGCAATTTTTTCTAGCAGGGCTTTGAATTCCTTAGTCGGTATGAGCAGTGGTGGGGGATATTCAGAGACAAATTTGGTATAATTGGATTTGGATCAATTACAAACAATTACGACAAGTTAGATGGCCACTGGTCTCTTTTGGTCCACAGGATTTCAGGTAAACATCATTCTGGCACAACTGAAGGTGCAAGGGCCTCAACCTGGTACATTTGGCATACAAAGCATATTCTCCACTTCTGATCTACAGCTCCTCTCTGATCCAATTCTTTAATGCCTTTGCAGCATTATAAGCCCCTTTCTATACTGTGGATTATTTTACGTATTCTGATGTTACCAGGCATCTTCCAGATACATCTACTGTTCTCTGCAGAAGTATTCACCTCCTTTTGACTTCTCCACATTTTGTTGTGTTACAATCTGAAGTTGAAATGGATATAACTGGCATTGTTACCACTTGATCTACTCCACAAAGTGAAGGTGAATTTTTTTTTTATTGTGGCCCAAAAGTCCAGAAAACAAAAAGAAAGCTGTCTCTTGGGGTTAATGATGTCTACTACAAGGTATGGCAGTTGCTCATACCCCTTGTACAAGAGTGCTTCATTGACAAATACCTATGTACATGTGTATACACATCTTATCTTGGAAATGTTACTTTTGGGTACTACAGCTTCCAGAATCTCCTAACTATCATAGCCAATGGGCCATGATTCTGAGAACTATACTCCCCAGAAAGTAACTTTTCCAAATTCTGACACACAAGAACAAAGAGATATACCAATACAGACTAATTCACTGAATCTTGCAACATCTCTTCTGATAGTCCACATCCAGGATTTAAGCCTTTCCCAACCCTGTTCTCTGAACACACAAGAGATTCAACCTGTAACTTTCTGCACTTTTTTTTAAAATGCTCTATTATCAAGCTCACTATTCTTCAAGATAGGGAAACAACATAAAAAGATTCCTGCCTATCAATTTGCACCATTCTACTTTCAAGGAGAGGCTGAGAATATATTCTTTCTCCACATTTTCTGTTGGCCAGGGAGTGTATGTTGGGTAGTTCATTATTAAAGCAGCCCTGCACTTCATTCAGTTTCAGCTCTCCCACTATGTTCATATCCAAAGCAACAATATCGCATCCATCACTTTCCATGCCATTATCAAACTCTAAGATCAAAGCCATTGGGCCATAGACCAGGACAACCTTGAAATCCAATAGCTTTAAGAGGAGCTGACTTTCCCCCTCCTTTGCTTATGAGAACCTAATTGGACATAAAATTTGAATGTATACATTTTATATACAACATATATTATATGGATATTACTACCTCATTATTAAAGCAGCCCTGCATTTCATTCAGTTTCAGCTCTCCCACTATGTTCGTATCCAAAGCAACAATATCGCATCCATCACTTTCCATGCCATTATCAAACTCTCTTCTCTGCCTCTAGCTCTAATCTTGTTTTCCTCCCATTCCAGATTCCATTCTTGCTATCCTTGATCTATGGACTGCCAACCTGGAACCATTCCTTGGCTTCAATCTTGGCCTGAATAGGACCTTGCACCATCCTGAGCACGACATGTTGAAATCAGAACAAGGCCACTGTGCCCGAAATTCTTCTGATTCCAGATCCTCTTTGGATTTTGTCTCCCACTAGCTACACTACTTCATGCTTATCCTGCACAAGACAAATGCTTTGGAAACTTCATTTGAAATGACAAACCTCATCATTAGGTTTAAAAGCAAAGCATATGCACACTTCTTAAAAAGAAAGAAAGAAAGAAAGAAACAAACTTTTAACCATAACAAACAAAAGCATGAAATACGATAAGCATTTCATTTAATAGCGCATGAGCATTTCTGTTCTGCTTTGTGAAAGAAAGGGGAGGGGGGAATCCTCCATGTGCTCAAAGAGATTAACAGTGATGGTAGGGATCTTTCTTTTTCTTCCTGCTAGCTACTCCAAGATGGATTTTAACACTTCCTCTAAAGCCAACTGGCAATATGAAAAGGACAAAGTTGTTTAGCGCTGTGTTATCAAAGATGATAAACATAAGTTCCCAGCCTGCCCTTCTTGGCTACTTCCAATTATATTGAAAAACAACTAATCTTTTCCCCTGTTTTTTTAGCAGAGCTTGGAAAAGTTACTCTTTGGACTACAGCTTCCAGAACTGATAAACAGCATGACCAGTGGCCATGCTGGTTTTGGAAGTGGATTTCTATTTATTGAATTAATTTAATTTATAAACTGCCTATCTCCTAACATGGGAACCAAAGAGTTATAAATCCAAAGAGTAACTTTTACATGCTCTTCTTTATATATATATATATATATATATATATATATATATATATATATATATATGTGTGTGTGTGTGTGTGTGTGTGTGTGTGTGTGTGTGTGTATGTGTATGTGTTTGTGTGTGTTTGTGTGTATATATGAAAGACAGTTAGATCTTGCATCCTAATGCAAGAAAAAATGGGGGTAAAGCATGCACTGAGTATACAGTATACAATAAAGTGATGGCCAGCATTCCAAGGGTTCATTCACATTACACAATTATAGTGTGATTATTCCACTTGAACTCAGTCAGATAACTCTAGGGCCTCATCAAATTACAAACCCTGGAATTCCACAGGGTAGAACCATGGAGTTAAAATGGAATAATAGCATTATAAATGTGTAGTCAGTTTGGTGTAGTGGCATGAGCACTGGACTACAGCTCTGGAGATTTGGGTTCGATTCCCTGCTTCACCATGGGGACATACTGGGTTACCTTGGGTGAGTCACACTGTTTCAGCCCCTAAAAAACATGACAATGTCGCCTTAGGGTGGCCATCATTTAGAAATGACCTGCAGGCACACGACAACAATTGTGTAGACCAGGGGTAGGCAACCTTTCCCCTTTAAGGGCCGAGGGACTTCAACTCCCAGAAGCCTCAGCCATGTTGGCCAATAGTCCCATGTTGGCCAATAGCTCCTGGGATTCTGGGAGCTGAAGTCCCTCGGCCCTTAAAGGGGAAAGGTTGCCTACCCCTGGTGTAGACTGAACGGACCTCAAGCAATGGTACTGGGAGTTCCAATGGTCCTCTGAAGTTCTCCTGCCTATCCGAGCTCTCCATTCACTTGGAGTGTCAACTCTATTCACACAACAGATATGGTTACTGAAGCTCCATATGCCTGCAGGATTCAGGATTAAAGCTCAACACTTCCACCACCCCATATTTATATTTTCTTGGAACTTCTTATGCAAATAAAATAATTTTTCTCCACAACATCATTTTTCCCTCCCTGAAATGTCAACATGAGCAAGGTGAGACTCCGGGTGTTAATAACACTGGAAGCAAGGAAGGTTTGTTGCTGAGCAGAGAGAAGCTTTAAAAGACTTTATAGCAACAGCACTCCCCAAGAGCTTTCAAAGGCATCAAGAGGTAAGAGCTAGAGAGCTCTAAGTTGATCTTCTGGGTCACTTGATGGACATGGAGGGGGGAGCATCAACACAAAACCTTGCTGTAGCATGCAAGCCCTAGCCTATCATTCTAGACATATAGAGAAAAGCTGTAGATATTTCACAGGGTGTGTGTTGGGGGGGACGCGGAGGGGCATTTTTGCATACATTCAGATACCCTTTTCTGTAGGTAGCTGGCAGCTGCAGCAAAAAAGAAAAAGAGAAAAACATCCTCAGTTGGAGGATGTTAATGATATTGGGGATAAGGATAAAGAGTTGTATCTCAATTCTACAGCACATGATTTGCAGATAGAAGGTCCCAGGTTGAATCCTTGTTGCCCGTAGGATAAGGTGGAAGACACCACAAAAGCCTCCTCCCTGGAGCTACAGAGATATGCTGATCATAGGAGTATATATCACTGGACTTTATGTGGACTAATACTATGATTCCTAATGCAGCAACTGGATCCTGCTGGGTGACATCAGGATCCAATTTCGCACCAAATTAAGCATAGTTGATCAGTTGCAGATTCAAGATATATTCTTTAGTCAGCTATCATTCCTTGTAGGAAATGGTTACCTTCCTCCCCTCTCCACACTCACACATCTATTAAAAATTGCACTTTTATAAAGCTCAGATTAGTTGTGAGCTAACAGCAGCAGCTTTTGCCGTTTGCCTTCTTTCACTGGCAATGACTCTTTTAAAATTCAAGATCATAAACTTGGCAAGCAAAAAAAATTATGTCAATAACAGAAGGTGATCATTTGCATTTCAAAATTTATCTTTTCTTGCTTTCCCCTCAATTAGACCAAAACATGTTGATTTAAAAGGTTTGTGTGTATGTGTGTGTGTTTTTGTTTCTTTTTTCAAACTTATTTATAGAGCAGAATAATGGCCCCCCTGCTAGTTTGGCATTTGCTCAAAATTTTCTGTCCCTGTAGATCGAATCTGTTACTGGAATTTTTCCCTCCCGCCCTCCTCCCCCTTTCAAAATACTAAGGCACATTAACCAAGAGATAAAAAGATCGGTTGCTGATATTACAAAGCATAGGGCAGGTGGTTAATGTTTTTTTAGCTCAAATATGTGATAAGGATTCCCAGGGGACACCCAGAGCAAAGGGATGTTTAAACAGAAGTGAAACATTTGCATCATGAGATCAGGACAACTTTGCCCTTTTAGTCAAACACCACCCACTTTGATGCACTTAATTTATAATAAATATATATACCGGTAAATTGCATACATTTGTGTATGATTTTTTAAAATGAAGATGAATGTTCAAACAACCAAGCTTCTAATGGCACCTTAAAAACCAGCACATTTGCTGTGCCATAAGGTTCCAGTGAAAACAGTCCCCTTCACAAGATGCCCGAAATGCAATGCTCTCATGAGTTACAACTATATGTACAAAAGGTCAGATGGAGAGTAATCCCAGAAGCTTATATCATGAGTTTCTTAGTACTGAAAGTGCCACAAAAGACTTCATGGTGTTACTGCCATAAATTAACATAGCTACCCCTCTGCAAATGGAAGGAGACTGGAACTACTAATGTGCTTCTTATGTTTACATACTGGTTAGTCATTTGCCATTGAAGAGGTTAACGTATATCCAACCTTCCAGCACCAGTTAGTGTAGGGAGCATGACATCCAATCCCTAAACAGCATCACTAATAATGAGGTTTGGTGGAAGCTGCATTCCAGCAACATCTATAGCAGTCCTCCAGGTGTTATTGGACTGCAGTTCCCAGCAACCCTAGCCAGCACAGCCAATGGCAAGGAATGCAGGGGGTTGTAATCAAGCAACATTTGGAGGGCTGCATGATTCCCACTTCTGATCAATACAGTTCCATGTCCTTAGGGAAACTATGCAGCCCTCCAGCTGTTAACTGGAAACTCCCTGAATTATTCTCCACTGGCCATGCTATCTAGGACTACTGGGAGTTGCAGTCCAACAACATCTGCAGCCCTACACAATTCCCACCCCTTATCTACACTGTGTGGCAGCAACTCTCCAGGGTTTTAGATGGGAGTTTCTCAGAATCTCCGAAACTTCAACCTTCTGGATGCAAGTGATGAGCTCTAAGATGCTGCAATGCTATCTTCATTTCACAGTCTACCAGATGTTACTGATTAGAATTCTGGGACATCAGCGTGTCGCAATCTATTCAAGAATCTAGAAGTTAGTAAGGTATTTGTCAGATAACATGGCACATTCCAAGTAGTTTTTGCAAATGCACTATTGTTATCCTGTCTATAGCAATTTCATTCATTTTTTTTTACTCTTATTATGATTATCAGTCAAGAGCATAACTCACAACTTTAGCTTAAATTACACACTCTCTCTAGTTAGCAGTTGTAGCAAAGACTACTACTGAATGTTTTCTTCCTCCTCCTTTGCTTTGTGTATCTGACTACTATTAGAACAATTTTATGAGATACAGGCTGCATGTGCACTGCAGAAATAATGCAGTTTGACACTGCTTTAACTGCTATGCCTCAATGCTAAGGAATTCATGGATTTGTAGTTTTGTGAGGTATTTAGCCTTTTCTGTCAGAGAGCTCTGGTGCCACAACAAACTGCAAATCCCAAGATTACTTAGGATGCAGCCATGACAGTTAAAGTGATGTCAAACTGCACTAATTCTGAATGGTGTTTGTTGCAAGTTCTTTCTATTCTGCATATAAAGAAATCTGCAAATATATTGCAAATTCTTCTTTAAAAAACAAACAAACAAACAAACACCCTCAAATGAACTTCTCACCCACTCCTACATTCAGTGTCATGACATAATGGCACTATTTAGAGAAGGAATATTCAGCATATAGAACCATTTTTGGCAGTAACAGTGATAACAACTTGAAGTTCTGCTCTTATTACAGTAAATCCCAGAAGCACAGTTGCGGTGTGGTTGTTGTTGGTTTTTTTACTATACAAACGTTTTAGAGAAATAACACATAAGATGATTATTACTGCTGGGATGGATTTTGGAATTAACCATCCCTCTTTCAGTTTTAGGGAATGGGAAAATATTACTTTTTATTGGGGCAACAAGCATTTTATTTGGCCAGCCCTATGTCAGGAGATTACTGATTTCAAGTTAAATGGAATTATTTTACGAACAAGGGGGAAATGGCCGAATGTGTGATCCTAGCTAGAATCCTCAACCACATGTATTGCTGAAAGAGCAGATAAGCACAATTAATTACTGCAATACTCTTCTCTATCTGGAGCATTCATGCAGCACAGAGAAACACTGGGCCAAGGTGACCACAGAAATCAGTTAATAGTAGGTTGCCACCTACCGGTCTACACTGAGAATTCATTCCCTCGACAAAAGCTGTTTTCGGGCCAAAGAGGCTTTACCAACAAATGTATGTTTCCAAACCAGACAGAGCCTTTGTTTATGGAAAAGCAAATTTAAGAGATGTGCCATTTTTCTGTTCTAAGTCTTGGTGTTATTTTTTCTCCCATTACAAAAATCAAGAGCATTTTTATGTACAGCCAGCCCTCCGTACCCATGGATTCTGCCTGATTATGCATGGCTAGAAAATATTAAAAATATATTTTTTAAAAAATTCCAAAAAGCAAACCTTGATTTTGCCATTTTATATAAGTGATGTCTCTTTACTCTTTTGGTTTCCAAGGGGGTCCTGGGAGCAAACCCCATCGGGCACCAAGGAGCCACTGTATTGAAAACATTTGCCTTCCTTAGACATGGACATGTTTTACATTATTCTTGTTTTATATTGTATGTTTTAATTTTGTAACAGATTTAATAACTTTTTAAGGGGGAGAGGGATTCAGATTTTATTTTTGTATGTTATATTTTATTGTTGTTAGCCATCCCGATTGATTTCAAAGGGGTGGGATATAAATTATTATTATTATTATTATTATTATTATTGTTGTTGTTGTTGTTGTTGTTGTTGTTGTTGTTACTTTTGGAGGGAATACAACTCTCAGAATCCCCCACTTTAAAAAGTAAACATTCCCAAGCTCTGGTCCTCCTCCCAGTCTCTGAAGACAATCTCTGCAAAGATGGGTATTTCATGTGTACCTTTGAGCTGGACTAATAAAAACAGTATTCTGTAAATCAACACTGCCTTATTTTTCTGGGATAAGAAAAGCAATACTGTTTTTAGAGTGGGACAGTAACTGTTAAAGAAGAAACAACTGAACTTCAAGGAGATAGCCTACGGACAGCATCTCACTCCTACTGTCTGCACAGACTGGAGCATCAAGTGGCTTCTAGAGGAGAAAAAAAAAGGAAGCAAAGTGTAACTATACTATTATGGAGCTCTCTCAATGCCTTTACACCAGATACATTTGCTTAACTTGTGAGAACTGTTTTGCCATCTCAGACTGGTCTATCTCATCTGCGTTCTGTTTCTAGACAGAGGTCTAACATTTAGAAATGTCACTTTTGGGACTGTGACTCCTAGGTGATAGCCTGCCCATGGGTTCTTGAAATCTGGTAGACTAGGCCTTTGGTATCCTCTGGGGTTTGGTTCCAGGACGCCCCATGGATGCACAAGTCCACGGAGGCACAAGTCCCCTTATATACCATGGTGTAGTGAAATGGTGTCCCTTATATAAAACATATCAACATTTGCCTTTTGGAATCTATATCTTTTTGGAATATTTTCAAGCAGTGGATAATTGAATTTGTATATAAAGAATCCATGGATATAGATGACCGATTGTATTTGAGAGTCTATTACATTCGTACAGAGTTCCATTTTAAGTGCCATGTCTCTTTGACACAGATTATCTCATCCTTTGTGTGCACCTGATCTTTTTTAAGACCATCAAAGACATCTGCCATTATATCTTGGGCTAACTAATGGGACACATGTTATTGATGTGCTTTAACATGTTCGGATTAAATGCTTTACCATGCAACTGAAAGCAGGCCTGGTGGCACAAAGCTGGCATGCCTATTAAACAACAAGCTTATAATTGGATTGGTACACTGTGTATCAATGTAGCTAAGGGAAAAGGTAATTCCTGATAAACCCACCACTGTCTCCAATCCCACACTCCATGCACACACACTTGCCTCTCCATTTTCACGGGGGATCCATTCTGGAACCCCCCTCTCACGAAGACAGAAACTCGCACGCTCCATTTTATCCTATGAAGCTCGCCCCTCTGTGAAGAATCAAGACCACAGACTTCAAGTCCACGAAACGGAGGGGCAAGTGTGTGTGTGTATCTGCAGCAGAAGATGGTATGGTCTGGAGCCTTTCTCTTTTATCCGAATCAGTGCAACATGGAAAGGCACCTGCCTTTGCAAACAGGTTAACTGAAACTGGCTGGTTCCAACACAGAAATTGCTAACCAATTATGTATCCACATAGCAGAATTAAAGCAGTTTGACACTGCCATGACTCTATCATATAGAATCTTGGGATTTGTAGTTTGGTGAGGTATTCAGTCTGATCTGTCAGAGAGCTCTGCTGTCTCACAAACTTCAAATCCCAGGTGTCTGTAGGATAGAGTCGTGGCAGTTAAAGTAGTATCAAACTGCTTTAATTCTGCTGTGTGGATACACGCTCCAGAGGAGATGGTTCTTGTAGTCCCTCAAATTGGCAGGGAACGGTGCTCCCATAAACCCTAGCCTGCAAAACCAATGAAAAAGGATAATGGGAATTCCAATACCAGGAGCACCTGGACTTCACACATTCCTCATCTCTAGAACAAACAATCCACATTTTTGTTATGTCACCATTCACACTGGTTCCCAATCTGTATATAATTTCTGAGAGAACTTTGTTGCTATTAAATCCACTTGATATATATTCAGCCACAATTATGCCCAAAACATCCTCTTTAGTAACAAATATGGCCAGATCATCTGAGGGTGAAAGTATATGGGGCAAAGAACACAGGGCTGAGAAACATGTTGAAATTTTTCACCCTTGTTGTGTGCAGCAATGAAAACCCATGATGTGGAATCAGTTTGTATCTTCCCATTCATGTCTTAGGTGATAGCTGACTGGAGGCAAAGGAAGTGCATGAGATGGGGATGATTATGCCAGTCATTTTCATCACTACAAACTATGGCCCTTTTCACACTGCACAAGGATAACAATTTGATAGACAATTTGCTATGGCTTCATGCCTTGGAATCCTGAAATTTATACAGCAGTCCCTTGAAATCTGCTGGGGTTTGGTCCCAACACCCAACCCCTCCTGGATACCAAAATCCATGGATGCTCAAGTCCCATTAAATACAGTGGCAAAGTGAAATTGTGTATAAAATAGCAAAAAAAAAAAAAAAAAAGACTTGCTTTTTGGAATTTATATTATTTTTTAATATTTTCAAGCCATGGGTAGTTGAATCCGTAGATAAAAAGTCCATGGATAAGGAGAGATATGTAGTTTCATGAAGTGTTTAGAATCCTCTGGCAGAAAACTCCAATGCCTCACCGAACTTCAAATCCCAGAGAGTTTACATGCAGCATGGTAGTTAAAGTGGCATGGAAATGCTATAACTATGATAAGGAAGTCAACGAAGGACTGCTATTTGTGCTACCTTCCCCCATTTTTGTTTTGTTTTGTGGGTTTAGGGTTTTGCTTTGTTTTGTTTTGTTACATCTCACCAGGATGGATTCCAAATCTGAGGCCACTCTCAACAAAATACCCTGTGGCAGATCCTTACCAGTGTCATCAGGTCCCCTGGCAGACAATGGCAAACAAAAACAGGTCCAAGCACTGCTGAGTGGCTTAGTTATATTAAGCTTCAGTGCCTTGAAGCAATGGTACATTATGGGGAACTGCAGAAAAATAAAATGGCTGCTTCCAGACCCATTTATCTGGTGCTGGTCAGAACACTGGATTGTGTTAAAAGGATTCTAAGGTGGGTGCAGCATCCCCAAAATCTGTCCCTGGCCTTGTGACACTTAGCATTCAGGGGTAGCTGTGTTGGCCATTTAGCAAATTCAAACAAAAATCCATCAGTGATTCCTTTATTGGCCAACCAAAATGCACAATGTATTTGTTGCAAGCTTTTGAAGTTCCATGGGCCCATGGAGCTTCAAAAGCTTGCAGTAAGTATATTGTGCATTTTGGTTGGCCAATAAAGGAATCATTGATGGATTTTTGTGGCACTTATATTTTTTTTTCTTGTGGTTTTAAAGTCCATCAGAGGAAAGCTACAGATTCTTACTACTGTGTCTGACAGAATGAGCACTAGTAAAAAAAACCCTTAAATGACTCCTCATCCCATGTTACAGTTTAACATGGCCGATGATAGTTTTCATATTATCATCTGTAGCATTTGAAATCCCAAATTCAAAAACACAATTCAAGATATATCTGTTCAGATAAAGTGGAATCCAGTTTCATTTTTTACCCCTTCTTCCTCCCCTTTCCTCATTTAGTTGCTTCACTTAAACTGGTGTAAGAAACTTAAGGCTCTCCCATTTTTGTGGGAGTTGCACTCTAGTCATCCCTTGCTAGCTAGGACTGCTGGGAGCAGTAAGCCAACAACAGGAAGGGCCACAAGTTGCCCACCCATGGTCTAAATTGCATGCCAATAGGTTTTGTCATACTTCAAATTATGTTACACAATACATTGATTCCTAAATTAGGAGTGGACAGTTGTGGCCCTCCAAATGTTTTATGGATTGCAACTCCTGTAATTCCTTACCATGTATTATGAAGGCTAGAGCTGAGGGGGATTGCAGGACAAAACACACAGTCCACCTCCATCTTAAGTACTTAAAATTTCCTATGAGATGGAATTCCTCTGACACTCCCTTCTTCCATATTCCAACTGCCACTGATTTGACCTCTGAGGAAGAGAAAAGCAGCCAGCTTCTACGGGACAAAATCCCTTCTCTACTGCCATCCCCTTTTCCTCGTGTTTTCTGTCTTATTTAGATTGTAAACCTGAGGACAGGGAACATCAAATTAACAATTTGCAATCCACTCTGGGAAACTTTTTGGCTGTAGGGTGGGGTATAGATACTCTAAATAAATAAACAAACATTTGCTCTGGTAACTTTTCTATTTTTTTTACATCTACTTCACAAAGGGCATGTCTACACGGGCCAAACGCACCAATTTCCTTCTGCTCTCATGTTTACACAACTCAGGGACAAATCCCTGATTCAAGTGAGGACTGTCTTCACGAGGGAAGGCCAGTTCCACACCAAATCCGCCCTATCCCTGCTTAAGTCAGTTTTTACAAACTCAACTTTTGCTCTGGATTTTGCAGGAAAACCCAGAGCACTCCACAGTGATGCCTGGTGGATGTTTACACACATATCCTGTTTTGCTGCCTGGTGCCACAGTCATGAGTTGTTCCCACTGAGGTCACAATGAGATGCCCAGCCATGTAATTGAAGCTGGACACTTCATTTCTGACTTCAGAGGGAGTGAATTGCACCAAAAATGGTGGCACCAGGTGGCACAGCAGGATGCGTGTGTAGACAGCTGCCCAGCATTGCTACAAAGTACAGAGGTAATGGAGAGAATCTGGGGCAACTCTGGGTGTAGACAAGCCCAAACACACAAATTAACAATAGGCAACCTCATCTTGATGAGCCATTAAATATTTGTAGTCTTCTAGAAGGTTTAACCTTCAAAAACACTTGCTGCAGTAATAGGAAGCCAGTTTAAAAAAAAAATTGGAAACAGTATACACGTCTGTATGTACATGCATGTCAGGCTGGAGCAAGTCTTAGTGAATATAGCTATACAGTGTGATTAAGTGACTTGAGATCTGGTCACTCATATGCATGACTGAAAACAATGACATGGACAAACATTAAGCACTGAAAGTCTGTCAATGTAATCTGTGAATTAAACTGGAATAAAATCCCCAGAAAGTAGGATTCCTTGTAACAAAGCCACTGCAACATATTTCACTTCACTGTGTGTTGCATGTGTTGGGCTCCTTCAAGCCATTTCCAACTTATGTTAACCCTAAGGTGAACCACCCAGTTGGTTTCATGGCTGAGTTAGGAATCGGACCCTGGTCTCCAGAGTCATAGCCCAACACTCAAACCACTACACCACCCTGGCTCTCTTCACTAAAGAAGAAATAAAATGCTGTTTAACAAAGGTCCCAACTCTAAGCAGTCTTGGATGTTACAAGTTATCTAGGACCATTTCAAATCAGTTTCAAAGCAAATATGGAGTTGAGATTGTTAGGGTCACTTCAGTGGATGACCTTCACCCAAACATTGACAGGGTGATACTTTTGGACTTTTCAGCAGCATTCAATACCCTCTGCCACAGTATCCTTCTGGAATGCCTGAGGGGTTTGGGGGCACTGTACTTCAGTATTTTCTGTCCTGTCTCTCAGATAGGTTCCAGATGGTGGTGCTTAAGGATCACTGCTCCTCAAAAGAAAGAAAGAAAGAAAGAAAGAAAGAGCTGTTATATGGCAAGGTGCCATTCTATTCCCAATGGGTCAGATGAGGAAAAACCAACTGAAGTTGAATCCAGACAAGATGGAGATGCTTACAGTCAAGGGTCCTAACCTCAGTTTGGAGGTGTGTCAACCAGTTCTGGATGGTGTTACACTTCCCCTGAAAGACTGTTTTCAGCTTGGGAGCATATCCGGATCTGTCATTCCAAATGTCAGCCCAGTTTCAATGGTTATGTCAGCTACATCCCTTCCTGGAGCTGAAGGACCTAAATATTGTGGTGCATGTGCTGGTAACGTCAAGGCTGGACTTCAGCAATGTCTTGTACATCGGGCTATCTCTGTGCCAAGTCCAGAAACCTCTGTTAGTTCAAAACATGGTAGCCAGTGAGCCTATTACAACAGTATTAAAATCACTAACTGGGTCCTAATTAGTTTCCAGGCAAGGTACGAAGTGTTTTTTATTACCTTTAAAGCTCTACATGGTTTGGGGCTAGGTTACCTATGGGATTGCCTCCTCCCATTTAATCCACCCCTTACAATCAGGTCCTCTGGAAGACATTTATTCCAGTCAGCCAAAATTACATAGGCAACCGTCACCTAGAGGACAATGGAATGCCCTGTTGGAAGAGTTTTGACAGCTGAATATGCTGTCTGAATTTAAAATAGCATTAAAAACTGGTCTCTTCCATCAAGCCTATCCAGAGGATTTTTAAAATTTTGAATTTTAAATTATGAATTTTATACTATGGACTGATTGTTTTAATATTGGTCTTATGTGTTCTTTTAAAATGATGCTATGTGTGTTAACTGGTTTATGTGTTTTTAACAGAAGTTATGTGTTGTCCTATATTTTAATCTGAATGGATCTTTCCCCGATATGTTGGTCTGTTTATGGAAGACTCACTCCACTCATGACCACCAGATTCTATTGTCTAATTCATGAGGCAAAATCTATGTTTGCTTTTTAAAATTATTGCTTTTTGAATATTTTCAAGCCATGTATGGTTGATTCCATTGATGCAGAATCCATGAATCTGGAGGGCAGACTGTACTCTGGTTTGATTATATTTAGCGTTTGATTGAATGTTACCGAATTTTAATGTATTTTATTGAAATTTGTTGTAGATTGTCCCTAATTCCCCCCCCC
>CM034701.1:362266815-362278876 GCA_020142125.1 Phrynosoma platyrhinos
TCGTAAGATGAAGCATTCGTAAGTAGAGGTACCACTGTATTATGGAAAGAGACGATAGAAAGGCTCCTTACATTTCTCCTGGATGCCACTTTTCCACCAGCAGAACGCCAGTACATTGCCCATTATAAAAACAGATGAAAAAGAATGCTCTGAACTCATTCATTAGACCAGGGGTAGGCAACCTTTCCCCTTTAAGGGCCGAGGGACTTCAGCTCCCAGAATCCCAGGAGCTATTGGCCAATATGGGACTATTGGCCAACATGGCTGAGGCTTCTGGGAGCTGAAGTCCCTCGGCCCTTAAAGGGGAAAGGTTGCCTACCCCTGCATTAGACAAAGAGGACCTAATCTTAGATAGTAATGGGAGATGGAGTAGAGAACTCTTTGAAGATCTCAATGAAGGGCAGAATCTGGTGGAAGGAAGCAGTCCTTTCAAATATACTCCCTCAAGCTATAAAGACAACAGGAAATGCCTTATCCTGAATCAAACAATCGTGACATCTAGCCCAGCACTGTCAATTCTAGCAGGTAGGACTCTTTCCCAACCCTACGTGGAGATGCTGGCCACTGAATCTGGAACCTTTGAACTGAATTGGGAACCGGTGCAGATGGTATCAAAAACAGAAACAATATTATTTAAGTTCTTTCCCCCTCGATCCTTGCCCATCATGGCTGGGGGGGGGGGATGTATTGAGACGATTCCTTGGGGACATCATCAATACATCCCTCAGGAAAGGCTACATTCCATCTTGTTTGAAGGAAGCGGTGGTTAGGCCGCTTCTCAAAAAGCCTTCCCTGGACCCCCTGGATACGAACAACTATAGGCCAGTCTCTTTACTACCTTTTTTGAGCAAAGTGATCGAGAGGGCGATTGCTCTTCAACTCCAAGCTGTCTTGGATGAAACCAATTATCTAGACCCATGTCAAACTGGCTTTAGGACCGGTTGCCTTGGCTGATGACCTCTGTTTGAGCATTGACAGGGGTAGTGTGACCCTGCTTGTGCTCTTGGATTTCTCAGCGGCTTTTGATACAATAGATCACAACATCCTCTTGGATTGCCTGAGAAGGTTAGGAATCGGAGGCACTGCTTTGCAGTGGTTCCATTCCTTCCTCTCGGGCAGATACCAGAGGGTGTTGCTCAAGGACAGTTGCTCCAGTAGGAAGGAGCTTAAATGCGGTGTCCAGCAGGGCACAATTCTGTCTCCTATATTGTTCAATATATACATGAAGCCGCTGGGAGAGATCATCCAGAGACATGGGGCGGGGTGTTATCAGTACGCTGATGACACCCAAATATATTTCTCCATGTCTTGGTCGTCAACTATGACTTCAGATGGCGTCTCTCCTCTCAATGACTGTCTTAAGGCAGTAATGGGCTATATGAGGAAAAACAGACTGAGATTGAATCCAGATAAGATGGAGGTACTAACAGTAGCAGCCCCGAAACTAGGTATTGGGATACAACCTCCAGTCCTGGACGGGGTCGCACTCTCCGTGAAGGACTGTGTTCGCAGTCTGGGGGTGCTCTTAGATCCGTCGCTCCAGATGACTAATCAGGTAAATGCGACGGTCAAGAGCGCCTGTTATCAGTTTTGGCTGATACACCAGCTGTGCACTTTCCTGGAAGTAAGGGATCTTGAAACTGTAGTATACGCGCTGGTAACCTCTTGGCTTGATTTCTGTAATGTGCTCTACATGGGGCTATTCTCATGCTTGGTCTGGAAGCTTCAGCTAGTACAAAACATGGCAGCCAGGCTGGTCTCCGGTACATCTAGGAGAGACCACATAACACTGGTCCCAAGATCACTACACTGGCTGCCGATTAGCTTCCGGGCTCAGTACAAGGTGTTGGTTATTACCCTTAAAGCCCTACATGGCTTGGGCCCAACCTATCTTCGGGACCGCCTTCTTCCATATAATCCGCCCCGCCCACTCCGGTCCTCTGGGAGGAATTTGCTTCAGCCTATTAAAATTAGGCTGTCTGTAACCTCCCAGAGGACCTTCTCATCGATCGCTCCAAGATTGTGGAATGGCCTGCCGGACAAGATCCGTTATATTACCAAGCTAAACAGCTTCAAGAAAGCTGTAAAGACAGATTTCTTCCGGCAGGTCTTTCCTGACTAGGCATCCCGACCTTAGCTCAGCTCTCCTTCATCCCCTCACAGATCTGCCACTCAATGTCTGCCCTCCTATTATGGTTTTGTTATTAGTTTAATTGTTG
This sequence comes from Phrynosoma platyrhinos, assembly GCA_020142125.1. NCBI lineage: Eukaryota > Metazoa > Chordata > Lepidosauria > Squamata > Phrynosomatidae > Phrynosoma > Phrynosoma platyrhinos. The sequence goes on from CM034701.1 coordinate 362,269,035, forward strand.
GTTGTTTGTTCTTGTTTTATTTATATGATGTTTAATACTGTTTTAAGGGGTGGGAGGGTTTTGGAATTGTATATTTGGGATGCTTTTACTATTGTAAGCCGCCTTGATTGCACTGCAGAGGGGTGGGATAATATACAAATCCAAGTCACAAATGACTTTCAAGGCCTTCTCCTTGGAAGGGGGATTTTAGAAAGGAACAAAAAATGGAATCTTTCTTCTGACTTCCAATTCTGAGTAGCAAGCTTTCAAATTCTGTAATATTTAAAGTTCCCACATAGCTGATCAGAATTGTTCTAAGGATAGCCCTGCAAAGGGCTGTGCAGAGCAAAGCATTTGGAACTTGCCCAGCTTGGAAGAGGATGTTCATAAGAAACTTATCTCCCAGCAGGAGATTTGTATTGAACATAGTCTGGGCCTCAATATTACCTAAGATGCTAAATTTGTGTCTATGAGTGCATGAAATCAGATTGCAAAGGTGAAATCATATGACTGAGTGCTACCTTTCCCTGCACATAGAAAACTAGTTCAGCAGAGATGTCTAGTTTTCTGTGATGAGACATCTTTTTGTAGAGGGTAACATCAGAGATCCCAAGCCCAGGTTAGTGAGAAGCACAGAAACAGAAAGTGCAAGGCATTTGCGTTTCCTGATTCTTCCACAATTCACCACACCATTCTGAAGCTGACTCATTTACAGTTTTGTTTCCTGTTGGATCCAAGCTACATCATTTGTACTTAAGCCCTATGCATAAGATGGAGATTGCACTAGCTCCTCTTCTCTCCATACCAGCTTCTATGGCTCTCCCCAAATGAAAAGTTATAGCCTGAAGAGGCTCTATCAATGGAGGCTATTTACATTATCTAGAAGACTGCATTAAAGATTGTGTAGATAGCCTCCACAGACAAAGCAGCTAGACATATAAGAAGAGCAACAGAAGTAGCAAGAGGTGAGGATAAGCCCCCTCTTTACGTGTTTATTCTATTTAACTAGAAAACATGTAAAAGGGACTATAGCAAGGGTAGGCAACCTTTTTGAGCCGGGGGCCGGGTTGCTGTCCCTCAGACAATTGGGGGGCCGAAGCACCAAAAATAAATAAATAAATAAATAAATAAATAAATAATTTTTTTAAAAAATTTTTAAAAATGTAAAAAATATGCATGCACACTCTCTCAGCCCCAGAAAAGCCATGGCAAAACCCCTGTGGAGATTTTGCCAAGAAAACCCCAAGAACAAGTAATAACAACAATAATCAATATCATCATGCCGGGCGGCAGGGGCGGGGGGGCGGCAGGACCGGCCTGGGGCTGGTCCAAAGGCCTCGGGGGGCCGTTAGGTTGCCTACCCCTAGGCTATAGTCTTCAATGAAATCAATAGGTCCCAGGTTTACAATAAGCTTTCTTTAGAACTTTAACACACATGAAAATATAGTATTGTTACAGTGCTTTCTGGCATTCCGGGTTAATCTATATTTGGATGCATTCTGGATCTATGTAAGAACATCTTCCGGGATGCGCTATAGATCCACACAAAGGAGGTTTCCACATCCTCCCTCCCACGTGATACATTTTGATTCCTATCCATTTCCATGGCCTATGCACAGAGGATGGCTTCCAATCCCATGTCCTCTTAATGAAAAAAGTTCTCATTAATGTTCTGCATACATGTTAAAGCTACCATTCATAGCAAGGTTCTCCTGCTAAGCAATGCTTTGTTATTACCATGTCAGATTCCAAGGTAACATTTTAAACATTATTTTTTAAAAAAATGCCAGCAGATATTGAACAGCTTGTATTCCCAAGGAACAGAGGGTGGGATGGGATGAAAGCTCCATGAGAAAATGAAAGCTGCTAATCTGTTTTCCAAGTGAAACATTTGAGGTGATTGCTCTAACCTGGGGCACAGTACATTCTCTCTATGGCATCGTTGTCACAGGAATCTTCAACCTCACTCCACCTGCTAAAATACGTTAGCTGAATGTGTCCTAAAAACAAAACGACAGGAGAAATCAAAACATTTTTCCCTTCCATTTTCTGCAGAAGTGAACTGTAATTACTCCTTTTGTAGCTAAAAACAGTATCATTAAGAATAATGGCATCATTAAGTACTAGAAGCTATTACTGGGGGTGAATTTGCTGCACTGATAATGAAGCTCTAGACAGGAAATGAAGATACTAATTACAAGATAAAACGCCTACTCAGTTAATTGGAAGCAACAGCGAATAAAAAGAAATGCATTTGCAGAAGTTCCTGACCTCGATCATTCAATAAGATGTTGTTTGGGTTCAAATCACGGCACACAATTCCTTCTCGATGCAAGGCATCAAGGGCTACAACCATTTCAGCTGCCCATCTTTGAACGCAGTCCTCTGGGAGGTAAAACCTGGAGGTTAGTGCTAATCTTTCATCGAGGTCCTGAAAAATTTGATGTATTTCATTCTCTCCTCTGACCCTCACATCTAACTCTTTGCTTTCTGTTTTGTGTAACAAAGATGGAACCGTTCCCTCTTTCCTAAAGTCTTCAAGATGATCAGAAAACAGCAGAACAGCTTCATTGTCTATATCTGTTTTACATACTTTAGTGCTCGCTTGTGTGTTATATGTCAACCAAATGTCTTCCCTGCTGAATGCATCCAATGATGAAGATACTCCTATTCCAGGCCCTCGAAAGGGAGTTCTGTCACCACATCCAGTTGGGTCACTGGTAGTCATGTGAAATATCCTGATTGTTTCCTGGTTGTCACTGTGCTTGCCTCCTGTATCATCTCCAGCCAAATGTTCTGCCTTTTGCTCAAGCACTCTACACGGCTCTGCACTGTTGTTCAGCTGCAAGACATCTGGAGTTTCCAAATGTTTGCTTTCCAAAATGTCTCCATTCTGCTCCATCAGCTTGGCAGGACTATCCACTATTGCATCTTTTGTTGGCTCTATTATGCCTGGTAAATTCACCAGGAGGTCAGGCCTTCCTTCATCCACACTACTAACATCATCAAAGGCTACATCTTTAAAAGAGATCACTGGCACAGAATCATTTGAACCCCTGCTGATCGTATCTTGACACGCAGGGCCCAATTTGTCTTCTATGCCATCAAGGCCTTTATCTTGGTCTGGCATAGACAAAAACTGTTTTAATGATTCTGATTTTAAGCTATAAAGTTTATCTCCAAAATCAAGCCCCAGAACTTCAGTAGTACTGTCTTTACTGTCAATCCTGAATAATTCCATGGGGCTGTTCTTAGATTTACTTAGCGATTCTGATATCCTAGTAGGGCTAGCTCTTTCTGGATCAGCATCATCAGCAAAAACATTTACTTCCTGAGATGTGAATGCAGATCCCAAATTCCCACTGGTAACAACAGTGTGTGCCTGGAAGCCCCCTGGCTCTTTGGTAGTGAGAATGCCATCATTTGTTTTCAGGATAGGCTCCTCATTTAATGAACTGGGATCAACCTTTTCTTGTCCATATTCATTGCATAATGTTAAATAACTTGTAGTACATTCTTCCTCTGAACTGCACCCAGAATCAATCCACTTAGGAGAACTTTCCTGGCCATCTTCCTGGTTACTACTACCATCGTGAGAACTTGGAGTGAGACTGGTCTTCAGCGGTAAAACCTTCAGCATGCTCCCATCATTGCTTCCTCTAGAATCAATACTACCTCCACCATCTTGAGGACTAGGAGTTGCCTGATGCAAATGTATTTTGGTAGAGCTGGATCTTCTAGATTTAGGGACATCAAAGCTTTCTTCAGGACTCCTGTTCAAAAACTTACTGATATAAGACCAAAGTTTGCCTCCTACAACAGAAAAGAAAGTAATCAAAGTTAGATGTATTCCAAGACTGCCTAACCACAGTGAGAGAAAGAAGTAGATTTGCATGTTAGACTTGTTAAAACAAAGTAAGATATTTTACAACAGTCTGCTTTTCATCCCTTAATCCTACTTAATTTGTGAACTAACATTACATCTGCACTAGCCTTATGTTTCATCAATCTCTGGAACATAAGACAGTTTATTGTTGTTTTAGCTTAGGTCTATCTTATCTTTTGCTTTATACAAGCAAAAAATTAGCTTTGATTTAATCCCAATTTAGAAAGTTATAGAAAGCATAGTTATTGGTAATTGACTGTAATTAGAAATTACAAACCTGAAGATATTTTGAGTTTACAAAGACAGGTAGGCATGTTTACTAAATTTTAAAATCTTCTCTTAAGTAGAGATTGGTAGCAATCACATTTGGTAGTTTGATTCACATTTTAAGACAAAAGTATAAAATTAACAACTTCCAAACATACAATATGAACCAGAACACAATTAGCAGTGGCATCTGCACATTTCTACATGCTTTGATATATAACATGTATGCAAATAAAAAAGAAAAATAGCTGAACTTTGAGTATAATAGGGAAAGTGAATATAAGAATGCATATAATGTGCTCCATGTGCCTGCTAGGAAAAGTGTGTACACCTCACTTCACCTACTCTCCTCTCTTCCCTTCCCTTCCCTTTTGGAAGACTTAGAAAGAAACTTATGAGTTGATGTAGAAACGGCAATAATAATAATAATAATAATAATAATAATAATAATAATAATAATATTTTATTTATAGCCTGCCTCTCCCTGCGGATCAAGGCGGGTTACAACAAATAGGAATAACAATAAAATGCAATATACAATTAAAACCTTGGAGGTAACAGTGGCAATCCAGAGTCAGAATGCCCTAAGGAAGCTATCTTCTAGCAGTTGTCTATCTAGCCCATACTGTCTACCTTCACTGACAGTGGCTTCCCACTACCTCCTAACTGATTCTGTTGACTAGAGATAGTAGGTTTTGACCTTAGGACCTTTTACATGCAAAGCAGATGGTGTACCACTAAGCTAAGAGCCCTTCCAAGGGACTCATATCCAAGGCTTTAAAGATGAGTATTTGTTTGTATCTAACTACTAGCCTCTGACCTCTCCAAGCCCAGCTTCTTTTGTTGCTGTGTTCACCATCTCCACATTTACATTTATATTTTAAACTCCTGGGGATGAGACCTGTGTTTTGTTCTACAATGTGCAACATTCACTGATTGTGCTTTATAAATAATTGCCACAATTACAAATGAAACTCTAAGCTGTTAATTTCACATTGCTTTTTGAAAGCTGTCATTATTTTATCGACTGACTCCCAAAAGTTTAAGAAAAATTCTACACAACTGCCTTTAGAGCTTAACAATGAAAATGAAGGAAAATCACATTTTCTATTTTTGGTGCACATTTTGGTTTAAAGAAAGAATATCTTTGGAACAGACAATCACCTACCTATAAATATTTTGAGAAAGACATCACAGAAGAAATATGGAGATATTTTTAATAGTTGTGCATGTTAAGAGAAAAAGAATAAACCATTCTATTCCCTCCTCTTTTTTTTTCTTTTTCAAAAAGCCAATATAGGTCACAGAGGAGCAATATTTCCATCTGGGTATATAATTATGTCTTTTACAAATGACACACTAATAATCTTTCCCATCTTGCAGTGCGACAGATAAGATCAAGTAAATGCATTACCCAAATCTAATACACTATTGGCTATTCATTACTATGTAAAATTATGGAAGTGGAGGAATCAATTGATGCAAAGGAGTTTCTGTAAGTTTTCAGCCTTGTCCCCTACTGGTCAAAGTTATGACAGAATACATAAGCATAAAGATAAGCACAATATATGTTATAAGACTCTAATTCAGAGACCTCCAAATGCTGTTGGACTCCAGCTCCCTTCAACCTCAATCAGAATGTCCACTTGCTGGGATTATGAACGTTATTCTCTAGCAACATCTGGAGAACCACAGCTTCACTAAGCCTCTTCTAATCAATTCAACAAACCAAACCATATGTGATACTTGAGACATGCAAAAGAATACTCTACTATGTATCAAAGGTTGAAGAGCAGAAATACTGGGAGAGGAGAGTATGGTAAGGATAACAGGGGTATTGTGTTACTGTGTGCCTGCAAGTCATTTCCAACTTATAGAGATCCTAAGGCTAACCTATCATAGGGTTTTCTGAAACTAAGTATGACTCATCAAAGGTCACCCATTGGGTTTCATGGCCGAACGGGGAACCAAACCGTGGTCTCTAGATTTCTAGTCCAACGTTCAAACCACTACACCATGCAGGGCTATACCCTCCCATTTTATTTTCTAGAGTTGTCCTCTGAGGCTGCTGTTCATCTTCCAGGGAAAACGTCTACAAACATCAGGTTGAAAACAATATAAGTTGGAAAAGAGTGAAGCCCCTGTTTCATAGTGCAGCTATGATCCAATTCAGAATCCAGTCCAAAAATAAAAAAAAGTAAAGGTTTCCCCTTTGACAAGGTTGTCAAGTTGTGTCCAACTGTAAAGGGCAGTGATCATCTCTGTTATTAAGCTGGGAGAGGCAGCATTGTCGAAGATGATATTCATGGTCATGTGGCCAGCATGACCGAACAGAAAGCTGTTATCTTCCAATCAAAGTAGTATCTATTTATCTGCATGCACTTTTACATGCTTTCAAACTGCTAGGTTGGCAGAAGCTGGGACTAGTGACGGGAACTCACTCCATTACACAGCACTTGGGTCTCGAACTGCTGACCTTGTGATCATCACCGTTAGCGTCACAGCCACCACATCCAATGCAAACATAGCTGCTTTTCATAAAGAAAAAAGATGTTTGGGTAGCCATGTGATACAAGGACTAGTGAAATCCAAGCACCTCTAATTTGGATTCAGGTTACGTCCAAATGTGGCCATATCTACATATCATGCAACAGAGCAGGGTTTTTCAATCCCTGAACTCTAGTCTTCTATAAGCGGTCACTAGGAGTTCCGGAAGAGATTGTGATTTTAAAAATAAATAAATAAACTTTTAAAAGGTAAAATAATGTTTATGTAGGAGTTCTCTGAGGCCTGAAAATTATTTCAAGTCTTCCTCCAGATAGAAAAAGGCTTCTATAGAGGGTACGACCATAAGTAAGGTTACAAATCTTTATTTTTATTTTCTTCTCTCAAATTGCATTTTTTTCCTTCTCACTTGCAAGATGACAAGATATTTTCTGTTAGTTTCAAGACAGATTTTGCATTCCAAAGAAAGAGTTTTGCACAAATTATAGAAACACAAAAATTGGGTAGCTAAACCCAATTAGTGAGAATTCTGGACAGTACGAACTGTTCAACAATGGAATAGACTGCATTATAAACTGTAATTTCTCCTTCTTTGATGGTTTTCAAGCAGAGATTAGGTGGCCATCTCTCAGAAGTGCTTTCATTGTATCTTGTATGGCAGGGGGTTAGACTAGATGACTCGGGGGGGGTCTCTACCAGTTCTGTGATTTTATGATTCTAAGCTATGATAGTTACTGCCCTGTTGCCTGGACTGCCTTGTTGCCTGGACCAGTAAAAATTAGAAGAATCAGATTGGTTGTTTGCATCTTTTGAATCAATCAGCCAGTTCTACCAATTTTGCTCTGTGGTGTGTGTGTGTGTGTGTTTGCGTGTGTGTGTACTCTGTTTTGCTTTGCTTCAGAAAGAGAAAAGATAACAATTTTGTGCAGATATTTTTGCAGAAAGTACAGAAACTTCTACCAAGTGGGAAAGCACTAATTGTGATGCTGGAGACAAATTAAAAAAAATTAACAATGGGACTGGGTTAATAAACATGATGGATTCTTGTGACATGTCAAGAAAGGCTGCCTTGTAAAAAATGAAACATGCAAGGGTAGCTGTGTTGGCCATTTAGCAAATTCAAACAAAAATCCACCATCTTAACTAAGGACAGAAACATTAAAATGTAAGCATCTGACTAACATCTCCAACTTTTTCTCCTGTTTGGTTTGTAACATAATGCCTGATGAAGAAGCCAGTGGAGCTTCGAAAGCTTGCAACAAGTATATTGTGCATTTTGGTTAGCAAATGAAGGTATCACTGTTTGGTGGATTTTTGTTTTAATTTGCCAAAAGTAATAATTAGCAAAATTACTCCATATCGCTTGTCAAAGCCAGGGGAAAAACCATGGTTGCCAGCTTTATGTGCTTCCAACAAAATGTATGGTTGGCAGTACATCTGACCCTTCAGACTTTTGACTATAAATAAATACTACTAGTAAAGCATTGTCCTGTTATAGTATTAGAGCCTGCTAACAGGAAACATCTTCATTCTGAAGTTTCTTGAGAGCTTTCTAAATTGATATGAACTCCAGCTTGTTTATGCTTAAAAAGATTTGACACTTTCCAACAGCCACTTAAACTTTGATATCCATCAAAGTTCCCCCCTCCATAACCTCCCTAAAGATTCTTTTTGAAGCATCTGTTTCTATCATTTCTGGTACTGACACCGCTAAGTTGTAGTGAGGCCTCAGACTGGCTTTCAATCACATCACGTCTTGCCAAGTGCTTTGTGACAAAGCTAAAAGATACTTTATGAATGTTCTTATTTCCAACAAGCCATTAAATATATTGTGACCAAGATTTTTTTTTGGGGGGGGGGGAGATACCACCTGATTGATCTAAGATGTTTAGATACACTTAAAGGACAAGGAGGGGTGGGATTTCACTGCCTATCCACATTTCCAGTTAAAAGGATGCTTGGCATTAAGATTTCTGCAACTGGTTCAGTAGATGCATTCTGAAATTAACATTTGCATTTGATTTTAATTTGTAAGCCGCCTGGATTGGTTTTCCAATAGGCGGGGTATTAAATGAATATTATTATTATTATTATTACAAAAGAGGGGAGACTGGCAGTACAGGTGGAAATAAAAAAGACTAGTTTACCATTATGTATATTAACATGTCTATGTCTTTGAATTCTAGCCTACCATTTTGACTGGAACTTCCTTGTCCCCACCAGTCCTCGACATTGTCCAATTCTTTCAGATTCTCTTTCTTTTATTCATATGAAGGTGAAGGTGTCTTTTAACCTCTCCTTTCTTGGGGCTGGAATGTGTATTGAGCATGAGCAATCTGTGGGCCACTGTTTCATTTTCCATATTTATTGACAGATTCTGAAGCAACTCTATTGATATAATATCTGTTCCTGGTGTTTTATTTCTTTCAAGTGCTCTGAGCGCATCTACTACTTCACTTTCTAAAATTGTAGGTTCATCTTCAAATGATTCTTCCTTGAATTAATCTGTCATCCTTTAATTCCTTGTACATAGTTGTCAGTGTATCGTTTCTATAGTCTTTTTATTTCTACTTGATCATATAATTTGTTTTCTTGTTGATCATGGGGTATCCCCACCCTTGGTTTAAATCTCCCTTTGATTTCTTGTATCTTGTGTATGAGGTCTCTTGTTCTTCCTTTTTTATTGTCATCTTCTATTGGTCTGACATAGAAGGCTGTACCAGTAGCACACTGCCATCTACATAGCCTCTTGCCTCACAGGAACACACAACAGCACCACCATGGAAACATAGTGTCATTGGTGGGTGCAGCATTCAAGCAAAATAATTCTGTAACTTGTGCCAGTTTTTAAATGAGGTGGGGGAGGGGGACTGGTGGAGGCTTTGTGAAGCTACAAAAGTAGGCATCAGGGTCTGCATGGGACTTGCAGTCCACTCCTTCCCCATCTTTGGTTTAAATACTCCTTACAAAAAAGGAACACAAGCCAGTATCAACTCAGCATTTGTAATCTTGGTTTGTGGGGAGTGCCAAACCATAATGCACTAGTTCACATATAACAGCAAGGCTGTGGTTTAAATGAACACAAAGACTTCTTTGAAAACAAGTGCATTATGGGAGAAAAAAGAGGGATGAAGGAGTGCTTAAGCTTTTCACGCATTTTGACTTCAAACTCTTCTAATAATAATAATAATAATAATAATAATAA
>CM034701.1:362291040-362315868 GCA_020142125.1 Phrynosoma platyrhinos
GGGGGGGAGAAAAAGCTGGAAAATAACCACTATTTAGCCTAAAGAAAAGTTGATTTTAGAAACCTTTAAATACATAGAAATTAGCAACTGTTTCAGTATGCTAATTTTTTTAATTAAAAGATACTTCTACAGCAAGAGCTCTTTCATATGCACTGCTGACTTTTCATCAAAAGCAAAGTTTCCAACTTAACACCAGCATAGCTGGTGGCAGCCTGAAGGGTTACCATCTGCTGCCACCCCAAGTCACGGTGGCCACCTTCAGAACATATGCATCAAAGCACCAAGATAAGAGACAGAAGGAATACCGCAGAAGTCGGCAGAAGGGGAATCACAGGCCCAGAGGCAGGCAACAGGCAAGCCACCCGAAAGAGGGAATATGGTGAGCCATTAGTCACCTTATTCAGCTCCCTTCCAAGGTCACGAGGGACACAACTGGATGAACTCAAAGCTACAAATAAATGCACCTCCTCAGACAGCGGTTCAGCAAGAGTGGAATTATTCTATCAACTCAGACAAGGGCTTTAGCTCCCTTTCCTTCACCCACCTATCCAGCCACCTGCCCCACTATCTATTTTCAAAACACACATTTTTACTTCCGACCTACTCGCTTCAAATAGAAACAGCTCTCTATCTTTTTTTTTATTTTTTAAATTTTTGAAGAAACAATTTCTCATTCATGAAGTCGTAGGCTTTCATGGCCGGCATCCATAGTTTTTTGTGGGTTTTTCGGGCCATATTCTAGAAGAGTTTCTTTCTGACATTTCGCCAGCATCTGTGGCTGGCATCTTCAGGGAATGCTGGCGAAACGTCAGAAAGAAACTCTTCTAGAACATGGCCACAAAAAACTAATTTCTCATTTAGTCTGGCAGTAGACATCTCTTCATCAAGCAGGAAAGGCTGTTGCCAAAGCAAACAACTGAGATGTGTGTCAGGGTATGTGCCTACCTGTTGACGTATGGTGACCCCCCATGAGCTTCATTAGGTTTTAGCAATAGCAATAGTATGTACATTTCTATTATCACTTATCAGTGAACTCAGCACCCTCTAAGCCGTTTACAAACTGTAAGCTAATTGCCCCCAACAAACTGGGTACTCATTTTACCGACCTATGAAAGGATGGAGGGCTGAGTCAACCTTGGAGTCCTCTGGGATCGAACTCACAACCTTGTGGCTGCAGTACCGACATTTAACCACTGCGCCACCAGGGCTCCCTAGGGTTTTCTTAAGCAAGGAATACTTAGCGGACGTTTTGCAAGTTTCTTCCTCTGAAATATAGCCTACAGCAGCTGGTATATGTTGGCAGTTTCCCATCCAAGTACTAACCAGGGCTGACCCTTCCTAGCTTCCAAGACGAGGTGGGATTTTGTTCCTTTGGGGTATTTAGGAGAAAGGGAGGGACTATGTTAACTTTTTCTGCCTGAGGAACCCCAGGAATTATCCATATGTCAAATTTGATCTTGCTTAGCTCAGCATCCAAGTTCAGACAGGATCTGGTGCCTTTGGGTTATTTAGGCTCAAACTATTGGTAGTTGCAAAGAAATAATATTTGCTGTGGCTGTTTAGGATTGGCTGGTGGGGAATAGCAACAACAACAACAACGACTTCTTTCCCCACACTGCGAGTAGAGGGCAAGTGCTCTGAGAGTCCCCAGGAAACAAAACCTCTGCTCACAGCTCAGAAATTACTTTTTTAAAAAGAAAACAGGAACGGTTGTAAAATAACAAAAAGTATTTAGTTATGACTAAAAAGCAACTCTACTCTCACATTTGTTGAAACCAGCACACAGAGATACTTTTTTGGTAACTTTTTAAAAACAAATCTGAATGGAGCACCACAACACACAGCATGAGGCAGAATTTGAGTAGTACTCCTCCACTACTTATGGGGTTGCAGTGCCAGAAATAGTGCAAATTGAGTCCACTTTAAGGGTTAGGGTTAGGGTTAAGGAATCATAGGAACTGTATTTTATTGTGGCACCAGAGCTCTCTGACAGAGAAGGCTCAATGTCTCAGAAAAAAACACAATTCCCATGATTCCCTAGCACTAACCCTAACCCTTAAAGTGGACTCAATTTGCACTATTTCTGGCAGTCTGCAATCCCCCTTAGTGAGATCACACACACATAACTACAAAAGTAACTACAGATGTTTTAATTTACACTGTAAATGGAAGGAAGCTATCCCTCACAAAATTTCAATCAATACAGTGGTACCTCTACTTACGAAATTAATCTGTTCCACAGCCCATTTCGTAAGTAGAAAATTTCGTAAGTTGAAGCAAATTTAAAGGCCTAATCCGTTCCAGGCCCCCAGATTCAAGCTACAACTCAATACAAATGTACAGTAAAAAAGTTTCATTTACCTTTCGGGTCGGCTGGCTGTGCGATGGCAACAGTGAGTGAGAGAGGAGGGAGGAGGCAAAGAAAAACAAACTTCCTCTCCTCTCTGGCAAGCCCTAACAGTGCTACCTAACTTAGTTTCACTAGGCAAACACTTCCTGGTTCTCTAGCCAATAGAGTGCTGCTTTGCCAGATTTCACTAACCAATAGCATGCCACAAAATTCAAAAAGCAGCTCCTTCCCGCCAATTTCGTAAGTAGAACAATTTCGTAAGTTGAAGCAAAATTTATTCGGAGGCGCGTTTCGTAAGTTGAATTTTTCGTAAGATGAAGCATTCGTAAGTAGAGGTACCACTGTATTTCACTTAGTTATATCTACGTTGGAAAGGGGAACTAATTTTGAAGTAGGTTTTTATAACTAGTCACTTCCAAACTTTTGTATTCTTGCAAAACGAAATCAAGAAACTATCCTTTTGACTGTAAAAAGCCCTAAATGGCTTGGGTCCAACCTATCTTCGGGACCGCCTCCTCCCATATAATCCTCTCCGTGCCGGACGAGATCCATCAGATTATGAATTTAAGCAGCTTCAAAAAGGCTTTGAGGACGGATCTCTTTCGGCAGGCCTTTCCTCACTAGAATTCCCAGCCTCAGGAGCCTTTTTAATTTATTAGGCATCTTTTAACTTACCTCTCCTATTGTTGCTGCTTTGTTTGTTTCCCTGTTTTAAGACTTTTTTTAATTTTGATGTTTTATTTATGCTGTTTTAATGGATTTCTGATTTAATACTTTTTCAAGGGGTGGGTGGGCTCTGGGATTTTAGTGTGTATTGTGAGATATGTATGCAATTTTAATTGTTGTAAGCCGCCCCGACTGTTTGTCAGAGGGGCGGGGTAGAATTATTATTATTATTATTATTATTATTATTATTATTATTATTATTATTATTATTTTAGTAAAGGATAGCTTCCCTTCATTTACAATGTAAATTAAACATCTGTAGTATGCAGCTCAGGTTTTGTTTCTTGGGGACATTCAGAGCACTTGCCCTCGACTCTCAATGTGAGGATAGTAGTAGCTGATGTTGACCAAGGATGCCAGGTGCTAGCAAATATTTTGATGGAAGAGAGTCTTTTAAGGAAATAGATGGTTCAGTTTTTAAATACTGAAAAATGTGGTGTTCAGCCAGAAAATAAATGGAAAGGGAACAAAACTCTACAAGATGACTTAGTAGGAGCAGGAGTAGGCAGAACAAGGTCAAATTCTTCACAGGCTGGAAAAGTTAAGGTCCTGTACAGACTGCCAGAAATAATCCATCTTGAGACCACTTTAACTGTCCTGGCTCAATGCTAAGTAATCATGGGAATTGTAGTTTTTTTCTGAGGCATTGAGCCTTCTCTGTGAGAGAGCTCTGGTGCCACAATAAACTAGAGTTCCCATGATTCCCTAGCACTGAGCCAGAGCAGTTAAAGTGGACTCAAGGTGGATTATTTCTGGCAGTCTTTTGGTCTACAACTCCTTGAATGATCATGCTGGCAGGGTACCCTGGAAGGTGTAGTGCAAGAAGTATTCCCCCCTCCAGCTCTGAAATACTGGCTCAAGCATAATATACCAATTCCTGAGCACATCTTGACATAAACATTACCAGCATCCTACTGCATACCACACAGATTGCACAGAAAGTAGGCAATTAAACCTGCAATTTTAAAAGATTAAATGTGTACATTTTTTAAAAAGAACAATAGTGGCATAATACACAAGGGTATTACTATAACTGTAATTAATTAGCCACAATGCTATCTTCTCCTGCTAAAAGTCAACATAAAAATACCACAAGATCTTCATGAAATTCCATGACACCAATTTTTTTAAAGGTAGATCGTAAAACCTGGAAGAAATTGCACAAACTTGAAGATCTCTGAGGACCAAAGCAAATATGTGCGAAATCTGCAATCAGATCTTCCCATTTATTTTTAATTACTTAAAAGCATCTGTGGGCCACTGCTGATTTAATTAATGAAGATCTGTGAGATCTGTTGAGAAGGAGGGGGGAAAGTGTATGTTCATGTGCCTCAAAATTGCCTGCCAACTTTTTGTGACCCCATGAATTTCATAAGGTTTTCTTAGGCTGCATCAGCACTACAGAAATAATCCAGTTTGATATGTTAATTGTCATGGCTCAATGTTACAGAGTTCTAGAATTGTAGTTTCGGTGAGATATTTAGCCTTCTCTGTCAGAACACACTAGTGCCACAACAAATTACAATTTCTACAATTCCATAGTATTGAGCCATCGTAGTTAAAGTGTGTGAAACTCAGTTTTTTTCTGCAGTGTGATGCAGCCACAGAGAAGGAATACTCGCATGTGGTTTTGCTAGCTCCTTCCTTGGAAACATAGGGTCGAAACAGATGGCCCCGAAGGAGCGGCGTCACGCCACCCCTTTGATCGCCGGGTTGGGGCTGTGGCAACTGCACGCAATGCCGCCAACCCAGTGTTTCCCCGGTGCAAAAAGAAGTGGCAGAAAGCCACTCCTTTTTGCACTGAAAAAAAGCACCTTTCCCACCACTATGGTGGCTTTTCAGTGTTTCTGTGGTGTAGCATGCAGTGCCGAAACACTGTGAAGCCCACACACATGCAGTCAGACGTGTGTCTTCCTGGCAGCGTGCTGCTGTCTGAATTCCACACACCCCAGGCTGCTAGGAAGCCGGCTCTTACTGCCAGTCTGTTTCGTGCCATAGTCTACAACACCTGGTATTTGTTGGCAGTCTCCCATCCAAGTACTAACCGGAGCTGCTCCTTTCTACCTTCCAAGATCAGATGGGATCAGATGCCTTTAGGGTATTTAGAAGAAAGACGAGGATCATATTAGGGTTTTTTCTACCTGAGAAACCCCAAGAACTATTCATATGTGAATACTAGGAATTGTTAACACAAAATTAGCAGTCTGTTCACCAAATTCTAATTGTCAGGATTCCCTAGGCAAAGACATTGTAGGTAAGGTCTGTAGTGTAGTGATACACTACACTTTGTAGCATAAAGATACATAAAAGCATTCCCTTCTTAAAGAAAGACAGATCTAAACATGTGGTGACCAATTTTAACTTTGGAGACATGTTATCCCCTCAGACATGGGTGTGACAACAGAAGCATATTTCTGTCCCACAAACTGATCTCTTCATGGACTCTACTGTTGGTGCACTACATCAAAAATCCAAATGCAAATTTAATATGGAAATTGACATGGAATGTCCTGTGTCATCTGTCTGTTTCTCATAAACAGAAAAAATTCAAAACTTGGAAAGCTACTTTTAAGAAGACCCAGTGCAATGACTCACTGAGCATGACTGAGCATCAGCAAGATGGTACTCAGGGTCCCAGAACACCATTTTGCCACTAATCCATTATGAATTACTTCAGCATGTCTTTATATTCATTTTTACCAAATGCAGTTTTCCAAACTCTGATGTGAAATACCACTCCCACCCTAGCTTTACTACATACATATTAAAATTTAGCAGAACTGCAAAGAACCAGATGAACTGGTTCCATTCGGGGTACTCAGCTGGCCACATCATGGGCTATACCACCTGCCTAAACATCTGCAGCGAGGATCACTTCCAGGAATCCCCATTAGCTGGCTGTGCTTTCTTTCCCCACTTCTCTGTCTCTCTCTTTTTTTCTTTTTTTCTTTTTTTCCGTTGCCAGCAAGAGAGAAGAGCACACACAAGGCTGGCAAGCCTCTCTGTGTTTGCTGATCTTGGGTCTATTTCTTTTATTTGCAAGACTGGCCTAGAAGGCAGTAACTACTGCCTCCAGTTTGCTGACTGCCAGCATCTCACTGTCTCACTGACTGAAGTAGTCTAGCTCCATTTTGCTGCTACACAAACATTTCTGGTCAGTGCCCAACAATGGATGAATCCCACACATGGCGGCACCCCAAGACTTACAGCTATCTGCTCCATCCCTCCTGGTGCAGGATTATGAGGTTAAGTAGTTCCTGGACTCTCCCATCTTCTTACAGATTTACAAAGTATACACAGCTGAAAGCTATCATCAGCTGGTCAAATTGCTCTTGCACATCTAGGCTGTTTAATAAATATGCAAAGAAAGAAACACCAGGCCAGATCAGACCTTTATAAGCAGATGCAAGCAGATGAAAAGGGAAAAGACACTGACTTACAAGCCTGACCTCATGCCACTGAAGGAAATGGAACTAAATTGATTCTAATGTAAATGCCCTGAAGTTCATAATTCAGGCAAAAAAAAAAACCAATACTGAAAGGTCTCCTGGTATTTCAAGTTTAATGCATCACACATCATAACATGGAAAGAGAAATTGCTACTTCTTCTTGAGACCACACATAGACTCTGTTATAACAATCAACTATACATATGTATTGGTATGTGTAACATATGTGTGTGTGTGTGTGTGTGTGTATATATATACATACATATATATAATTCTTTTTTTCTCCAAAAAAACTCAAAATTGCACCCCAGTCCAGAGCCTTAGGCATGATGTCACACTGATGAGGGAACATGCTCCAGCTAATAATCAGAAGGGTTTCCACTCCTTCCAACCTCTGGACTTTTTCAGTTTGCAAGTTCAAATGCACTTGTGAGGGGTACATTTTCTCTTGCCACTGCAAACAAGGCAACATTTTTACTTACCCATTCACTTGGAAAATGTATATCCTGCTTCAATACTTCAAGAAAAATATCGGACATATCAGAGAACTGTTCTAAAGTAAACAATCAACATGTATATTAAAAACAAAAAAGCAATATGAAACTATTTTATTTTTGAATTGTCAGGGACAGTGGCCAAAACTTCATGGAAGTATAAAGATCATAAAGATATCAACTTTTCAACAGAGGTAATTCTTTTTGAAATGAGCTCTTTACAAGGTAATGGGATGCTATTAAAGATGAGGTGGAATCAGGTCCCTCTTTGCAGGAAGATCTCTAAATTAGGCGCAGCCACAGAGAAAATCCTCCTGTTTCAACCACAACTCTGACACTGAGATATGCAAGTCTTTTCAAGTAGCGTGAGTACCGTGATGACTTGGCTTAGGACAAAGCTGGCTACCGAACATTGATTGCCAGTCCATGGCAAGTTTCGGGGGGGGGGGGGGATAGAAACAGTTTGTAGTCAATGGACACAAATAAGATCCCAGTCCCTGGCACACAGCAGGGGGCGGGGGAGAGAGAGAGAGCTGGCTGGTCCCTCATATCAGACATAATAGGCACTGACTCAGGAAACTAAAAGGTATGTTCTTACAAAACTATATCTACAGCAGGGATGAGACTCATGCAGCCTACCAGATCTTGCTGGACTGTAAGACCAAGTAGTCCTAACTAGTATAGACAGCACTAAGGAAGGCTAGGAGTTCCCATCCAACAACAATGAGAGAGCTGCATGACCTCCCACTTGGCTCTAGAAGAAAGAATACTGAAGGTGGCTAGCGATGCTTTGTTGAATAAGCGGGAGTGTGAGGTGACAGTAACACCCTTCCCCTCTAACTCTAGTAGAAATTAGAAGACCAGGACTGGTGAATCAAGGATTCAACTTTACTTAGGGAAAGAAATGCATTTCTGTCTCCCACTCTGACAGACCAAAATGTGAAGAAAATGAGAGTCCTGAGCCACAAACCCATACATTCCAATACAGTTTGCAAAGGCTGCCAAGACACTACTGCAAAATGTATGTGCTGGGGAAATTCCATGAAGCTAAAAAATGTGAGAGAGATTTTGATTTCTAGGTATTATTTGGTCATATACAGTCTCCTATAAGGTAAACAACCATTCCCCAGTCTCTTGGCATCATAGAGAACAAAATATACCATGTAACCTTCCTAATAATTTCCCTAGGACCATGATACATAAATAAGAGATGCAAGTATTGGCGGGAGGGGAGGGGTAGCACATGCAAAACCATGTTAGTTTCCTCTTCACTAGTTCTCCAAAACTGAGCACAGGAATCTCCAGAAGGAAAGCCAGCTTTCAACAGTCTTCTTCATTGGCTGTCAATTTCTTTCTTTCAGTTAGTCTAAAAGGTGCTACAAGATCTCTCTAGATACTGATTCTACAGACGAACATGGCTATATCTTTGAATCCACTGGCAGAGTTATTTCTTGGCATGCTTATCTTATCAAAATCTCAGTCTTTCTAGGGGCCTCCTTTAAGCTGCACAATTATATAGGAAACCTTTTTGAATTATTCCCACAGGACCTGACAGATGAAAATCATTACAACAGGTCATCAGTGTAAATTTAGAGATAACACCATGAGTAAGAATTTAGCATCCTATCTATAAGACTATCCTAAAATATCCATCTGAGTGAACAAATTCCAGCCTCACAATGCCATCTATGTAAAGTGCCCATTTATCAGCATTTGCACTACTGTTTGAGTGAGGAGGTAGGTACCATCTTTTCTGTGAGATAAGGCTGCACAATTTTCTATCTTATCTTTCAAAGTTGTCATTCATGTGAGAAGCCTGGTAACTTATTGGCACTTTTCTTCTTTTTGCAAATGCACAGTAACCAGGGCATTTTTTGAAGAAGAAAAAACCCAGCTCTCTTCTCACAGAATGGCACCAAACATCTGCCTTATACTTTAGCTCAAATATATTTTGCATGACCTTACATGAATTGCTTAGATAAAAGCCTTTTTTTCCTTCTACTTTTGTTATTTTAAAGTGCAGATGCATTTGAGTCATTTTCCCCCTTTGTTTCATATCCTTAAGATCCACAGCTTCAAAGATAGAATGTCAGCATGCAGTCGATTTATGACTGAACTCTTGAAGAGACACTGAAGAATTACCTTGTCAATCACCCCAAGGACTCTAAAGGCCTTCAGTTCCTCGGCAGGGCTCCTTAGGTTCCAAGAGGGCCTTGAACTTAGTGATCCTGGAGGCTAATGGAAGATATCAAAGATTACAACATCAATCAGGGTGGTACTTGAAGGAAGACTGCCTGCTGAAGCAAATGCCAGGCTGAAGGAAACTAAATTTATCATAAATCAGAGAGAGGGGAGATGAAAGAAGTTTGCTGTTTGTCCTTAATGCAAAAAAAGAATAAAGAAGAAGTTGAGAGTAAATAAATTGCAGAGACACTGAAAATGGAGATATAGCAAAAAGGAATATTAATATATATATATATATATATATATATATAATTTAGACAGTTTCTCTGCTCTTTGTACACTCAATGAAATTCAGGAACACTGCTGAAAAAAACTACCCATACCCATAACTCTAGGCATGAAGGAAGAGGAATATAAATAGAGTTGAAGAAGTATAGGGCAGCCAAAGGTAATGTTCTATGGAAATCTTCTTCTTGAATATATCTGAAAATAACCTTACCCAACCTGCTGTTCTTTAGTTGCTGGAATATAGCTCCCTCCACCCCTAACCTTTATTGGCCTTGCTGGTTCTGGATAATGCGAATTGCAATTTAAAATACCTGGAAAATAATGGGCTGGGGAAAACTGAAGTAATGTGTTGTTGTTTTTTACATGTCTAGCCCAGTGATCCACAAATTGGCATGAACTGTCTCCCTCAAGAAAAGTTATGTATTATGCAAACAGATTTCCGTGTAATCAGAATCTGCATGGAATATAGAGCCTTTACAGACTGCCAGAAAGAGGCCACTTTAACTGTCCTGGCTCAGTGCTAGGGAATCATGGGAACTGTATTTTTTTCTGGGACATTGAGCCTTCTCTGTCAGAGAACTCTGGTGCCACAATAAACTACAGTTCCCATGATTCCTTAGCACTGAGCCAGGACAGTTAAAAGTGGCCTCAAGCTGCATTATTTCTGGCAATCTATAAAGACCCATAGATTATCTGGAGACAGGGCCATTAATGGCTAACACTGGGAATAGGCAGAAGAGCATCTTTGTTCCTGGCAGTCATATGACACTCCCTTCACATAGGTCACATATAACAGGACAGAACAAGGACAGATAATCTTAAACCTGCCAGATAGTCTGGAAAAGGGGAAGAGATGAAAAAACTGAGGTGATGGCGTAATCTCCCCCTGGCTTTCATACAGTTTTTCTTTGCATCAGTGGGACAAACAAAATGATTTCAGAAGCCCAGGAGGGTGAAAATATGTTTTTAAGTTTGGCTATAATCACAACAATAAGATTAATGCAGAAGATTCCTTTTCTTTATGGCATGGTTTGGCAAAGTACAAATCACAAGCCCCATGCAGCTCCCCAAGACACAACCTCAGATTACCACCCCAATAGTAAATTTCTTTACTGTCACAAGCTTATGTTACAATTTCTACCCAATAAGAGATTTCTTTTTCCATGTTGTTTTTTGCTTGCCATGAAAAAAACAGCTCAAATCAAAAACAGGAAAAAAAATAATTGCCATTCAGTAAATTAGATTAATCTCCCCTACCCCCACTTTCCCTGTTGTCAGCAACTATCTGCCTTTGACTTTTCTTAGGGTTGTTCATAGTAAGATGAAGACTCATTTGCCCTCTTTTGTCCTTCCATGATACAAATGTAAACAGACAGGAAGTTTGCAACTTTTAACATTTGCTACGAGAGCAGTCATTGACAATCACACATAGTTTTGTGTGGCTGCAAAAGGTCCTCGGGGATTTATTTTTATTTTATTTTTATATTTTTTGCTCTTGTTGAAGGAGGGTAAAGTCAAGATTTGTTAAAGGATAGCTTGGGCCTAAACTGCAAATCTAAGGGCAAGGATTCCAATTCTACAAATGCAAACTTAGCTCTTTCTACCAGAAGTGCTACAATGCTCACACCGTCTGCTCCAGCATCCACCCTTCTGAAATGCTGGCCTAGAGAAAACTCTGTATCTGTCTGTCTATCTATCTACCTGATTGACTGATTGATTCCTCATTTTTCCACCAAAAAATGTATCTGAGGTAGTTAAAAATAACAACATACAAATTCCTTGTTTGCTTCTCATTAAGAGGACCTTCTTAAATAGGAATCTACAGATAATTATGCCACTACTGTAACACTGATTTTATTTTTATATGTTTATTTAGACTTCTTTATTGCTGATCCAATTTTTAACATAATACTCTTCTTTCCTAAGAAAATCAGTGAGAAGCTAAGCATTATTCCTGATGAGGACAGGAAGCTCATCCATAGTTTATTCCATTTGTTTATTTGGCATAATTCACTTTTCTTTCATTAATCACAAGGAGATGCAAGCAGCTATGAAGAGCAGAAATACACTGAAATATGTATACTCAGGGACACACAACTCAATAACAGTTAAATTGCCCTGGAAATAAAGCAGAACCTACCCCTGATGTTGAACCATCTTCTGAGGAGGGTCTGCAATATAGGCTGGAAATTTTTTCTGCTCTCATCAGATATTCTGAAGTCTTCCTCTTCACTGCTTCACGACGGGTTGGACTTGATTCCCCTGTGTGCCAAAAGAGAATATTTATTTTTACAAGACCAACACCTTTGCAAATGTTAAACTTTCTTTCTTTCTTTTTTGCTATCTTTTCTTTCTTGGTCTCCCTACGTTTTCAGCTCAAGGCAATGCTTTTTCAACTGTGTTCTACAACATACTGGAATTCACCAAACATTTATTGGGAATTCCTCAACATGAGGATAAACAATAATAGAAAAGAATCTGAATTTGTCCATCTACCACCTATTTATGTGCAACTGTAGGAAGGTATGTGCTGGGTTTTAAGAGACATTCTTCAATCGCATGTCACACTGATGGCAACATGCAGTGGTGACTGGTGGTTTCCATGTCACTAGCTCAGCAAATGCCCTCCAAGTTTTAGTCCAAACTTTATAAACAATCTACCCAAAGCACTGACACCTATCTCCAGGTTCAGCGCATTTAATATCTCCTCCAAAGCCCAAATTACAGCCCTAAACACATTTTCTGCTCCACTGACATGGAAGCCACCACCTGCTATGAGCATCAAGACAGTCAGAAACAACCACGCCCTTGGAAGGTTGTGGGTGAATCCTTTTGGACAGCAGTGCTGGCTGACTCCCATCACTTTGACTCAATAAAGTACTGCTTAACAGAAACAGTTGGATATCCGTTTTTCCTTCTACTTGTGATGGATTCTCTTAATTATACATCCTGTTGACTAGTTGTCTTTCTTTTTTCTGTTGCAAGAGCTGAAATAAGAAATGCTACAAAATTCAAGGTAACAAAACAAGTACTCAGCAGCAAAAAAAATCCACACATTAAGATATTTTGCTAAAAAATTAATATGTTAACTACGTATATCAATTATATTCACTCTCTCTAACACACACACTCTACAGATCAAGATGAGAATTGTGCAGTCTGTGAGCTGCATGCATTCTCAAAGGGTTTCTTCTGTGCAATCCCCAGATTGTCTGACCTGAAAATATTCAAGGGGACGGGGGGGGGGGGATGCTAAGCCTTCATAGGGCCTCATTCTCTCTTCAAAAGTTGTTTTGGGGGCTATACCACTGAAAGGCCTGGAAGAACATTTTGAGAAAACCAGAAGTTTAGATTCAAAAAATGAGTGCAGCATGCAGGTGGTGAAAATGGGGCTGGTACAGACCCAGATCTCCAGAAATCCCCATGCTTGCTATAACACTGACAGGCTGCTATAGAAAGAACTACACATTCTTTCCTGCATGGCAGGGGGTTGGACTGGATGGCCCTTGTGGTCTCTTCCAACTCTATGATTCTATGATTCTATGATACTCTATCTCTCCTTTCTCCCATTCTCTCCAATGGGAATCCAAAAGTCAGATGAATGTCAATATTTGCATGTGATTTTCAATTCCTGATTAACATCATGAGTATGATGTTCTTAATTTCTTCTCACCTTTTTTTCACTTCTTAGATACAGTTTCAAATATAGGCAAGATCAATCCAGGAGTCTTTGCCTTTGCACCAAATTTTAGACATTTACTCTTTTGTTATCCACACATATTGCACAATCATGAACACACAGGTAAAATAATAATTTAACATTATTTTTTTAGGATTTTATAGCTATCAGCTATAAAACTAAAGAAAAACATTTGTTTTCCCCTTAAATTAAACTATACATAGATGTTGCTAATAACAATGCTCTTTTGAGTTTGAAATTTTTAATATACTACGCATGCCAAAGAAATCCCTGATTTCTCTACAGAATGCCACTACAGAAACATTAAAACAGGAAACAAAGGAATCCTTAATGATCCTCAAATGTTAAAATTCCTGTTTCTAACAAAATCTTGAGATCTTCAATATTGCATTCAACCCCACATTATTTCTAAATACACCTTGGGATTTTTGTTATGCTTTGAGGATTCTTTTAGTAGAGGAAAACACATTAGGGATACAAGTGTTAACTGCATTAAAGCTTTTTAATTATTCTTTATAGCAAGATCATGCAAGGTCACCCCACTTCAAACAAAATATTCATTTTCTATTTAGGTGTTTTCCTAGATACCAGCAGATATTTGTGTTTCATTTGATAAAGATCAAAGTTTTTTCACCTAAATCAGTCATATTTTTGAAAAAGCAACAATGTCATTTTAAATGTTTTAAAAAAAATAGCCTCCTCTGAAGAAAGATATAAAAAGTGTGGTAATGCTGATGACAGAAACCTTCAAATAAAAACCCTTCGAGATTCCTCCTCTCTCTCTCTCTCTTCCTCCCTCTCTCTCTCCATTTGCTATACAGCAGCTGTGCCTCACACAAATTCACATGAATGAAAATATTTAGGCGAGAAACCACCCCCTTAGCTTGTTTTCCATATGACTTTCCTGTAATTATTTTGTAAACTGTTCACACAACAATACATAAAAACATCTGCAAAAACAGGTAATTAATGTGTCAAGCTAAACTAATGCATTTTTATGGTGGCCGTGCTTCGTCAACTGTAATTATAACTCTTTTTAAGCAAATGATGATGTGTTTGTTGCAATGTGAAAGTGGTTATTTTGAGATGCTCTGTTCACCGTTACTGCAAACAGAATATTAAAAAAGAAAAAGCGGGGGGAGACTATACAGCGACTATGAAACACATAACAGGATTCTGAGCCTTTTCTAGTCTTTTGCTTCCTTCATTGCAAACTAACTTGCATCTTAAGAAATTAATGTTTCTTCTATTTGTGCCAGCACCTGGGCTAGTCAGGTCAAAATGAACTCTCCCATGCCACCAAAGGGTAAATACAGTAAAGGAGCAGGAAAAACATATTTTCCCTGTACCTCCAATGCTGGACTCCCATGCAGCACTTGTATGTGTTGCAACTTCACTGGTATGACATTTGTGTATCCCACAGTTAACATATACAGTAGTGTGGATTAATATGCAAAGGGATTTTGTAGTACCTTTCAGAATGAGAGACAGAAGCTGGTAACATAAGCTTTCATATACTTTACTTTCTCAGAGGCATCAGCTTAAATAGTACTAAAACTCATATTGTGCACAAAACATATACTTCGAAAGTCTCCCCAGATAAAAACAGGGAACCTCTAAATATCTTGTCACACATTGAGTTTCACAGGCATATTCTACTCATGGTGCCTACATGTACAAGTTGCATATTTACACAGTTAGGTAGGTAATGATCTACATCCAGGTTATTCACTTATTCCTAAATGGAAGAAAGAGTTTTCTGTCTAGGACTTTCATTGTATATGGATTTGTGGTACATTATAAAGTTCAGTGAATGCTCATTTGGATGACATTTTCTTTTGTACTATAGCTTTCAGTTGTCAAAGAGAGCATGTCATCAATACACTCTTTACTATATAATCCATTTGATCCAGAACATTTCCCCATATGAAGCTACTCCAGAAAGAAAAGTGATGTGTAAATACTGCTTGGATGTGAGAAGTTCCGTTATTTATGATTCTTAACATAAAAATGTGTTTCTTTTGCCTCCTTTTGCAGCTGTTATAAAATTAATGCTTTGCATCTACATCCTATCTGTGTAAATAAGGAATATTAATTCTTAAAACTACTGTGGAATGAGCCAGAAAGCGTTAAAGCGCAATAATTGAAAGCAAGAGGAGAAATTGCATTTTCTTTTGCTACATGTCAACTACTTTCCTTGGTTGGCTTCAAAAGCAACAGAAATAATCAATTTGTTTTATCAATAAAGAACTCTGCTTGTTAATTTCACAGCAGAGGCTTGAGGGCTTGACAATGGCAAGCGCAGGACAAGGCGCCCTCAATGTGGAAGTCATTTATTCGGGAGAGGCCATTTGAGGAAAGTAGAATTTGATCATCAATAAATGCCAATCACATAAAAAAAGATTAGGCGCTTCGGTATATGGAGGCTGCCAGAGCAAAAGAGAGAGAATTGCTTTGGTCACATGATATAAAATATTGCTCAGATAAGTCTTCCCTGCTGATACAGGCACCTTCTGCACTTTCCCCTATTTCTCAGAAAGAAAGTGTTTGGATTGCAGTATTGTAAATGAAAGTTCAGTTTCACAATAGAGCCTTTCTTATAATGAGAATGTGTTTCCTCTATTGATTAGATTAAAGGAGCTGATCCTATGGTAATAGAAACATGCAAACACGTGCCTGCCCAAGTACTGCCCAGCAGCTAACACAATGGGATATCCTTCAAACTGGCCAATCTAGAAGCCTGGTGGCAAATATTTTTTTGCTTTTTCATGCATTAGGCTTTTAGAGCAAAGCAAAGCAGCTTTATTTATATACCACTTCACACTGCGCTATGGGATGTCTAAGTGGTTTACAACTGTAAGCTCATTGCCCCCCAACAGTTGTATACTCACTTTAGTGACCTTGGAAGGATGCAGGCCTGAGTCTAGCCTGAGCCCTGGCTAGTACTGAACTCGCAACCTTGTGGTCTATGAATGAGTGGCTGCAGTACAGGCATTTAACCACTGCGCCACTATCCCACTTTTCTCTCAGAACTAGCACTCAGGATGGCTAATACTAAGACTGAGCAAAACAAACACAATCAAAACACAAAGCAGATACACTAAAAACCCAAGATTAAGTACACCATTTTAAAAAATGCAAATAAAAGAAACATCCACCCAAATGAAAGCCTCTTCTGCAGCAACACACCTTAACTGTCAAAGGCCTGCCTGAATAAAAAAGGGCTTTGCCTACTGGAGGAAGACCAGCATAGAAGGGACCATCCCAAACTTCTTAGGTGGAGAGTTCCAAGATTTCGGAATAGCTACTGGAAGGGCTTCCTTGCATACTCACCAAACATGTATCCATGCTAGATGAATAAAAAAGTAAAAGTTTCCCTTTTGACATAATTTTCAAGTCGTGTCTGACTGTAGGGGACGGTACTCATCTCCATTACTAAGCTGAGGGATCAGTATTGTCAAAGACAACTCCATGATCAGCATGACTGCATGGAACAGTTACCTTCCCACTGAAGTGGTACCTATTTGTCTACTTGGTCTTTTACATGCTTTCAAACTGCTAGATTGACAGACACTGGGACTAGTGATGGGAGCGCCAACTGCCAACCTGCTGATCTTGCAATCATCAGAGTCAGCAGCATCTTAACCACTGAGCTACTACATCCCACTGAAGAATACAGGGATATAAATTACATATAAATAAGTAAATAAATAAATATCTATGAAGTTTATAGGACCAAGATTTCAAAACCTGAACAGGTTTATATGAAATACAGCCCAATGTTGAAGGATTTTCACTACTAAAAGGATTTAAATACCATGTAGACACCCCTTGTGATATCTGCTGTTTTGAACAACCACAATTGTCTTCCTCACTACAGCTCTTGTCATGCATAGCTAGCAAGCCCTGAATAATTAACTTCGTATTCTCCGTTTTAAAACTTACCCTTGCATCCATGCACTGACTGTTCTTTCTTTTTGCATGTGCATCTTAAATACTTGTGCATTTAGTTCATCTCAAAGATTAACCCACTTTTCAGATTCTTCATTGCTATCTTTCCTAGCAGACCTTTTGCTCCATTCCGTTGCCTGTTCCATACTCCAAAGTTCCCTGTGCCTTTTCTTTAACCACTTTGTTGCCTCTTTTATTTACAAGAGATCCATTTGCTTTATATACATGAAAGGAAAAAAGAGAAACCCACATTCCCTGGTAATTGAACCCAATGCTAGATTCCATATATATATATTGCAGCATAATCTGAGAGCTCCCTATTTTTGTTTTTGGTAATACCTCTTAAGTACACATGGAATCTGCAAGACCTTCTGACCTATTATTTCAAAAGTCATTTCTGATTGAGGCCAATGAGGTGGAAAACAGTATTACCTATGGCTACTAATCATGGGAACTACGTGTATTTCCAGTATAAAAAACAGTATGTCTCTCACAACCAGTAGCAGGGGAATATGACCTGAAGGGTGCTACTGGACTGCTTGTGGGCTTCCCATAATTATCTGTGTGAACAGGATGCTAGATCAGAGAGTCCTTTGGCCTGATCTAGTAGGACTCTTCTCTCCACTAAGGTAGGTCATTTCTAATCAATCCTATTCATGTAGTTGCTTAGTTGTGAACAGAGTTATTGCCTTCCAGAGAGAAAGAGCTTCCTCCTTTCATTTGTATTAGTCTCAAAATCCAAACTGGAACATATTCCAGAATCCTTCAGGCCTCCTTCTTTGGGCTGGCATTCAGAAGCAGCTAAACTGGCAAGAGACTGTTTTGTTTTTCTTTCGTGAATTATGTGTTCATACTGAATTGTAAAAATCTGGGATTTTGCTCAACGTGAAGAAAAGAAAACAGAGGGAGAAACAACAGCTTCCTAGTTCCAGCAAGAAAACAAAATAGTGCCAGAAGCACTCTATCTTCCAGCTTAGGCACCAAAGAAACAGGAGGAATCTGTTTTCAGAGCCGTATTCTGAAGCTGATCAGACAACCCCAAAACAGTGGGAGAGAAGAATTGAGAAGACCAAGAAGGATTCCAGGCCCCTCTGCATTCTGTTTTGGAAGAGCTTTCAACTCAACTCAGAGACAGGGAGAGATGGCCAAGAATCAGGGTAGCATGAGAGGAGCTTGTTAGACAACAAAGAAGAACTCAGCAGACGCCTGATCCTGAGAAACAGGCTATAGCAGCTTGAATAACTAACACAACTTAGATATAGGGGCTGCAGGAAAAGAATACATTTGCATTCCACATTGCTTGGGAGATACTCAAGTGCCTGTTTTTTTAAAAAATAATTTTTTGCAAACTATTTTTTCATTACCAAAAAAAAGAAAGAAAAAAAGAAAGAAAGAAAGAAGCTAAGAATAATATGCTTTTCTGCTGTCACATTGGACCAAATTTCATTGATACAGAAGATGTTTCCATGTGCAAACCGCTGCAGGGAAAAGATGGTAGCTCAAATAGAACTATGCAAGGACTGAGATACTTCCCAGAATGTTATGCAACAGGAGTAAGCAACCTGTTAGAACAAAAGTAGTCGATGTCCACCCCTTTGGCTATTTTGTCTGGGGCTGGTGGGAGTTGTAGTCCATTCTAGCCCAATATATCTGGGAGGTACCAAAAGTTGCCTGCCCTCCACTCTTTGAGATGCACAGATTCTGCAGCTGACATATTTACTTAATTTTTTTCTTGCCTTCCCAGTCAAAAGCTCCAGTCGGCTTAGAAAATGAAATAAGGTAATAACAACATGAAAAAAACCTTCCCTTTTTGAGATATTTCTGATAGTCACCCCTTTGGGGAGAAAAAAATGAAAAGGTTTCTCTCTTGCAATTCAACAATGAAAATAGGGAGGACAATGTTTCTGCATGGCACACGGTTCATTCAAGGACTTACCCAGAAAGGGGTCAATTAAGAAGGAGGCTGCTTGCTAAAGCAGAGGGCAATCAATGGGCCTGGAGGGGAGTGCCGACCTCAGACTGTGCTCTGCACACTGATCAAAGATAGGACGGGCAGCATCCATTTTACAGAAAGGCCAGGTCGTGTCCTTCCTTCTCAACAACCAGAGCCATACAAATTCAGGCAGAGTCCATGTGTTCTTATGACATTCGGTGCAGAGATATGAAGTGATCAAAATCAGAAAAGAACCGGAGGGTGAGGACATGGATTTTCCATCCATTTCCCCCAAAGCTTTTGGTTTCTTTTTAAAAAAACAAAAAAAAAAAACACCTGGAAATATGGATTCCAGAATATTTGCTCTTGGAATGATGACCAAAATGCTTATGACAAACTATTCATACATTAGCTCCCAAAATTATTTCTAAAAGGTATGTAACAAGAAGACTTTCATTTAAGACTATGTACAGGATCATATCATTGTATTTCCTGGTCTTGATTTCCTTCTCTTACCTCTTTTTATGGGAATGAGTGCTTTATGTCTCCTTGATGCTATGCAGGACTAGAGGAAACCAAAAATAAATCTTTGTTTTACCAATATTGATCATTTCTCCTGGTTTTATTGTTTTTGCCTGCTTCGCTTGAAGATCAGGATCCTATAGGTGAATTCATAATTAATTAATTAATTAAAATTTGATTTGTAATTATTCTCTGAATAAAGTGTACTTTTAATAAACCAAACATTACAATTTTATGCCAAGTCAATCTGTAAAAGGTAGTAATGTTGAACTGAATCAGAAGAAACCTCTGTACAAATGTAGGGGTAGAGTTAGTATGGAAGACACCCCTACTTTTATCTTCACAAAAAGTCCCCTTGAGGTACTACAGGATCTAATTACTTACAATCTTTCAGTTCCTAATAAAGATACTACTGCAATAAGTACTTGAAATCAAGTCAGAATGAAGACTGTTCCTTTTTACCCTACAGACCCCAGCTAAGGATCAGAATGAATTAATGGCAGTAGAATCATAATATAGGGAAATATTGTAGCACCTTTGAGACTAACTAAAGAAAGGTGGCAGCATCAGCTTTCATAAACTTAAGACTACTTCCTCAGATGCATTTGGACAGTAGAGTTTATCCTAGATATGGGAAAATCAAGTTGAAAACCCAGACAGGCCACAAGAATCAATGTGTATCCTTGATTAAGGCACCACCACTTAGTCTAAGGGAAAGGCAACCTGGTGCCCTTCAGATGTTTTGTCTGACAAATCCCATAAACTCCAGTTGACACAGGAATGGTCAAGGATTATGGGAGTTAAGCACATTGAGGGCATCAGTTTGCCTACTCCAAACCAACTTGCAGTGTTGAAATTGAGGCCTCACCCTCATGACATAATGTGGTGATGTGTTGCAGCCACGTTTCCTTAACATGCATAGCTCAGAAAAAAACAGCTATGACATGGCATCCTGTTCACATGTTATTTCTCCCTTTTCTACTTCATTGGTTGCCACTTGCAGGGATCAGGGAAACTGTAATGGGCTAGAAACACACCACAACTGTAGATTAATTTACCCATCATAGCCTCTTGTCATACTGAAAACCCTGTTGTGGATCCAATGCAATGTCATTTTCAGCTCTGGAATGTTTTGTTGTTGTTTTTTTTTTAAAAAAATTGAGACGAGTTCTGGAAATACTGCAGAAAGTTCTTTATACTATTTTGTTGTTGTTGTTGTTGTTCAGATAGGTAAAGTTTAGAAGGAATGATGCTGTCTCAGTCAGTCATCCAAAATAAGGCAAGCTACAGAATGATCAAGAAACATCTTGAATAATACAGATCATTCCTTTTCCCCAGGAACCCCCATCAATGCACCATCTTTGACTATCAAATACTGGAGATAAGCAACAAGGAAACTTTCTTGTGAGAATCCCACATACAGTTTTAACATGAATGGAAACAAAACAGTGAAACAGATATTCTAATGATTACATTTTAGATTTTTTAAAAATGATTATTTCTAAAAGACAATGAAGAAAA
Organism: Phrynosoma platyrhinos; assembly: GCA_020142125.1. Lineage (NCBI taxonomy): Eukaryota > Metazoa > Chordata > Lepidosauria > Squamata > Phrynosomatidae > Phrynosoma > Phrynosoma platyrhinos. The sequence goes on from CM034701.1 coordinate 362,312,159, forward strand.
TTATCTAGCCTTCTTCAACCTGGTACCCCCAAGATGTGTTGAACAAGTGCCCTTCATCACCAACCAAGATAGTCAAAGGATAATGGGAGCTGTGGTTCAACTCATCTCAAAGGTATCTGTGATGATCTCTGGGCTAGATTCCAAACTAGCAACCCTGTCTGGCCCTCAGCCCACGACAGATCATTTGTCCCTGGTCTCTTAGGCCACCATTTCCACTCCTGTTGAGCTGACTGGGACCCTTCTGAGATCATTACCACCACCCCCCAGTGAATTTACAATGTATTACCCTTAGCACACACTAGGACTTGCTAGGGAGTTCTAGTTCCTACTCTTGCTAAGTTAACCAAGCTATAACCAAGCCAAGTCAAAGGCGCGTGTACGAGGAACATAAAGAGAAACAAATACTTTTTAAAGAATAGTTTTATTCTAGCTAAGACAGTAGCGAGCAAAGGATATCACGACATGTAAAACCCTCCTGGTTTTACAGGCACAGAGGAATGTTGTTATAGAAATGAAGAAAATACAGAAAGTACAGCCATTTCATCCAAGCTAGAAAAATAACCAAAAAGGCCTAATCGCTTTATCTAGTAGTACATGGTCTTAACTCTACTTACAAGCTCAGATGGGCTTTGTAGTCCTGAGTGTTTCTGGATGCTAGGAGCTGGCTCAACTAGCATCCCTTAGGCCTGCCCCTGGGCCCACAGAGTCCCAACAGCTGGGCAGGCAGACAAAGGAGACTCAGACCACATGGGCCCTTGAGGCCTTTTAAAAACTCTGTTGGGAAAATTCTCAAAGGTCCCGGTGCTGCTCAACTGATTGGCCAGGTAAGCATTATGTCAGCTATGATGCAAATTCATTAGAAAGTGATATCAATTCTCATTAGCATGGACCTTTCCTCCCCACTTAACCCTTTGTTGTCAGGGAGAGGTCCTCCTGTGACTGTGGAGGGAACTCCTAGTCATGACAGCATCACTTGGGGGAAGGCTATTATTATCTATCCTTTTTAAGTTAGGGCAGGTTTTAAAGATGAAAAAGAACACATTTGGGTCATTCCCAAGCTGAGGCAGAAATAAGAATGTCAACTGGCTGGTCTTGCTCTCTAGTCATTTCATTGGACGCAGCTCTGTCCACTTGGAGCCTCCTCAAGGAACAGAATCTGGGCCAAGAGGTTTCTTGTTCTGATGCCTTGGGAAGTCATCAGACAGCAGCTTCCCAGCCTCCAACAAGAGACTGGCATAGGATTAGTTTTGCCCTGAAGTGACAAGCAAATCAGTTTTCTTGGAAAGACCTGTAAGTGGAAAGCGAAAAGAGAAGAGTAGGCAAAAAGCAACATAGCCCAACCAAGGATTTAAAATTCTGTTGACCGAGAGTGATGTTTGTGGCCACAAGAGACAGTTCTGTGCCTCAGAAGATCTGGCAATCTTCAGCAGCTTGGCTCCATAACCAACATTTATTGGTCAAACTAAGCCAAGGATGAAAAGGATAAAGCCAAAGAGATAGGCATGTTGTTGTTTTTTGCACTTTGGTTTCTCTTGTTTGGATTGTACAGAGATTTTAAAACCCTAAGGGGCAATTCTGAAAAATGATCTGAAGAGAAAATAGTAACACATGCTTTCATTCATGGACTCTTCTTCATGTGATGAAGAAATTATAATCACAGTGGCTTTCTCCCAGTCAATGGGGAATAATCACATACATTTGTGCTCAGATAACCCTACAGATATGAGGATGGGGTGTTTACAGTCACATTGTTACAGTTCATACCTAAAGAGAAATACATATCTCTTTCTCTCTCTCTCCTTTTTAAAAAATGAATTATTTCTAAGTAAAGTTGATAATATAAGCAACAACCAAGAAGAATACTACACAACCTGCTTTGATTGCTTTGATTGGATGCTTTGATTGGGAGTTCCTGTATGGCAGGGGGTTGGACTGGATGGCCCTTGTGGTCTCTTCCAACTCTATGATTCTATGAACCACACAATAAAATCAATAAGAAAAGAGAGCATAGGATTAATAAACATTATAAAATGAAACTCACTAATTGCATCCTTAATATTGCAAGGATGGGTTTTGGGACAGTGAATGTAAAATAGCCTGAGGAAAGAAATAGTAACTAACTAGATTCCTAGCATTTATTTCTATACTTATTTATTTACTTCATTCATACGCCACCTTTCTCCCAGGATGGGATTTAAGGCTGCTGAATCATAGCCAGAATATAAAGATAGATACACACCCATGCCACATCTCACTGGAATATATTTAGTAGCTTGAAGGGCTTCCACTTGGTGATATATAAAAAGTATGATAATATAACATTAGTTTAAATATTTTACTTTTTTATGTGATGTACTTGCTGAATGAGCTTTGAGAAGTTTCTCAAATCATAATCAATCCAGTGTTGTTTGGACAATTGCTTATGGGATCTCTAACTATAGGTTTTACATAACTTTGCTGATGCATAACAACTGATTGTCAAAGCTGTTGTGCAGGATTCCAACATAGTTAGATTCAAAACAACAAAGAAGCATGGCTTTAGGAAATACTGTGAAAACATAAGAGCAGCCATGCTGGATCAGCCAAAGGCCTATCTAGTCCAATATTCAGTTAAACCCACTGGCCAACTATGGTAGTGAGGGAGGGAACAGCAAGTTGCAGTTCAAAAATCAGGACTCCCTCACCACCATCACCCCATAGTGTGTGCAGTGCTGAGCTCCTTAAAGAAAGGGGTCCTTGGTCCAATTCTGAAAAAAAGTTTATCATGCTAAAGGATGCCTACTTACATGGCTTTAAAAGTGGTTGTACAAGTTCGTGGAGGATGGGGCTATCATCTACTACTAGTCATAACTGATATATTTCCCTTCCCATACCAGAGAAATGTGTCTGTACATCAGTTTTTGGGAGACACAAGTACGAAGGTATTATTTTGTGTCTTGCTTGCAGGCTTCCCTATGCTGTCTAGATAGAGATGGCAGGACCTCTATGTTAATAATGTCTGAAAGGTTACAATTGTCCAGGCGTGGCATAAACAGCCTTCACCACCACTGCCTCTCCTAACAATAAGCCAGTGATTATTTATTTATTTATTTATTTATTTATTTATTTATTTCCTGCCTCTCCTCAAAGCTCAAGGCAGGGTACAACATATTTAAACACAAAACATAAAGACTCCGTTGAGAAAAAGGGCTGACTCTATATAATTTTTTCCAATCCAGACCACTTACATCTAAGCAGGCCAGTCATGTGTGGTTTTACAACTGCGCCAAGTTTCAGAAGCTAAACTGGCCCGGACCTAGAAACACTGTATACATCCCTCCATTTTCGCTGGGGTTAGGGACATAGGACCCCTGTGAATGTGTAAAAGCTGCAAATAACAAAAATACTATGTTTTTACCCGAGAAAACACCTCTCTAGGACTAGATCCTCCAATCTGCCAGACGTTGACCACAGAATTGCGCTGGAAGGGCTACTAATGCCTAGTGGAGTGTTCTCTCTAGGTCCTGCAGTGCAACTTTTGGTTAAAGTTGACCACAGAGTTGCACTGGAGGACCTAGATATCCCTAGAGAGAACATATAAATAAAATCCGTGAATAATCAAATCCACAAAAGTCAAAGCCTTGAATGTAGAGGGACAAGTGTACTCAGAAACACTATTCAGAGCAACCACTAGCTATGGCAGGGGTAGACAACCTAAGGCCCAGGGGCCA
>CM034701.1:362364128-362377041 GCA_020142125.1 Phrynosoma platyrhinos
GCGTCTTATATGCCGGAGCATCTTATATGGCGAAAAATACGGTAACTGGATACAGGAACTGTATTACTATATGTACTTTGTAAACTAAGATCTATATGAGTGTCAACGTTTTGTTATGCTGGCTCATAATAACTAAATACAAGGAATTTCCTTTTCAAATGGCTGTTAGTGTTGTTTAACTTGGTAGTCATATGCTGCCTGAAAATTTAACAGTGTTGGAACATATAGGCTCACAGAATAGATATGATCCTCAGAAAACACATTCCCAGATATGTTCTCAATGGGATTCTCCTTGGAAAAGGTAAACAACAAGTTATGAGCTAGATCAAAACATACCTAACCAGAGCCCCATTTTAATTTGCCAGCCTAGATTGTCATAATATTCTTAAAGAGATGTTCAAAGAAGAAACATAAAGGGGGGGGGGGGGGAATTGAGATAAGCAGAAATGAATGAACAGGAGAAGACTTGTTTACTCAGTACTACAGACAGCAGAAGCAATTTCTTAGACAACAAAACACTAATGTTTATTTCTTTAATAAACTCCTTTTTGTTTCTGTTTATAAAACATCACATATCCAAAATCCACTCAACCCCTGCAAGTTTAAGACTCCTCCACCAGCAACCTCTGTAATATAATTTGTCTGTCTCTGTCTGTCTGTCATGCTATACCAATCCACGTTTCATCAAAGAGGCATCAAACTTGTTGTGTTATGTAACTGGACCACAACAAACACTATAGCAATGGTTTGAACCCAGTCCATCACTCCCTTTGGTTTCTTTCCAAGCAAACAATTCAGATTCCTGTAATTTTTTTAATTTATTATTATTATTATTATTATTATTATTATTATTATTATTATTATTTTGCTTTAGAATGCACATTTATGAACTGATTTTGACATAATAATATTAGACTGAGGGTCTTTGCAGACTGCCAGAAATAGTGCAAATTGAGTCCACTTTAACTGCCCTTGCTCAGTGCTAGGGAATCATGGGAATTGTATTTTTTTTCTGAGATATTGAGACTTCTCTGTCAGAGCTCTGGTGCCACAATAAACTACAGTTCCCATGATCCCTTAGGCTGACATGCTGAATATTTTCATGCAAATTCAGACTTGCTAGCAAACTTCACCTTTTCTTTCCGCTTGCCCCACAAAACTGCTGTTTTCACACATTTTGCAAAGAATTTGGACAGAAACAAATTTTAAGGTTTGTAGATGCTGCTAGACAAACATTTGTTTCACTTAAATCAAAAATAAACAGGATCTTTTAGCAGTGCTGAGTAAATCTGACATCAACCTGAATAGCACTAAGTAAATTTCACAATACGGGAAATATAAGAGGATTTAAAAATGTATTTCATTTGATACAAACATATGAACCAAACAAACAACCAAATGACAAATTATTCCTGAATTTAAGTGATGTGGGTGTGTGCAATGCTCCCTTCCCCAAATCAGTTCCCTCTAGATTCACTGGATTCCAATTTCCATCATTCCCAGGCTGCATAGTCAATGATGGCTGAGCACTATGAGAAATTCAAGCCATCAGAAGGACCCCAAGCTGGAGAAGTGGTATAATACCCTTTTCATTAAAGAAAGGACAACATTTTGAAATATTTATGTAATACCTTACAGCATGGTCCAGGACTACAGACAAAAGGACTCTATAATACAGGGGTAGGCAACCTCAGGCCTGGGGGCCGGATGCAGCCCCTGAGGCCTTTGGACTGGTCCCAGGCCGGTCCTGCCGCCGCCGCTGCCGCCGCCACCCCCTACCACTGCTGCCCACCATGATGACATTGATTATTGTTGTTATTACTTGTTCTTGGGGTTTTCTTGGCAAAATCTCCACAGGGGTTTTGCCATGGCTTTTCTGGGGCTGAGAGAGTGTGCATGCATATATATTTTTTATTTTTTTAAAAAAAATTATTTATTTATTTATTTATTTTTGGTGCTTCGGCCCCCCAATTGTCTGAGGGACAGCAACCCGGCCCCCGGCTCAAAAAGGTTGCCTACCCCTGCTATAATATATATCCTAGCTATCTTCAAAAATACCCAGTTGCACAGGAGTTGGGATAGCCCTTACTCTGATACACCAAAGCCACCAACCAAAGTGATGCAAATGTCATGGTTAGACCTACTGGTGTGAATCATATTGCTTAGTCCTAAATAAAGTAGATCCATTGAATTCAATGAGGTAACACACAGGCAAATCTCACTGACTGAATGGTCTACTCTAGCTGGGATAAACAGTAAGATTCCATCTACTGTGTTCACCTCATCTCAGCAGTGCCATGGCTACTGAGATAGGTAGGGAACACTGTCTGCACAGTCCAACTATATGGCATCTTGAGGGGCTTCCCACTTTATGCCTGTTATAGGGAACTGCCACAAAGTAGGGGAAGAGACTTTCTCTAGAACTCTTTCTTGCAGATTACTTCTCCCAACTTTTTTGGACTTGCCTACACTGCTTCAAATTCTTTTTAAAAACCCACCCTCCTCCTGAATCTAAAGTGATATGGCCACACAACTCATGGCCTTAAACAACCCAGATTTGGGGTATCCTACCTTATTGTGGAGTTTTTAAAAACTCTAGAGTTTGCATCACCATTGTAATGTCTAGGTTGGATGCCTTGTTTCCCTCAGAGCAACTGGCATGCTAGCAGTGCTGGTGCTACTAAGGGAAGAGAAGAGAAAAACCTCACAGTTCGGGCTGAGAAATGTCCCAGACAAGATTTGAAGGTGGCAGGGGCAGCAGGGGCGAGAGCAACAGGCCCAAGAAGCTCCACAGGGACAGGCAGGTAGTGTAGACAATCTACCTGATGTCTCTGCAGAGAAAAAGGTATGTGAGGTGGATCCGGGGCAGGAGTTCATTCAGACTTTTGCCCTAGTGTAGATTAGCCCTTCATCAACTGTAAATTTATATTATGGAACACTGCCATTGTATGACTGAAGTCGCTACTACAAGGCACATTTAAATTATCGTATAGTTGTCCCTCCATTTTCACGGAGATCTATTCTGGTCAGCCCAGCCCAGCCCAGCCCAAAAATGGAAATTCGCAAATATTCAAGCCCCATAGGCTTGAATGGCCGCAAGCTTCTGAACACATTTTAACCCATCCCACTTGCTGGTCCACAAAGGACCAAGACCGCAGGCTCAAAGTCCACAAAAATGGAGGGACGAGTCTAATATTAAATGATGCAATTTAGAAACCAAACAACCCTCAGGCTGTTACTGAGTGCCCCATTCTGCAGCTTTCTCAGTCACATACAAGTAGTATTTTTAATTCTCTTTGGGTACTCAGGAATTCTGTTCTATACCTGGAATAGCCCTTTTGCCTTCCCCTAACTGGCCAGTTCCTGCCAAGGCAACCTTCTTTTCAAAGCTCACTCCCTATATGATGTTTCCTGAGCTGTCAAAGCTCCATTGTTCCATGTTGTTTCTACCAATTCTCCCTCCTCCACCTCCTCCTCGTGCAAGACTCCATAGCTCTGTGATATAGTAGGCATGTTCTGCATGGCAAAGGTCCCCATTACCTAAAAGGTTCAGGTAGAAGGTAACGGGAAAGACTTCTGTGGGCCAGGGCACATAGCCACAATTGGGCGGGCCCCAAAGTGGGCTGCCACCATGGTCCCAACTGGCACCACCAGGAACCGGATTATATCTGTTCCTTTTCGCTCTAGTCCTTTGGACCAGAGTGCAGCTTCCAGCCACTTTGGAGGCATACGTCATTTGAACACCACACCCCCAAAGCAGCCAGAAGCCACCTCATTTGGCCCATGTGTTTTGACCTGCCCCAGTCTGTATCTGCACTGCAGAAATGATGCAGCTTGACTCCACTTTAGCTGTCATGGCTCAGTGTTATAGAATCCTGAGACTTGTAGTTTGCTGTGACACCAGAGCCCTCTGACAAAGAAGGCTAAATATCTCACAAAACTGCAAATCCCAGAATTCCATTGCATTGAGCCATGGCAATTAAAGCAGTGTCAAACTGAATTATTTATGTAGTACAGATGCACCCTCAGACTCTAGAGAGTAGCTGTCAATCAAAGTAGGCAATACCAGTGTAGCCGGACAAAAAGTCTGACCAGGTATATAAGAAGCTTCCGAAGTTCCTAATCCTCCTTTATCAGCTTTATTTTCCCTTCTTTTCCTCTACCATCTTGGTGCATCACTTTCGTGGTCTATAGTACCTTGCACTTATGGGTATTACAATTATATAAATAAAGATGATGATGACAATGATAATAACATACACAATAATAGCACATATCATTTCCTCAGCAAGCAAGCATCTGCTACTTATGTCTACCTTACCTCTCTTACCATCTGACTTTTCACTTCCTTTTCCCAGTTCAAGTTGTCATGTTTTATTATGAACCTACATGTGCATATGCAGTTAGGCAAGAGTGTGCAGAGAATGAACAATACATTTTGAAAAATCATGGATGTGACCAGGAGAAGTTATGTAGCATATTGTCATGACATTCCCCTCTGCTAGCACTGAAGGCAAAGACACAAACCAATTTAATTAGATTGGCATTAAGTAAATATTATAAAGGAAAAAGTGCACCTTCCCAAGCTTTCAAGTTAAATATACCAAATTTTGTATTACAAATTTCATTTATATTACAAATATCTAACTAGCGTTTTTTGTAACAAAGATGGAACAGATACACACACACGTTTGTGCCATACATATGTTGAGAATGACTATGGCAAGTGTCAAAACTGTGGGGGTTTTTTTAAAAGAAGATAAAAACAAGAATAAGAACAAAAGCATCTTTCAACATGCAAACACATTACCTCCTGGACATCTTCTGGATTTTTTCGTGAAACAATCTGAAAAACAAAAGCATATACCTTGTCAGTAGTTGCACTTTGATATTTATATATAAAGGAAAGGATGAAGATTAGACATGAAAATATTTTTATTAAGACATCTTACATCTGGCTTACTTCAGATCAGCTTGACTGTAAAGAAAATGTATGCTATGTATTCAGGGGTAGCTGTGTTGTATGCTATATATGTATGTGTTTAATCTGTACTGTTATTTAAGTGCAAGTAACAAAAGAAGAGTTGAAGTGCTGACTTGAGACCAAAAGCACTTGGTTGAAACTTCCTCAGCCACACACCTTATTGGGTGATGTGGAGGTAGCAAATGACTTAGTGCTCATCATACTTTAGTGCCTTATTATAAAAATAAAATGGGGAGAAAACTTTATACTTGCATGAATCTGACTGGAACATGATGGCATACATTGTTATCTGCAGTCTACCTTATAGGGTGATGCCCATGTAATTGCTAAATCCAGTAACTCTGTAGATATATACTAAACTGCAATGAAGCAGTTGTTTTAAGCCTACTCTGCAAATTTATACAAAGCTATCTGAGAAGTGGCCTCAATGAACTCAAATGGACTTGTTTCTGAACAGACATATATACAATTGCACTATAAATCATATGATTTACTGACCTGCAAAGTGATTTCAGTTGTTGAATCATGATCGGCATATTAATATAGCTTTATTTTATCAATCAAGATTAAACCTGATATCAACCTGGAGATACATACTGCTCTAGATGTTTAAAATTCTATATCTCTTTTTTTAATCACAGGTTAAAGTGATCCCACTCTGAATATTCAAGAAACAACTAGATATGCCCTCTCTAACACTGAGGTGGGTTAATTATCCTCACACAAGGAAGACAGATAGATTGAATTTGGAAAAGAAATTAACTCAGGTCAGTTGGTCCAATTCTGTTGCTCTTACAGACAAACCTGAAGGAATTAACCACTGAGAAGCAGAGAGACATGACCAAGACTGGCAATCATACACTGCACAAACTATAATTGTTGGTGCTATGTGAGAGTGCTCAGAAGCAACATGCGCAACTATTAAAAATCTGATGAAGGATTTAAGAGAATGATGCTTATAACTGTGGATAAATTCACTGAAAACCTGAAACATAAATCAAAAGATTTCAATAAACAACATTGCGAACAAGAGTTCTACCCAGGAGGCATACCACCCCATATATTCTTTTACCAGCATCCAGTTTGGGATCACAGTATGGTGTGTCTTCAGTACTGATCAGGTGATGCTCCAATTAAAGTAGTGAGAACCAAGTTTCATCATCCTATATCTTGGTCCTCCACTCTGTCAGAAAAAACAGTTGCAGAAAGAACAGACTGTAGCTATCCTTGTTCTATCTCTCCCTCTCTTTCTTTGTAGTGTGTGTATATGGATTATATATGATATGTTGCTCCCAAATTACAGGCAGGTAGATTGTGCATTTCCTATATGCAGCAGTACCTGTGTGTGTATGTTGTATGTCTTCGAGTCATTTCCGACTTAGGGCAAACCTAATCATGGGGTTTTCATGGCTACATTTATTCAGAGGAAGTTTGCCATTGCCTTCCCCTGAGGCTGAGAGCATGTAACTTGCCCAACATCACCCAGTGGGTTTTATGGCCAAGCATGAAATTGAACCCTAGTCTCCAGGGCTGTAGTCCAACAGTCAGATTATTACGCCACACTGATACCTAACTTTGAGTAAACATACATAAGATGAGCATGCCTTTGCATTTCTTTGTTGTTTCTTCCTGAAGATGAAAACAGTGAACTACAAACTGATTTCTCCATTTTCCTTAAACTTTAAAGTTTAGTATAAGAAGTATTATTATAAGTATAAAATTTAGTATAAGAAGGGTTATGGGCTTTAAAATTCTAGTAGCCTCCCAGTCCCTATTTCCCCCATGTCCCTTTGCATAGTCCTTCAGTTGACACCAGAGCTACTCAGCCAACAGCAAACAGAGAGTTCCCACTCACTAATGTGGACACAGCCTGTAGCTTACTTTCCTCCTTCTTAAACGTTTAAATCCAGTAAGCAAGTGTTGAGAATTAAGCTAAATTAATGTAAAGTGTTACAAGAGCAACCCAAATGAAATTGAGTAGGGTTGTTTTGCTCCATTCTGCAGCAAGAAAAAAACCACTTTATCCAAATGCTTGTTAACATATGAAAGCATTACTTTAAGAAAGATATTTCCTGTCCACCCTAACCCTGTACTCCAAGTTTGAAATGCATCAGCCCAATGTATTTGGGGCTACGTAAACCAAAAGAGCAAAATGTAATGTACTTAAAACTGTGCAGCTAGAAAAAAAGAATCACAAACTTCACTCTGCTGTAGTTTTTTAACATATCTGTAATACAGGTATACACAAAATTTTAACCTCTTAAATCTGTCTACAGATTTTTATGTATTAACTTAAGAACATATCTCTCATTCATGGAACTATTCCAGCTTTCACTGTTTATTACTCACATACCTTTCATAATCTGCATTATCTTTCAGCACAGTATGCCTTACATTTTTTTAATCTTCTCTTCTCCACCCCATCCATATCACAACCTCAGGTTTATGATTAAGTAAGTGGACTGTCCTAAGAATGCATGAATCTGGTTTTCTTATCTATTATCCTGCTGTACAAGTTTGCTCTTGTCTTCTGGAAGAAAGGCTCTATGCTTCATTCCTCTCACACTGAAACAGCTCAGCTTTCATGAATGGTGGTCAATACATTTGTGCTGTTGCTATTGTGTGCCTTCAGGTCCTTTCCAATTTATGGTAACCCTAAGATTAATTTATCATATTGTTCTCTTGACATTTGTTTGCCACTGCCTTCCTTTGAAGCTGAGTGTGTGACTTGTCCAAGGTCACCCAATGTGTTTCCACACAGCAAAGCAATGATTTGAATTCTGGTCTACCAAAGTCCAACATTCAAACCACCTTATTACATTGGATTTCAAAAGAAGGCTTGTTGATGGCTTTTGCAAGAGATGAATTAGCTATCAATGGGTTTTGTGTTGTTATGTGTTTCAAATCATTTCCAACTTCTAGAGCAGGGGTAGGCAACCTAAGGCCCAGGGGCCGGATGCGGCCCCCTGAGGCCTTTGGATTGGCCCCAGGCCGGTCCTGCCGCCGCCGCTCCCCACCACCGCAGCCACCTGCCATGATGATATTGATTATTGTTGTCATTACTTGTTCTTGGGGTTTTCTTGGCAAAATCTCCACAGGTGTTTTGCCATGGCTTTTCTGGGGCTGAGAGCATGTGCATGCATATTTTTTTAATTTTTAAATTTTTTTAAATTTTGTTTAATTTTTATTTATTTATTTATTTATTTATTTATTTATGGTGCTTCGGCCCCTCAATTGTCTGAGGTACAGCAACCTGGCCCCTGGCTCAAAAAGGTTGCCTACCCCGTTCTAGAGACTCTAAAGTGGACTTATCACAGGGTTTTCTTGGCAAGATTTCTTCAACAGGAGTTTACCATTACCCAGCATGTAATGGCTGAGAGAATGTGACTAACCAAAGGTCACCCAGTAGGTTTCCATGGTCAAGCAAAGATTCACACCCTAATCTCCCAGAGTCCTAGTCCAATGCTCAAACACGGCCTCTAAATTTGTAGAGCTGATAAAATGGAAAATGGAAGAGGGATAATGTAGCCTAAGAAATAAGTCCACAAACATTACCAGCCTTCCAAAAAATACAAGCCCACTGAGAAATGGTAGAGACAGACAAAGAGCTCCATTCCTCACCTGCCCCTATTCTGTCAGCCTGCAGGAAACTATGCATTTGTTGCTGCTGCTATGTGCCATGTTATTTCTGACTTATGGTGACCCTAAGGCAAACCTATCACAGAGTTTTCTTGCCAAGAGCTGGTCAGAGGGGGGTTGCCTTTGTCATTCTCTGAGGCTGAGAGAGTGTGATTTTCCCAAGATCACCAATGGGTTTCCATACAAGGATTCAAACCCTGGATTGATAATCCAATGCTCAAACCAGTACATCATGCTGAACCTAACTAGGCATTTGTTCTTATTAATGGCCTTCTAGTCAACTTCAGCTTATGGTGACCCCATGAATGGAAGACCTCCAAGTCACCCTGTTACCAACAGCCATGCTCAGGTCAGGTCTTGCAATTCCAGGGCATGGCTGCCTTGATTGAGTCTAACTTCCTGTAATGTGGCCTTCTTTTCCTACTGCCTTCCACCTTACTAAGTATTAGTGTCTTTTCAAGTGAGTCATCTCTTCTCATAATATGGCCAAAGTACAACAGTCTCAGTTTAGTCATCTTGCTTGTTCGGAGAGTTCAGGCTTGATTTCCTCTAGGACCCATTTATTTCTCTTTTTAGCAGGCTACAATATCCACAGAACTCTTCTCCAGCTCCACATTTCAAATGGGTTGAACTTCTTCCTTTCAGCTTTCTTCACTGTCCAGCTTTCACAACCATGCATAGAAATTGGAAATGCAATAGCACAGACAAAACTGACTTTAATATTCAATGATATAGCTTTACACCCCAGGAGCTTGTCGAGTTCCCTCATAGTTTCCCTTCCTAGTCTTCTTCTGATTTCTTGATTGCAGTCCCCTTTAAATGAACCAAGGTATAGGAAACGGAAAATTGCAAATATTCAAGCCCCATTGGCTTGAATAGCAGCATGTGCCCATGGGCGCACTCTACATGCGCACACCCTATTTTGTTCCCCTCCATTTGCCACCTGCAAATGGATGAGGGATGCAGACACCAAGTCTGCAAAAACAGAGGGCCGATTATACTGGAATGCAATTCCTATTCATCCACAGCGACCAAGCAAGTGCTTAACTATAAAGCTGAGCTGAAGATTTTTTGTGCTGTTCCTCCTTCTGGTTCACCATTAAGTCAACAGATTCCTGGCTACTCTAGTAGAACTCCCTCAGACCACAAAGTACGGCTGCTTAATGCCAAGTCAGTGACTGGGAAGAGTGTGTCTACAGGACAGCAACCAAAATGGTGAAAGGTCTGGAAACCATGCCCTATGAGAAGCGGCTTAGCCTGGAAAAGGTTAAGACAGGGACCCTGGAGAATGGTGGAGTCTCCTTCTTTAGAGGTTTTTAAACAGAGGCTAGATGGCCATCTTGTTAGGAGTGCTCTGATTTGTGTCTTCCTACATGGCAGGGGGTTGGACTAGATAGCCCTTGGGGTCTCTTCCAACTCTATGATTCTGTTCTATGATTCCAAGTGTTGTATGATCCAGGACTTCATCTTAGACAAGCAAGCTTACCTTGCATGTATAACTGAAACCTGGTTAACTGAAGAGCAGGGTTAACAGGTCAGCAGGAAAATCAACCTGAGATTGGGATCACAGCCTGTTCTGAATAGGGTTGCTCTCCCTCTGAAAGATCAGGTTCATAGCTTGGAGGGTGCTCTTGGACCCAGTGCTGCTCCTGAAAAGCCAGGTTGCTGTGATGGACAGGAGCACCTTCGCTTAGCTTCGGCTGTTGCACCAGCTGCACCCTTTCTTAGAGAAGGCAGACCTGGCCACACAGCAAGGTCATGTCTTAGTTACCTCTGCTCTACATGGGACTGCCCTTGCAAAGTATTTAGAAGCTGCATCAAGTGCAAAATACAGTAGCCAGACTGGCGTCAGGTGTGCATTTCAGAAACCATGTAACACCGATCCTGCCAGAACTACAGTGGTTTTGCTTCCAAGCTCAAGTTAAGGTGCTGGTTTGGCCTACAAAGTCCTAAATGACTTGAGGCCAAGATATCTGAAAGACTACTTTCTCCCATATGAACCTGTCAGAAATTTGAGATCTTCAGAAGAGGCTTGTTGCATGACCCAAGACTTTATGAAGTTTGGTTGCTGGGTACACATAACAGAGGTTTCTCTATACCAGCACCTCAACTGTGGAACTCCCTATCCAAGAAAGTTAGGCTGGGCCCCATCTCTTTTAAGCTCCTGGCCAGCAGGCAAAACATGCTGTTCCACATGGCATTCAGTGTTTGAAACTGCTATTTTAACTGTTTCAAAACTGGATTCTATGATTATTTTTTTAGACTGCTTTCAGGAGTTTTTAAAAAGTATATTTTAATGTGTTTTTAAAATGTTTTTATATTTATATTGTTTTAATTAGTTTTCTTTTTTCACTGCCTCAGGAGCCCTTGCGGGCTGAGATGATACAGAAAAACTTTTCCATTTCATCCTTCTCTGTCTAGGAGGAATTCCACAATGTCCTCCCTTTTGAGCAGGACAGAGAAGCATGAACTGATCTTTCTAGGAGGGTTTTTAGCTTCTTTTTTTGGGTCATGTCCTCCCTTTTCCTGGAAAGTCCTCTATTTTACAGTGCTTTGTCCTCCTTTGTGGTGAGGACACCTGGTCACCCTGGGAGAAAAGGATCCTGTAACCAGTGTGACGAGACCTCCTCCTTTTCCAGGACACATCCTCCATTTCAACCTAATCTCCAGAAGTAGTTCCACATCATCTACGCTGTAGAAATAATGCAGTTTTACACCACTTTTAAGTGCTGCAGCTCCATCCTATGAAGAGACAGTGTGCATAGTTGGACTAAAGACTCTCGAGACCAGGGTGCGATTTCACACTCGGATATGAAACCCACTGAATAACCTTGGGCAAATCACATTCTCTCAGCCTCAGGGGAAGGCAAAGGCAACCCCTCCTCTGAACAACTCTTGCCAAAAAACTCAATGATAGGTTTGCCTTAGGGTCACCGTAAGTCAGAAAGAACTTGAACACACAGCAGCAGCAGCAGCAAAGCTCCATCTTAGGGGATTTGTGGTTTTACAAGGCCTTCTCTGCCCAAGAGTACTGGTGCCTCACCAAATGAACAATTTTGCTTTTAGCATATTAGTATATTATTCTAGTATTTTAGCATTTTATAGTGTTGTGTTTGATCATTCACTTTTGACTATATATGTCTGCTGTGCTGCCCTTTGGTGAAAGTTATCATCATCCTCATCTGAAAAGAGTCAGGAGAAGGTGAACTGCAAGATCTCCTCCTCTCCCTGCCTTCCTAATCTCTGCCACAGAAAACAGGGGAAGAAGGATCCTGGAATCAGGGTGACCAGAGGTCCTCCTTTTTTCCAGGACCTGCTCCATTTTCAACCTGCTCTGACCAGGAGAAATTCCTAATCTTTATAGGAATGTTTTTAACTTTAATTTTGTCATATCCTACGTCAACCTCCTATCCAGGAGGAATTCCACAATGTCCTCCATTTTGAGCATTCCCAAGAAGCATGTATTTACATTTCCAGGAGTGCTTTGAGCTTTTCTTTGGTCACATCCTCCCTTTTCCTGAAAAGTCCTGCATTTTATGGTGCCTTGCCTTCCTATGCAGTTAGGACTCCTGGGAAAGAAAAATTCTAGAACCAGGGTGACCAGAACTCCTCCTTTTCCAGAACCTGTCCTCCATTTCAGCCTACTCTGTCCAGGAGGAATTCCACAAAGTCCTCCATTTTGAGCAGGACTGAGAAGCATGAATTGATCTTTCTAGGAATGTTTTAGCTTTAATCTTGTCATGTCCTCCATTTCAACCTACTGTCCAGGAGGAATTTACATTTATAGACAGGGAGATCATACACGTCCTCCCTTTCTAGGGCCTGTCCTCCATTTCAACCTACTGTCCAGGAGGAATTCCACAATGTCCTCCATTTTGAACATAAATTTACATTTATAGACAAGGAGATCACACACATCCTCCCTTTCTAGGGCCTGTCCTCCATTTCAACCTACTGTCCAGGAGGAATTCCACAATGTCCTCCATTTTGAACATATTACAAGGAGATCATACACGTCCTCCCTTTCTAGGGCCTGTCCTCCATTTCAACCTACTGTCCAGGAGAAATTCCACAATGTCCTCCATTTTGAACATGTTACATTTATAGACAAGGAGATCATACACGTCCTCCCTTTTCTAGGGCCTGTCCTCCATTTCAACCTACTGTCCAGGAGGAATTCCACAAGGTCCTGCTTTTTGAGCATTAATTTACATTTATAGACAAGGAGATCATACACGTCCTCCCTTTCTATGGCATGTCCTCCATTTCAACCTACTGTCCAGGAGGAAT
>CM034701.1:362377656-362389838 GCA_020142125.1 Phrynosoma platyrhinos
GCTAACAAGTCTAAAACAATCCAAGTTAAAATGGTATGAAACGTTAAAAATACAGTTTAAAAAACAATTGTATTATTATTATGTTTATTATGTTTATTTCTATCCTGCCTTTCTCCCAGTACAGGGGTTCAAGGTGGCTAACAACTCTAAAACAATCCAAGTTAAAAACGGTATAAAACATTAAAAATACAAAATTTAAAAAACATTATTATT
Organism: Phrynosoma platyrhinos; assembly: GCA_020142125.1. NCBI lineage: Eukaryota > Metazoa > Chordata > Lepidosauria > Squamata > Phrynosomatidae > Phrynosoma > Phrynosoma platyrhinos. Next base: position 362,377,870 of record CM034701.1, read on the forward strand.
ATTATTATTATTATTATTCTATGTATTTCTATCCCGCCTTTCTCCCAGTACAGGGATTCAAGGTGGCTAACAACTCTAAAACAGTTTAAGTTAAAACGGTATAAAACATTAAAAATACAAAGTTAAAAAACTATTATTATTATTATTATTATGTTTATTTCTGTCCCACCTTTCAGGGACTCAAGGCGGCTAACAACTCTAAAACAGTACAAATTAAAATGGTATAAAACATTAAAAATGCAAAGTTTAAAAAACAATTATTATTATTATTATTACCCCACCGTTTCCCTAAACTGGGACTCAGGGCGGCTCACAGCATTTGAGAAATAGCAGTAACAATTGAAAGCATACAAAAATAGTACATTAAAACAATTAAATTACACTCGTCCCTCCACATTTGCAGCTTTGGCTTTTGCGGATTTCATTATTCACAGATTTTATTAATATGTTCTTTCTAGGAATGTCTAGGTCCTCCAGCACAACTCTGTGGTCAATTTAACCAAAAGTGGTACTGAAGGACCTAGAAATTCCTAGAGAGAACACTCCACGAGGCATTTGTATCTAATTTTATGGTCAGTGTCTGGCAGATGTTGACCACAGAGTTGCACTGGAAGATCTAGATTTCCAAAGAGGTGTTCTCTAAGTTAAAAACATAGCACTTTTGTTATTTGCATTTTTTCCACATTGACAGGAGTCCTGTACCCCTAACCCCAGCGAATATGGAGAGACAACTGTATTATTATTATATTTATTTATATCCTGCCCTTTTCCATAAACTGAGACTCAGGACAGCTCATAACATTTGAAAAACAGTAGTAGTACAATTAAAAGCATACAAATATAGTTCACTTTAAAACAGAATTTAATTATTACAATATTAAAACAAAGTTACATGTTAAAAAAATAAAATACAATTAAAAACATAATTGTTTTTTTTAAAAAATACTTTAAAATAATACATTTTCTTAGACATGTCTTTCTTTAATCTCTGCCTAAATCCTGGTTTAGTCCTGGCTAGAAAGACCTGGAAATATGGAGGAAATAGATGTGTCTTTTTTTAATCTTGACCTAAATCCTGATTTAATCCTGGCTAGTGCAGACAGACCCTCTCCAAATGTGGGGGGAAATAGATGTGTCTTTCTCTGCTGAGGTGCTTAAATTCTTAGAAAAATGACATTAAGTTTTGCCTAAATCCTGTTTTAGCCTAGCTAGAGCACTCCCAGGGAATCCATTGGATTTATCAAAATATGGGGGAGGCTCCAAAACACTACAGAAATAATCCAGTTTGAGACTGCTTTAACTGCGCTGGCCCAATGCTAGGGAATCCTTTGAATTGTAGTTTATTGTGGCTAAATGTCTCACAAAACTACAATTCCCAGAATTCCACAGCATTCAGCCAGGCCAGTTAAAGCAGTATCAAACTGTATTATTTATGCAGTGCGTTTTGGACCTTAGTGAAATTTAATTTTCTAAATGCCTATTTTATGTTAGCCTAAAACAAACAAACAAATAAAAAGGTTATAACTAGGTAGATTAGTTTAAGTAGAGTTTAAGATAGATAATAGGCGCCCACTGTATCCCAAAAGTCATTCCTGGTGTTAATTTTCAGCAACATACGTAACCAAAGGGATCAATCTGTTCTTTTATCAGGAGCAATGTTTTTCCTGGCAGTGTGCTGTATAGGGAGGGATAGAGAAGAGGTATCAGAGAATAAAGATGGTGAAAGGAATAGAGGAAAAAATAGCTCTGGATGCAACCCTTGCAGGCTTCAGTCCCTAACAGCAAAACCTCAAGTAAATGTGACTCCAAACAGGGGGGGGAAGTTGGTAGCCTATTTTATGCCATGGCTACTTATGTGCCGAGTGTTATAAGGTATCATGTAATCCAGTGGTTCTCAACCTTTCATCATTCCCTGTTCTTCTGGACTTCAGCTTCCAGAATCCCTAAATATTGACCATGCTGGCTAGAATTTCCAATAGCTGATTTAAGTGTATCAAATAATTTCTTAAAATCTCTTCATACATAGACTTCATGTGCTCAGCGAACATTTCATGTGAGGGAATGACTTCTTATACATGTCTATGTGTAGGAAACATATGCAGGGGGTAGCCATTTTAGCCATATAGCAAAGTACAATAATGCCCAAAATCCACAAAACTGATACCTTTAATCAGTCAACCAAAATGCACAAAATATATGATGTTTGCATAGATATACTTCCAAAGAGCATCAATAACACTTTGAGAAAATGCAAGCCTTGTGACTAACATCGTCCTTTTATAATTTTTTTCTCCTGTATGATTCTTAACACTTTCGCCTGAAGAAGCAGCCAGTGGAGCTTTGAAAGTTTGCATCATGTATTTTGTTCATTTTGGTTGGCCGATTAAAGGTATCACTGTTTTGTGGATTTTGGATGTCTACATGTGTACAGCTTCTCAGGATTCCCCTCATTTTGGATTGTGAGATCACATTAGAACAACAGTGGTTCCAAAGTTTGATACGCAGCAGCCAGTATTGCCATGACAACTTCAACAGTTCTCCAGGACTATCCCAATTTAACTTCCAGAGGGCAGATCCTACCTTAATTGCTCACTGACAATATTTTCATTTGAAGTTCAAACTACATGTGGAGCAGCAACATGGCTATAAGGTTTGTTGTTTGTTGGTTAATTCTGTATATAGAAACTGAATGGTTGTTTACCCCAGTTCTGCATATGTTCACTTGGAAGGCTGCCCCACTTTGCTCAGTAGGGCTTACTCTTAAGTAATTGTGCACAGAACTGCAGCCCTAGTAAAAGTATTCAAAAGCCCTAATTCAGTGGAGCAAATTCCCAAGCATACATAGAATTGCATCTTTGTGATTTTTTCTGTACATATATTGAAATGGTTTATAGTCTGTATACACAATATCAGCTCAATTTTGTATTTAACACAATTTTCTTACTGGTATATAACCTCTTATAGCATATTCAGGGGTAGCTGTGTTGGCCACGCAGCAAAATACAACAAAATCCAATATCTTCAAAAGAGCAATACCATTATTGGCCAACCAAAATGCTGAAAATACATCATGTAAGCCAGGGATAGTCAATCTTTTTGAGCCGGGGGCCGGGTTGCTGTCCCTCAGACAATTGGGGGGTGGGGGCCTGAAGCACCAAAAATAAATAAATAAATAAATAAATAAATATTTTTTTAAAAAAATATGCATGCACACTCTCTCAGCCCCAGAAAAGCCATGGCAAAACCCCTGTGGAGATTTTGCCAAGAAAACCCCAAGAACAAGTAATAACAACAATAATCAATATCATCAGTATTGATGGATGTGGCAGCGGCAGGACCGGCCTAGGGCCGGTCCAAAGGCCTTGGGGGGCCGCATCCAGCCCCTGGGCCTTAGGTTGCCTACCCCTGATGTAAGCTTTCAAAGCTTCACTGGTTTCATCAGGCAGAGATGTTAAAAAAATTATTGCACAGATTTCTTAAGCCACAAGGTGATGATGGCCCCATATCAGCCCATGGAGAATACATTGACATTTCTTTTTGTACAAACAGAATTTGATGCATCTCTTGTTAAAAGGCACCTTAAGAGGCTGTCACAAAAGGGAAATAATAATTCATTCAAGGCCGATAATGTGCTTTTTTGCTGGACTCATTCCTATTCCTAGGAAGGACTCCCAAGCAAGCCTCAGTGAAATGGGGTGAAAAAAATTAACAGAACCTGCATAGGAAAACCTCCCTGTGTTATTTAGAAAGAAAATATTTGTTTAAATTTATATCCCACTCTGCATATATGTTATTACAAACAAACAATGTTTGAAAGAGGAACACACTCCCTCCTCAGAGTGGTGGAGTCTCCTTCTTTGGAGGTCTTTAAACAGAGGCTGGATGGCCATCTGTCAGGGATACTTTGATTTTGAGTTCCTGCATGGCAGGGGGTTGGACTGGATGGCCCTTGGGGTTTCTTCCAACTCTATGATTCTATGAATATATCAAAACAAGCTATGAACAAATCTACAAAACCAGTGTAAACGTATTTCCCACCTGATGCTCATACTATTTGTGGGACTACTGGAAAAGTATCAGGCTGTAGTAGTCCATTCACATAAAAAAAAAGTTTCTGGTCCTGTGACACCACTATTAAGTCCACATTATGGCTGTTTGTGGTAGGTATTTGCTGGCACTGAAGAAAGTCAGAAGATCAGTTTGCCAAAGACACAATAGAATCTGGTCTGGCCAGGCTACATCAGAAATTCAGCAGATGATCATGGGCTCAAGAAATAGATGAATCAGCCCAATTGCTATTCACTACAGTAAAATGTATTTTCAGATGTATTCAGCTTTGAAATGTAGGAAGCCTTAGAGTGATACATCCAAGCTGTTTGCCTTAATGTACAAGAACACATTAAGACCATAGCTTGAAATGAAAATTAAGAGAAGAGTGAAACAAATAGACTGGAATTCCCCAACCCTTAGGAACTGGGTAAGAGAGCCAGCATAGTGTAGTGCAGGGGTAGGCAACCTTTTTGAGCCGGAGGCCAGGTTGCTGTCCCTCAGACAATTGGGGGGCCGAAGCACCATAAATAAAAAATGTAAAAAAATAAAAAAAAAATGCATGCACACTCTCTCAGCCCCAGAAAAGTCATGGCAAAACCCCTGTGATTTTGCCAAGAAAACCCCAAGAACAAGTAATAACAATAATCAATATGATCATGGCAGGCGGTGGCGGCGGCGGGGGACGGTGGTGGCAGGACCGGCCTGGGGCCGGTCCAAAGGCCTCAGGGGGCCGCATCCAGCCCCCGGGCCTTAGGTTGCCTACCCCTGGTGTAGTGGCTTGAACACTGGACTAAGACTCTGGAGACCAGGGGTCAAATCCATGTTTGGCCATGGAAACCCACTGGGTGACCCCCCCCCTTGAACAAATTCTGCCAAGAAAACCTTGTGATAGGTGTACCTTATGTGTGCCTTGTTTTCCTCCAAGTCGTTTCACTTATGACAACCCACAGGTTTTCTTGGCAAGTTTCTTCAGACCTTAGTGTCACCATAGTCAGAAAGCACTTGAAGGCACACAGCACCACCAAAGGAGGAAATTATGGTAAACACTGCTTTCCCATATCACAATTCAATTCAAAGTACTGCTCATGACCAATAAAAGTCCTATATGGTTCAGGTTCCAATTATCTGAAAAACCTTCTCTATCTCTATGAGCCAGTGTGAGGCTTAAGCTCCTTGCAGGGCAGCTTCCTCTCCATCCCACTATTGTCAGAAGCCCATTTGGTCAGGATGCTAGAGAAGGCCTTTTTGGTAGCTGGTCCCAGATTACAATTCCCTTCCACAGGAAGTCAGGCTTGCTCCCTCTCTGCTCCCCTTCCACCATCACTTAATGGCCTTTGCATTTGATTATCAATTGGTTGTGCAGAAATATCTTTTAACAGGATATGTGCTTTAATTTTATTATGTTTTTAAATGAATGGTACTCTTTTAATTTACTGATGCTATCATGCTTGTATCATGTTTGTGATGACGCAATAACTTACCTTTTTTAACATTAGGATTTTTTTTTAACTGTGTTGTGTTTTAACATTCTTACAAATCATCTTGGATTCCATTTCCAGAGAAAGATATGACACAAATAAATAAATGTGGGAAAGATTATTTAAAAGCAGAATCAACCAAACACCTGTATAACAATAGTTCTGATCAAGAACTATTGAACTCCCACTGAATTCTGTTTAGGAATTATGCACAGTTTAGTCATACCTAACATGTAAATCCTTATTAGAGAAAAGAAAGCCAAGAATTGCCAGTTTCCAGTAATACCTACACGTTTGAATGGATATATAAAAAGCCCTAAACTTTATGATACAGCTTTACTGGCACCTGTTGTTTTTTTCTTTAAGTTTGGCTGAAGGCTGAACTGTTTTTCAGCCTAGCCTACCTCATAGGATTCAACACCAAAATCCTGTAATAAAGTGCAGAATAAAATCTAATAATGAAACCAGCATCTTAAATACAGTGAGCCAATGTGGTATAGTGGTTTCAGCATTGGACTAGGACACTGGAAGACCAGGGTTTGAATCCTCACTCAACCACAGAAACTCCACTGGGTGACCCTGGGCAAGTCACACTCTCTCAGCCTCAAAGGCAAACCACCGCCACCATCACCCACGAACAGATCTTGCCAAGAAAACCTCCATTAGTTCATCTTAGGGTCACCATAAGTCAGAAATGACTTTTAGGCACACAAGAACAAACTTAAATACAAATAGAAACATGATATATAAAGAGGATGAAAAATATTTATTTAAAATATAAAAACAAAACAAGTTCCAGCACCATGGAACATGGAGCCACTGCAGTTTAAAGTAGTGTCAACCTGGATCATTCCTGCAGTGTGGATGCAGCCCAGGCAAGGCATGTGGAAAGGCAAGGGATTATGGCCCTTTGCTACAGTTCTTCAATATGAGAAACCAGCAAGAAGAGCCAATATGGAAATACCATGGCAACAGAAAAGCGAAAGCATGTTTGTCTCTGTCTGCCCTTTGTGATAGTTCCTCTGCATCTGAGAAAGGAGTCTCATGTCTTGGAAAGCTCCTGAGACCAACTTCTCTCTTTCTGTTAGTCTCAAAGAGATGCATCACAAAAGGACAGTTCCCAGAATCCCACTGCATGGAGCCAGGATGGTTTAAAGCAGTGTCTACCTGGATTATTCCTGCAGTGTAGATGCAACCCAAAGGAGTGTGGAAAGACCTCCTTGCTTCCCAGGGTCTTTCAGGCTTTCCTCAGGCAAGGTCTTCAAAGCCTTCAAGGTCTTCAAAACTTTCCTGAGGTGAGTTTCCTGAGTTTCCTTCAAAACTTTCCTGAGGTGAGTTTTTTCAGGCTTTCCTTAACTTCAAGGTCTTCCAGGCTTTCCTCAGGTGAGGTCTTCTCAGCTTTCCTCAGCTTCAGGGTCTTTCTCAGCTTAGAGGTCTTCAAGGCTTTCCTCAACATCAAGGTCTTCCAGACTTTCCTCAGGCAAGATCTTCCAAACTTCCAAGTCTCCCAGGCTTTCCTCATGTGAGTTCTTTCAGGCATTCCTCAGCTTCGAGATCATGCAGGCATCCCTCAACTTTGAGGTCTTTCAGGTTTTCCTCAGGCAAGGTCTTCCAAACTTCCTTCAGCTTCCCTCAACCTCAAGGTCCCCCAGGGCTTCCTCAGTCGAGGTTTTGGCTCAGATACTGGAGAAACATGTTGCCCAGCCGGGGCAGGTCCTCCTCTCCTTCTCCGGGGTTCATCTTGGCGTAGCTGAGGAACTGCCTCCGAAGCCGGCTCAGCTCGGCCAGGCTGACGGGGCGGCGGAGCAGGAGCCCCTGAGGCGCCTCGGGTCTTCCTCCTCCTCCTCCTGGGGCCGCCATTCCCTCCAGGGCGATTGGGACGAACTCCCCGGGCTGGGCCCCGTTCCTCTGGGCCTCCATGAGGGCGGCCAGGGCGTCCTGGGTGAGGCGGTCGAGCCGGTGGAGGAAGCCGGCGGCCTGGAGGGGCTGGGCCCGAGTGGAGCGGTTGGGAGCCGGAGGGCGGCGCTCGAAGAGGGCGGCGCGGATCTCGGGCACCGGCAAGGGCTCGGCGGGGTCGGCGGGAGCCACGAAGAGAGGCCGGTCCCAGCGGTTGCGGGAGTCCGGGGGCTCCAGGGGAGGCCTGTCCGGCCGAGGGGCGCCTCCCGGGCAGAGGAGGAGGCAGTGCGGGGTCTGGGCCTGCTTGCTGAGGCAGAAGAGCTCGTAGCGGAAGCTCTTCAGCTCGCTCCCGCCGTCCACGATCACCACCGAAGACGACGACGCCCGACCGCGGCCCAGCAGCCGCTCCGCCTCAGCCCGCAAGGCCGAGCGGCCCTCGCCGGCCGACGCCTCGGAGACCACGGAGACCTCGCAGCCCTCAGAGGCCTCGGCCAGCGCCGCCCTCAGCTCCTCCGCCCGGCGGGTCTTGCCGCTCCCCGGTAGGCCGCACAGCAGCACCAAAGGCATCGCCACCACCGTCGCCTCAGCTTGCCGTCACGGTTTCCGGTGCTCTCGCCCTCAAATGAAATGGCGGCAATGACGTTTCCGGTTAAACAACCCTGAACAAACAGGGCGCCTTAGCTCTTCTTCGGCATAGCAGCGCCTTCGTCTCAGCGCCGAGACTTCCGTTGCTGGGCAATAACGCCCCCTGCCCTCAACCAAGGTGGCGGCAAGGGCGTTTCCGGTGAAACACCCTGAACAAACAGGGCGTCTAGATCTTCAGCAGCATAGCGCCTTCGCCCTAGCGACCCGGCTTCCGTTGCTGGAAGATGAGGGCCCCCTCGCCCTCAAACAAGATGGCGGCAGCGGCGTTTCCCGTGAAGCAACCCTGAACAAGCATGATGGGCATGTAATCCCCAATGACTCCCTATGGCTAAGTATTCTCCAATGGTTCTCTATGAGCAAGTATGGTTTTCCTATGGACAATCCTGTCATTGGTTTTTAGTACGTCCCGCCAAAACTTGCTCCCCGTGAGGCATGATAGGAATGGCAGAATCGTGGAACGCTACACCTGGTGTAAACGAACCCGGAAGTCTAGGTGGTAGTGAGTTTAACTTTTTTTTATACCTCTATGGTCGACAAGTGGGAGAAGACGGCGAAACTACAATTCCCATGAGCCTCCGCGGAAGTGGCGGCGAGGCCTTCCTCTGTGGGAGGCGCTTCCTCCCGTTCCCGCTCCTTTGGGTCCGCCGAAGGGAAGCTGGAACCGGAGCTCCGGTGGAGGAGAGGCAGCGGCAGCCGGTGGTTGGGCGGCCCTCTGCGATGCCCCCTTTAGAGGGCGGGCGCCGGGAGGGAGAGGAGCGCCGGCCGAAGGAGAGCGAAGGCGTCCCCCCGGAGGTGAGGCTGAGGGAGGGGCCTAAGGCCGGCTGCACACTGCAGCTCCCATCATCCCCAGGACTGGGGGCAGATGAGGCCCAAACATGTCCCAGCGAGAGGTTCCGCGCTGCTTACGTTGTGTTTTCATATATATAATTTATATAATATATATGTATATACACACACAGAAGTTAAAACTCATAATCTAAAACACCTAAATCTAAAATTTTATGGAAATGGAATGTATTTGATATGAGTTTGTCTTTTGTTTTTGGAATTACTGATAATAAAAATATTTTTTAAACTATAAAAATTAAAATAAAAACCATATATATATGTGTGTGTGTGTGTGTGTGTGTTTTACATTACAGATAGATAGATTGTATTACCTATCTATCTATTATATATATATGGTTTTTACTTTAATTTTTATGGTTTTTAAAAATATTTTATTATCAATATATAGAAACATCTTGTAGCACCTTTGAGACTAACTGAAAGAAAGAAAGACCTGTACAGACTGCCAGAAATAATCCAGCTTGAGACCACTTTAACTGCCCTGGCTCAATGCTAGGGAATCATGGGAATTGTAGTTTTTTCTGAGACATTGGGCCTTCTCGGTAAGAGAGTTCTGGTGCCACAATAAACTACAGTTCCCATGATTCCCTAGCACTGAGCCAGGGCAGTTAAAGTGGTCTCAAACTGGATTATTTCTGGCAGTCTGTTCAGGCCCTTAGTTTCCAAGGTGCTACAGGATTTCTCTACGTCCTGATTCTACAGAGGGACACAGCTATATCTTTGAATGTTTATTATCAGTAATTCCAAAAACAAAAGACAAACTCATGGTCCCACAGAATTCTGTAGTGTCGATTCTTGCAATGGTGGCCCAGAATTGCCAGACAGCTCCTTCAGTTTCTTGGCAGGAATGTACAGGAGGAGGCTTTCTCTTCTCTCTCACACACATCACTTAAGAGGTGTATTATTATTAGTTATTAATATTATTTTCTTTATTTATGGGATTTTTATCCCATGTTTCTCCCAAAATGAGATTCAAGGGGGCTAAAGGGATTGCCTGGAGTTCTATGGGATTATCTGGAACAATTACTAAGGAAAGTTAAAGAAAAGAGTGTAAAGGCAGGCATACTGCTGAACGTAAATACAGGAAAAGAGATTCCACCTCAACATTAGGAAGAACTTCCTGACTAAGAGCTGTTTGACAGTCAAATATACTCCCTCAGAGTGTGGTGGAGTCTCCTTCCTTTGTGGCTTTTAAACAGAGGCTGGATGGCCATCTTTCGGGGATGCTTTGATTGTGAGTTCCTGCATGGCAGGGGGTTGGACTTGATGGCCTTGTAATCTCTTCCAACTCTTATGATTCTGTAAAAAAAAAAAAAAATGACCATCAAGGACCTACATAAATTCAATCTAGGCAACAAGGAAATCGAATTAGTTAAAGAATTCATGTACCTTGGATCAAACATTGATCAGAATGGTGACTGCATTCGAGAAATAAGGAGAAGATTAGGAATGGGAAGGGCAGCTATGAAAGAACCAGACAAGATCCTAAAAAGTAAGGATATACAACTGAGCACTAAAGTTAGAATCGTACAAGCCATTGTATTCCCCATCACCACGTATGGATGTAAAAGCTGGACAGTGAAGAAAGCAGATAAGAAGAAAATCAACTCATTTGGGATGTGGTGCTGGAGAAGCAGGCTGAAGATACCATGGACAGCCAAAAAGACAAACAAATGGGTCCTTGAACAGATCAAGCCTGAAATCTCCTTGGAAGCCAAGATGATAAAACTGAAGCTGATGTACTTTGGTCACATCATGAGAAGACATGAATGAATGAACTGGGTATAGAGGGAAAAGGTTTGTCCTTTTGCTGGACAGAGACAAGGGTCTGTTACCTGGATTGCCTCCTCAGCCTCAGAGGGAGAGAGGCAGGCCAACTCCATCAGGCCTAGCCTAGACTAAGAAGAAGAGCCCTCCCTCCAGTCCATCTGCTATGGTCCAGGCCTCAGAGGGAGAGAAGAACTGCTGGACCTGATCCCCTTCCCCTCTACCATTCCCTTCTCCTTTTGTATCATGTCTTTTTAGATTGTAAGCATAAGGGCTGGGAACCGTCTAAGCCGCTCTTAGAGCCTTTGTGGCTGAAGAGGGGGGTATAAATACTCCAAATAAATAAATAAATGAAATGCTGGAAAAAGGAATAATGCTGGGAAAGAGAGAAGGTTGTAGGAGGAGAGGAAGATAGACAAATGGATAGACTTAATTAGGGAGGTCAGGGGCATGAATGAAATTACAGGACCTCAACAGAGCCGTGAAGGACACGGGAGCTTGGAGAGGTCTCAGCCACAGAGCAAAAGCAAAGCAGCTTCATTTATATACCGCTTCATACCACGCTATGGGATGTCTAAGTGGTTTACAACTGTAAGCTTATTGCCCCCCAACAGTTGGGTACTCGTTTTAGCGACGTCAGAAGGATGCAGGCCTGAGTCTAGCCTGAGCCCTGGCTAGTATTGAACTCGCAACCTTGTGGTCTATGAGTGAGTGACTGCAGGACAGGCATTTAACCACTGCGCCACCAGGCTCCACAGGGTTGCCATGAGTTGGGATTGACTTGAAGGTGGTTAACAACAACAACAACGGGATTCGAGGTGGCTAAGGAGAGCCAGCGTGGCCCAGTGGTTTGAGTGTTGGACTATGCTTCTGGAGACCAGGGTTCAACTACTGCTCAGCCATGAAACCAACTGGGTGACCTTGGGCAAGGCACACACTCTCAACCCCAGAGAAACTGAACAAATCTTGCCATGAAAACCCCATGATAGGGTTGCCATGAGTCAGACACAACTTGAAGGCACACAACGAACAACAACTTTTTAGTAGACAGAGGGTTGCACTATTATACAGTGTGAACAAAAACAATATTACACTGTTTGAATCAGAGCTTGGAAAAGCTCTTTTGGGGCCTTCAAGCCCAATCTTCCCAGCCAGCATGCCCTGCTTTCTTAAGGAGTCTGCAGTTTGTAGTCCAAAAAAATAGCTTTTCAGAGCTTTGGAGGGTGGATCTGCCGGCAGCTAGTGGGCATAACAGTGAAATGGATCTTCCAGTATATAGTCTAT
>CM034701.1:362398984-362437305 GCA_020142125.1 Phrynosoma platyrhinos
GTGATAGAACTCAACACATCCATATATCAGGGCCCTTTATATATTGGAGTGTGTGGCTGCTGCAAGTCTCAGGGAGGCACTAGCCTGCACAGCCCCACAAATCTCTCTCAAGTTATTTTGACATCAGGGGTACCTGTTTGGATACACCACTCTAAGGGCTTTCAAACAGGCTGTCTCATTAGGAGCATATGGTTAGGGGGAAACATGCTGGTTGAGATAACTTTTCCTTTTAATATCGGGGCTAAGGATACATGTATGCTAAAAGCTTAAATATTCAGAACAGCCACCCCCTAACCCCTAGAAGAGCCTGGGCTAATGACATCTGCAGCACTTTCATGGAACAACAGTCAGCACTGTATTGCCACTGAACTCAAGTTGTGGAACAGAAGAGTCTTAATAACTGAAAAGCAACATATCCTGATATGCTGGACTAGAACACAGTAAACCAAATATTTCTAGGTGCATCTATGTAGCAAATCTAAATCATGTTGCGGGACAAAATCAGAAGCAACAGCAAAATATGTATGGGGGTGTATTTAGATTTTAAGCTTGGCTAGGAGTGCACTTCTCGAAAACAACCCATGTGTCCTCTGAGCAACTTTTTTTAGCATGGAAATGTCAGTTATTTTGCGACTGCACCAATAAAATTTAGTAACGTACAATTAATTTCAGCATTTGGGACTCCAGGCACAAAAAAAGCTGGGGTGACCACATGTTGGCTACACTTGAATTTTTTAAAATGGCTATTTCTCTCACCAAAGATTCCAAAACCAAGTGACTATGGGATATAAGTACTTCAAAGGATTGAAAATTGTCTAAGCTACTGAGTCAGAATAAGCATAACAATTTTCACAATAGTACAAGTAAACAGTTGGGTCGCTATAAGGTTTATGTCCAAAAAGTACTCTTAGCATTTATAAATAATATATTCCAAGAATAGTACATATTTTTCCCAACCCAAAATTGACTCCAAGGAGCTAGTTTTCCACCTGTTGAGCATTTGAAATGGGGGAAAAAACCCACTGTTCTGGTAATGAAAAATTATTTACAGCTGCTCAAGGCTCACTTCCAGAAGCTGTTGTGGCCCACCAGGTGATCAGAGGAATCAAAAATGACTTCCAACCACTTCAGCATATCCATCTCAGCCTAAATAAATAGTCTCATGTTGAAAATAAACATTAATCCCCTTCTCAAAATTTGAAAGTGAAACTTTATTGCTAAAAAGCTATAAGCCATCACAAAATGTGTTGTTGTTTGACTTTATGTTGTTTTTAAGGTATCTGGCCAAGAACAGTCTCCAAGAGGTAATAGGATACTCACTATCCCTATTTGGCCTCGAAGCCTTGGCATTTCTCAGGACTGTATGTATGAGGAGCAGGAGAAGCAGCTGGGAAAAGAGAAAGGTAAATTTCTGTCTTGATATCTGGATTGGCTTTCTGACCATTTCACTTGCTTTCTGAGATGTTTATAATTGTGTTTGCTAACAGGAGCTCAGGCCTAAACATGTAAGTGTATTGGGAACACATCAAGAGTCAAAACATTTATAGATGTTTGCAGTACTCTTGCATGAATTCAGTAGAACTAACAGAAAATACAGTTCACTGTTGTTTTGGCCAAGCAGCTATAGATCAACTCATGACGAAGTTGGAGTTCAGTAGATAAGCAACAGCTGTAGGGCTTTCTCAGCAGGGTGGGGGGGGAGGTCCATTGGTTGTGGAGAGCACATCCTTAGCATGTGGAACAAGGTTGGGCAACTTCAGTCCCTGCATCTACAGTAAATCCAGCCTTTTTGAGATTCCAGTATACCCCACACCTTCCACAGATGTTACACCCCTTCACCATCACACTGTCATTTAGTAGTTTCCCAGCTTTTTAAATGTTTCCCCTATTCTAAAAGGCTGAAATGACTCTCCTGAGGTGTAGTTGGCAGTAAGAGCCTTTAATTCTCAGACTTATCCTTTTTGCTTGTGAAGGCCCTCAATAAAATTCATCTCTTAGAATAAAAGCATTTCCACACCACTGATGCAGAACAAGAGCAAGCAAAGTGTAGCCTTATAGATGTTCCTGAACTGCAGCTCCCAGCAATCCTTACTATTAGGTATTCTGGCTAGGATGGATGAGAGTTGTAGTTCAGTAACATCTGGGGGGCTGCACTTTGCCCATTCTTAATGTAGACCCAATTCCTGTCATATTTAGGATTTTTTGTTACTGTTTTTAAGTTTGGCAACAAGTGATGTGAAAAATTGGCACCTGAGACCCTAGCCATCTGCTGTTGTTCAGTGTAGACATTGGTCCAAAACAGACTGCAGAAATAATCCAGTTTGAGACCGCTTTAACTGCCCTGTCTCAATACTAGGGAATTCTAGAAACTGTAGTTTTGTGAGACAGTCTCTGTCAGAGATCTGGTACCACAATAAACCACCCAGGATTCCCTATCACTGAGCCAGGGCGATTAAAGCAGTCACAAACTGGATTATTTCTGCATTGTGTTTTGGACCAATATTTGAGAAGATGGACAAGTAGTGACCAATTGTAAGACAACTTCCTATAATACTGTGCTTCTCTCTCTCTCTCTCTCTCTCTCTCTCTCTCTCTTTTTTTTTTTTTTTTTTAAGATAAAGAAGAGATTGAAGAAGAAAGTTCAAAAAATTCAGAGGAGATCATAGTTGTAGCAAAAAGGTAAATTTTGATAAGTTTGCTGTCTCATTAGCAGATTTCAGTCCATGAAAACTTGGATTTTGTTGGCATTATAAAAATGCAGAAATAAAATTTGTGCTATAACTAAATGTTATATACAGTCTTGTACAAAACAAGCATGAATTATATAATGTAATTTGACGTGGGTGTTATCTACACCATAGTTTAGTCTTTACATGGATAGGCTTCGGGCTTGTTCACTCCCTTCTTATTCTCCAATAAAGCCATAGGAAGAAAAATCAGAAAAATGGTTTTTGTTTTTAATTAACTGTAATTTGTTGCTATATTCAAATCCAAACAAGCTTTGGTTACTGTTAACTGTGGTCTGTGCAAAGAAGGTAGGCTCACTAATGGCAATTGAAAGTTGTTAAGGTCAGTCATGGATGAAGTCAATTAGAGTTCATCCTAGTTTGGGTATAATATACTTCTGATTTCCTTCTCACCATGCTAGGGGTGGAGGAAGTAGGAAGAGCATTCAAATTCAGGCTTTGTTCATATAAATGCTAAACTGTGGCTTAGTGTTAGGTGTAAACCTCACCCCACCTTAACCAGAATGTAATTGCTGAATGTATAATCACACTGAAACTTGTATGAAAAAGAGGAAATCCTTGTTTTGATGACAAATACTCCTTTAAAAACCTGCAGTGATACTGTTCTCAACTTTGAATACTATATTTGTATATAGACAGAACAGTGCAGCAATGAACAGAATCATCTGGAACTGTACCAACCTTCAGAAACTAGTATACCTCATTTGTAATCTTGTCTTGCAGCAGACACTGATACTTTTGAAACACTGTGCCCCATTTTAGATTGCCCACGGACTTACACCACAGTTTCCAGTTGTCTTCAGTCTACTCTCATTATTTTCCTGAAAGTGGAATTCCAGAAGTAACAACTTGCCACTCCAGAAGCGCAGTCACTGTGGATTACATTTTCTATTCTGCAACAAAGGATAGCAGAACTGAGGAGTCAGGTGATGGAATTTGTAGCAAATATCTGCCTCTTTTTCCTCATTCTGTTCCAGTCAACAAGATGAGTACCAATAATCCACCACAGTGAAGCTGCTTGAAAAATGGGAAAAGAGCTGGACACCAGCTATGCCTTGACTTTCAATATTGATTGCACAAACAGCTAATTCCACTCTGTCATGCTAATACAAACGTGCCATAGCATTCTGCTAATGGATTGTTGCCACTATAGGCCACACATATTTACAGCCTGAACTGACCAGTGTTCCTTGTTTCATGCCTTTGTTATGTGAACTGACTCAGCTGCCTGCATGTTTGTGTTCTCAGGTTGCAAGTGGATTAAAAAATTAATGAACCTGGCCTGCTCTTAGACATGTAACATAAGAATCCATAGAAATGAGCAAGTTAAGTTGTTCACTGCACAGAGATGACCCCTGTTACATTCTGTGGTTCAGGCTGTTGTTTTACATGGCAAAGCAAGGGCCTGTAAGGAAAAATGTTTCCTGTCCTGTTCAGATTTATTCTGATCTGTTTCATCCTTTGGAAGAGGGAAAGCATTGTGAAGCCTAAGTGCACAATTTGTTACTTATATTTTAAGTGATCTGATTGTTCCAAATAAAAAATGTCTTGGCTACACTCTTTCGAAAATTAAAATTAAGTCATTCAATCTGACAATAGTAATTCTTACAGAAAGTCTCCAGGTGGTGCTATATCATTACTGTGTGCCTTCAAGCAGATCTCCATTCCAGCAAGAGGAAAAATATCTCTAGCAGGAATTGTTACACAAAGCTATTAAATTTAAACCTGTCAGTTCTGTAGGAATTCTAGGACATAGTTTGACACAGAAATCTGCAATCTCACAATTTAGCAATCAAGTCTGCAGCTCAGAAATGTAATGAGACATGCATATATTAAGGAAAGGTGTGCCCAGAGATGTGCATCTCAAGAATTGTTCACAAAAATGCTCTACATTAGAGAGGAGAAAGGTCCATAATTCCTCACCACTGGCTAACAGCTGGGGTTGATGGGAATTATAAGCCAAAAAGCATCTTGGAGAGCCACAGCTGCACATCTCTGGCCTATGTAGCACACTAGTACTGTCCACAATATTGTATGTTGTACACACACACCTGAAAGTCTTTTCTTTCTCTTACAGGAACTGGATGTGTTTTTGATGGAGGTCTGAATCTCCTTGGTCGATTGTCTCTGGTAACTGAGCAAGATCTGTGGGCAGTCAACGGACTTCCCAACAAAACCAACTCTTCTGATCACCTCCCACTCCTAGCTAAGTTCAGACTGGAAGAATAACACCCAAATCATTAGGACTGTTCATTTTTATCCTGTCATCACACATACTGAAAACAACTGGAGAGAGCATGCCTCCTGTGTGGTTTTAAAAAATACCTATTTTGTAAATTATCACCATCACTCAGATATAGAAGCAAATTGTATTTTTACATGGGGATCCCTTTTTTTAAATAATGGAAAGTATTTGTGCTGTATTTTTTTAAGAAATACAATTGTGGTTTTTTTGCAGAGATGATATAAAGTGTTTTTAAAATATACCGTGATCCATTTTATTTGACTTACTAATATTCTAGATATTCTTTCAATCCTGTGGGAAAATATTGAGGTCAGAATGGCTATTTGGTTATTTTCCCATATTCCTCTAAGGAGATTAGTAGTCATATATCTTACTACACGTCATGGCCTCAGAAGCCCAGTAGAATGGGTTAAGATTGGCACTCTTAACTTCAGCATGCACTAGAACTCATGTGTTCTAACGTCTTAACTTGGCACTGTTTTCTGTTATTCTCCCCAGATGTCTTAGTACTTCATCTAACCTTGGCATTGGGCAGCATTGTGTTCAAGCACTGTAAGGGCAACTACAAGTTGAGTGTGCTGAAAATGTTTATCCTTATTACTTACTTTTCTATCCCACCTTTTTTCCAGTCAGCTCAAGGTCATTGCTATCCCAGGATGATCAGTCACGGTAAGTTCCAACCTCTCAGTCCTCCCTATGCAAATCCTCCCAACAACCCTGTATCAGGCTGAGAGACAATGACTGCTCACCCAATGACTTTCATTGGTCACTAGGGACTTAGACCTAAATCTGTGTGCTAGTCCAACATTGTAACTGCTACACTACACTTTGTCTAAGCTGCAAGGTTTTCTTGCGAATGCCTGCTTTCTGAATACGTTTGGGGCCATTTTTCCTGCTCTCTGTCTTACCTCCCTTTGTTAACCATTCTTGATGTTTGACAGCCTACAAAGTGGGAAATCCTAAATGAAATACCTTTGTATTAAATATGTTCTCTGCTTGGCCTGGTTGTCTGGATGGGATATTTGATCATAACAGGCAAATTGCTGTTAACATTCTTGGCCTCTGATGCAGCTGCTGAAGACTCAGAACATCTGTCAGAGGAAGATTTAACCTGCAATTCTGCTAGCTCAAAAGGCAAAGGGTCAAGCCCTTTTACTAAGAAGACCGTAATTGTACAGTATTCTCCTTTTTCTGGCTCTAAGAAACCTTTGCTCACTAAGAGTCCTGCAGCCTTTGTTGACATTCATATATTTCCTTTTAAAACAGAGCAAGAGGCATACACAATCAGTGAGCAAAAAGCATCGTGAAGAAGCAATGCACCTGATGTAACCTTTGTATTTGAAGGTTGATATTTTTTAAAAGAAAAAACCAGACTGAATTTCCCCATAGGTTTGACTGAACAGATGGAAACACAGTTTGTGAATCTGATCATCCAAATACAAATATCACTCTACAGGGCACTTTAAAAAACTTGCTAATGGCTTAATGTGACACACATAATTTATGCAGGCACATGGGTGTATATTACTGGTGAAGGGCCCAAAGTCTGAAATGAATAAACCCATTCATTTCAGTATGCTAACAGTTCCCTTGTGTAGAAATTTAAAAGACTTCCTTCCAATTTCACCTTTTGTCCTTGGGAGATTTGATTTTCTAAAGTGATCCATTCAGCAGCAAAGCACATGTTTTGCATTCATATGTACTGGGGGAACTTTGGGTGAGACACCATACAGTCCATGGGCTGCATTTCATCCTCTTTTAAGCAGCGATGTGATATTTGGAGATAGCATGTTTCTGAGGGATTGGTGACCTTTCAGGAATAATAAAAGGCCAAATTCCCAGGAAAAGGGGAATCATTTCCCTTGGTATGTGAACATCCAAGTAAACAAAACTATCGAAAGTGCTTCATCTTTCCCCCAAATATTCTGTATTTCCTCTACAAAGGAGCTCTTTACACCTAAAGCAGTAAGCCAGCCTCTCTGCCTACCCCTGTTGCGATCATAGCCGAACATTTCCATCTAACCTTCCCAAGGCCATCTCGAACCCATAGTTGCTTTTGTTTAAACCAACCAGTCCAGAATCCCTTTGTAGATTCCTGGGACAAGCATTCAGCCTTTGTTACCTGACAACATAGCCCATCACCTTGGGCTACTTTTAAGTTATAAATACATCCTCAAAGATAGCCTCTGCATACAGCCTAGCCTACATGCATGCCCACATTCTGTATATGTTCTGTGCTGTTCTCAGACTCACTCCATTCTGACTCACTCCAGCCTTCCACAGTCTTATCTTCAGACAAGTAGATACAACCCCGTTGCAACCCCTAATGACTCCACTATCCCATTTCGCTTTTCTATTTTAGTTAGCTCTGTATGATGTGTGTGTTTGAAGTGTGTGTGTGTGTACACATGTACATGTACATACATTCTTTATCTTCTAAATAAAGATTTCTTACCAAGAATCTGGAGTTTTCCCAGTTAGTACTGGTATATATTGGTGCTCCTCAGTCTAATGGTTACCCAAGCCTCTTGTAAAGCTAATTTCCCCAACATTTGAAGTATCGCTGACAGCTGACAGGGACCCCCCAGTCCTCCTACCTGTTCTTTTGGTAACCACCTGGAGTCCAATACAAACCATGGGCTGCACTTTCTGTCAAGGTTCAGGTACCTGGAATTTCATGTTTTTTTAAAAAAAAATTGCTAGGCCTTACAGCTGTGACATTTGTCTTGGAAAAAGTGTAATCTGAAAATGAAGAATTCAGAGACATAGCCATGTTAGTTTGGAATATCAAGCCTGAAACAGATGGGCAAAAAGAACTAGCTTCAGGCCACTTTGGGGGTAAGCGTGCAGATGCCACATGCCCCCAGATTAGCCAGAGGTTGCACCAAGGCTGCCTTAGGCAGCCCAAGCCCAACCACAAAAGGAGCAGAGAAAAACCACTCACTGATGGTTGTTCGTTCCAGGCCATGGCAGCAGCCAGCCTTGGGACTGCAATGTCCGATTGCCGCATCCCACACCGATCAGGGCTCACTTGCAGCTGGAGTGGCCAGAGGCCACTGCAAGCCACTTATCTGCTTCACCCCTCAGACTATAAAGGAATATCAAGGAATCTTGTAGCAGCATTGAGGCTAACTGGAAAAGGCACTGTAGCATGTGCTTTCATAGACCTCTACTTCACTGATGCATAGAATGAACTGGTGCTCAAAAAGCACCTTTGGTCTCAAAGGTGCTGCAAGATCCCTTTGCAATACTCAAAATGAAGAATTTCAGTGGCAGAGCCCCAGTTTCTTGTCTAGCTTTTTGACCATAATGATTAACAGAAACAAAATGCAAAATAACTATTTGCATTATATGTGCAGATTACAGAATTGTGCTTTGGTTGGTACTCTGCTACTCAGTTATTCTAGGTTAGTGGGCTCAGTGTGTTTTAAGACTGTATTTAATGGAAAGCCTTGCCTATGGCAACAAAATTTAGGTCCTTACTTAGCCAGTAGGACTTTAAAAAGTAAAAGTGTGTAGGAGAAACAAACTCACCATTTTGTGATTTCCAACTTAAAAGGTTGACTGTCACTGATACTTGTACTGATCCTTTACTGATCTACTGAGAAGCCCGTAATGGGACTTATTTCTGAATAAGCATTACAGGATTGCACAGTTAGGTCAAATCTGCACTGCAAACAAACATAATACATTTTGGCATCACTTTAACTGCTACGGGTCAGTACTATGGAATTCTGGGATCCATAGTTTTATTTAGCCTTCTGTCAGAGAGCTCTGGTAACACAGCAAATTATAAATCCCAGGATTCCATAGGATGGAGCCATGGCAGTCAAAGTAGTTTCAAACTGCATTAATTCTGTAGTGCAGATTAGACTTTAGTCTGCTGCTCCTACACGTTTCCCTATTTGTCCAAAATGTCTAATGTATAGAAATAACGTATTTTCATAAGAAATATGAGGGAATCAGGTTGTGGCTGCAGTCCATCATTCCTGCAGTGTAATGTAAATGTCCATAGAAGGAGGCATGCTATGCCAGCCCTGTGCAGATTAGCAATGTTGTGCAACACATGTCAATGACCATTGTGCTGTGTGTAGTTCACAAGTGTAATGCACAACTCCACTTTTGCTATTGTCAGCAGAACACCTCTCTTACACGAAGGCAAATCATTTGCCTGGCATGCATAGAGTGACTTAAACATGTATATGTCATTAACAGAATGCTAGCCTGTGTGTATCATAAAAACCCACTTCCAGGGATGAAGTACAGAATGTGGTAATAGGTGCCAAATATCTTTGCTTTCAGGTTGATTTGTGTGTTTGTAAAAAGAGTTTCTAGCACTTCTGAAGCAGCAGAGTGGGAACAATACCCATTACAATACAGGCTCAGCTGAAATCTTGGAAATTGGAAAGATTTTTGATAAATTTCAAGACACCATCAGTATTATCCTTGACTTTCCCCCATGACTCAATTATTTAGAATAATATAGCACCTTAGAATTGTGAAAAAGGGGTGATTATTTGTTGTTGTGTACCTTCAGGTCATTTCTGACGTGGCAACCCTAAGGCAAATCTATCATTGGGTTTTCTTGGCAAGATTTGTCCAGAGCAGGTTTGCCATTGCCTTCCTCTGAGGCTGAGAGCATGTGACTTGCTCAAGATCACCTGGCGGGTTTTATGACTGAGCTGGGAATTGGTCTCCAGAGTTGTAGTCTAACACTCAAACCACTATAAAAAATCCATCAGTGATATCTTTATTGGCAACCAAAATGCACAATATACTTGTTGCATATACTCAATATACACAAACCACTATGTCACACTGGCTCTCTGAAAAAGAGGTAAAAGACATACATTAACAAATTGCATAGTTTAAGCAAGTTAGAGAATCAAATGGAGGTGGGTTAGTACAAAAGCTGGAGTACCATGTTGTGATTTTTTTTTTTTGGTGCTTTCACTTAAAAAGTTTATGCCTAGACACACATATACATCGTTCTAGAATCTTTACCAAATGGTTTGCCTCTATCCCAAGCCTTTGTATTGAATTGACTGGAAATCTGCTTAGCACCAATTGTCTGCAAAAGAGAAATGAAATACAATTGAACTTTTCTTGACCTGAGCTTGAAAGATAGAGGTGCTTATTCAAATACTTCAGAGGAAGTGCTGATGCCTTTTGGAATCGCTTCCTCTGATTAAAATGCCTGTTCAAGTGCTATTTGAGTACTGGCAGAAAGGGAGGGACAGGAAGGAAACATAGAACAGTACAAGGCAGGGCTTTGCTGCAGCTTGGTCACCTTTCCCTGTTCTGTATGTCCATTTAAAAAGAAGCGCCTGCCTGAAAAACATCGTAAGCTGCTTATATTGGTCAGGCTATGGGTCCATCTAATCCAGTATTGTCCTGAGTGTGGAGGTAATGAGTTATAAATCACAGATTGCTTGTAATTCACTTTTCAAATAATGAAGATGTAACTAAATTGCATAGTGACCATAACAAATAAGGGAACAAATCATTTGTTTCACAGCCTAACTGTTCAGTTTTATTGATACAGGGATATTGCTTGCTTGATTGATTGATTGATTTATAGGATATCCCGCTTTTTTCCCAAAATGGGATTCAAGGCAGCCACTAAATTTACTAAATGTTGGAGGAGGAATATGCTTCAGTGCTTGTGCTGCTCACTGCTTCATGCTCTGTTGGTGGTGCTAATGTAATAGATGTGAGCAGCAGGAGAATGTGCTTTGTACCACAGGCCAGCAGCTTAGAGCATTCACATGTGTTTTTCTGCCCCAGAGCTAACTGCTTTATATTCCTTTTGAGAAATGGGAGAGTTAAAAGATTTCCCCCCAAAATTGTGACTATAATAGAAGCCGTTTACTTTCCCCCTTCAATCTACATCTGGCATCCTGCTAATAGGTTATGATGGTATAAATCTGCTTCATGACCTTACAACTCATGTTTTTGATCATGGCACATGACAGGGTTCTCTATCACCCATGCAACAACCAAAATGCTCCCCAAAAACCTACCTTGGAAGCCATCCCTTCCCCAGTCATTTCCAGGTTTTCAGAGAGTGAGGGGATCGGTGGCAATATATCCAGCTAGGGATTCCTTTTCAAGTCTCTAGGCCAGGGACGCTTAATCTTTGATCCTCCGGCTGTTTTGTACCGCAGTCCCCAGGAGCTTTTGCCAGCATGGCCAATGATGACAGGCTATGGAAGCTGAAACATCAGAAGGACCAAAGGTTGAGAACCCCTAGATCAAGGGTAGGCAACCTTTCCCCTTTAAGGGCTGAGGGACTTCAGCTCCCAGAAACCTCAGCCATGTTGGCCAATAGTCCCATGTTGGCCAATAGTTCCTGGAATTCTGGGAGCTGAAGTCCCTCGGCCCTTAAAGGGGAAAGGTTGCCTACCCTTGCCCTAGATAGTTGTTCTTAAACTGAATCACACTGAGAGAAAACTGCTGAAAAGGGCAATTCAGTTCTGTATCCAAACCTTTCCCTCTTCTGGTAACATCGATACAATAAATTAGGTCAACACACAGTATATGTTTTGCCACTTCATTAGCATCTGCTTGCAGGTGTGTGGGCAATCAGCAGCAGCCAGTCCTATCCCATACCTCATATTTTAAGGCTAAGATCCTACAAATCTATAACTAAGTGTTGTGTCCTAGCCAAACCTCCTGAACCTGGCTTACCAGCCAGCAATCACTCCAAGCAAAGCTGCGGCAACAATCTTTATTGCAATTTCTCATCACACCACAGATCGCTGGCAGGAAGGAGCTGGAAACATCACCTTGCTGTGCCCGGATTGCCAGCAGAACAGACCTTTATTGCTTAGAGTGGCTCCTTGGAGTTTAAAGTGGAGTTAAGGAGGCATTTATAGTTGTAGCACTAGTGCCATGATTGTATTTGCATCGTCTAAGAATATGGAGTAGTTATGGATCTGTAACTGCATTACAGGATAACAGCTAGCAATTTAGGAAAGGAGGACAAGACAGTTAAGGTTATGTGATAAAATGTTCTCTGTCTGTCTATGTGACACTCACACACACACTCACACATAGTGCACAGCAGTAAAGATCCTGCTAAGAATACCATGGGCAAAGGAGGGAAGCTTCCTAAAACAGACTTGTTCAAAGATGAGGCAGCCATGTGAGCAAGATGCTAGGCACTGTTTTCATAGTCCAGGCTCATCTTGGTCAGTGAGCAGAGCTGTCTTTTAAAAGCAGCAGAGAAAATCCATTGTCCATGACTACACTGGCTAAGATGTTCTGAAAATGGTAATAATTTTTTTTTAAGTAATGGCTGGCATCCTGGTTAGTATTCACAATGCTGTAAACTGGATTTACAACATCGCAAATTTTTGAGTTCATGTTTGCAGTCATTGCACCAACGCAATGACCAAATATTTCTTCCCTCCTACCCAAAAAAATCACTTTAGAAACCAGGTAGCACCACAGGAATAGTGATTTCCAGTGTGCTGGGGAATAGGGTGGTGAAAAAGTGTCTACTCCTCTCCTGGCAGCAAGGCACTTTCCAACAGGACCCCATGGAGTGACCAGACTCACTACTGCTAGGTGCTTCTTCACTCCTTGTCCTGCTCACTGTGTCTCAAAAATCTCTATGCTGATGGCACTGCCAAGCTTCTAGGATGGGTTTTGGAGGGTCACAATGGGAGATGTGACTGTGACAATGGAAGCCTGTCATCTGATGCAAGATCTCAGCCAACATTTCTAAGTTTTCAGAAGTAGTTACTGTCCTGGAGCTGCTTCTGCAGTGTTCTCTTTAATAGTGGTTGGTGTGAGCTCACTCAATTGGATCAGGACAATTTAGCTTCCTGCAGCAAAACTTAATCTTAAACAATTAAATTTCTGTTAAACAATAGTTTTAGTTTTTAAAAATAACAACACAGAAGGCTACTTTTTTTAAAAAAAGAGAGACTTCCAATACATTTTATTAAAGTTCCATGCTGCACTGAACATACAAATGGTGATAAAAGCAAAACATCATGCACATTTTTTACTCAGAACAGAACAGCATTTGACAGAATGATGGCAATTAGAAACCTAGTCTCTGAAATCACAGTTTTTCATTTTTTGTAAAACTTTGCAAAAATTGCAAGTATGTGTTGTGATAGAATAGGATTCACCTGTACGTTAAGGAAAACAACACAGCACCTGGATACAAAATAATTCACCCATTTTAGAAAAGCATCAAAGACTACAGAAGGTATTTGGAATGAAGAGCAAAATACAATGTTACATTTTTACTGCATCACTCCCCTTAATTTTGAGAGACAACATACAAGTGAAGTTCATAATAATTTGTACTCCAACTGCTTCCAGTAGATTAGAAATATACATTATAGTCTTTTAGAAAAAGAAGAAAAGATAGAGATTTCTGAATAACTCCAAAGAACTCAAGAGATTTTGTAAAACAGAGTCTGTTTATCAAATTAAAAACATCCAAATTTTATGTGGGTTAAAAATCATGATAAGAAAAAGTGTCATATTAATTGACCCCCAGTAGGTGTTATATACGTGTTTTAAGAAATAAATAAATCTGTATTTGTTTAAATTTTCACAAAGCAATTGAAGTTATCCGGAACACAACCACACTGCCTACAGAAGGGCACAACCAGAGCTTTGGAATGATACTTTCTGGAACTTAAATGCCCAGAAAATCCCTGAGCCGATGGCCAAGCTGACTATGGGAATCTGGGAGTTCTAGTCCAAAAAAGTAACATTTTCAAAATTTTCAGGTTCCCTGCAGCTCCCTAGCAGTGTGTACATATTGCTGGCACATTGCATCTTGCCAGGCCATCACTACAAATATGAGGTCCTGCTATCATCTCCTGGATTAGATGCAGCTGTAACACCACTGATTCTTTCTCTTAGTTGTCATGGTTAAGAGACTGAAAGCAAACCACAAGTTCAAAAACTCACATCCACTCCTTCTTCTCTTCTGAAAGCTAATCTTGGTTTTAAATTTAACATGCACTGATGTAAGCCATGGTTCACTTGTTAGCTAGGTATTAAAATTATGGTTTGAACTAAGTTGGTAACATATTTTTTGAGAGAGACTGATAAGTAACTTATTTTTGGACTACATCTTCAAGAGTTTTTCAGCCAGCATGGAGAAATCTGGGAATTGTAGTCCAAAAAAATACTTTCCCTATTCTCTGGGTTTTGAGGAAACCTGGCTTTCATTAACTACAGGCTGCGCATTTAATGGAACACATGGAACCAAACAAACCTGTCATGATGGGAAAGGAGATGCAAAATCAACATGAGAGGAAGGGGAATGTACTCTAGCATGACCTGCTCTTAGGAAGCTTTGCAATGCACAATTACTTGGGATTTACTTCCAAATAAAAGTCCCTGTGTAAGGTTCTATGACAGCACAATTTTAGACCTGCCTACTCAGAAGTAAGCCCCACTGAAATCAATGGTGTTTACTCCTACTCAAGTGGGAGTAGAATTGACCAGCCTACAGCTGAGGGTCACATACAGCCCTACAACAAGCCTAATTTCATGTAGCCCTTCATCTGACATCATAAACCAGGGGAAGGCAACCTTTTTTGGTCCTGGGCCGGTCCCCCGCATGGAGGAGAAAACGCGCCGTGGCGGCAGGGATCGGCCTGGGCTGGTAAGTCCGGCGACCTGGGCTGGAACCGGCCCGGGAGCCGTAGGTTGCCGACCCCTGTCATAAACCTTCTCCAAACAAAAAGGTTTGGGCTTCTGGCACAAAGTATCTGTTCGTTTCTCTACAGCCTGCTGGATAGGAAAGAAGAAAAAGAAGAAAGTGAGTTTTTGGTGGGTTTTTCGGGCTGTGTGGCCATGTGCTAGAAAAGTTTCTTTCTGACGTTTTGATGCCAGCCACAGCCACCCACAGATGCTGGCGAAACGTCAGAAAGAAACTCTTCTAGAACATGGCCACACAGCCCGAAAAACCCACAAAAAAATATGGATGCTGTCCATGAAAGCCTTCGACTTCATATAAGAAAGTGAGTGTCTGAAAGCTCTCTGTTCCCCCCCCCCCCCCCCCCGGTTTTTCTCTCTCTTTTTGGAAAAGGACTTGAAAGAATTAAAAAAAAGAGAACACTACCCTGAATGTGAAAAAAATAATAATTTCACGTCCCTGGTTTACAGAATTGCAGCCTCAGCCTCTTAACCATATTTAAAAAACCAGAAGTGTCATACAGTGGGTCCCCAGTATCTGCTGGGGTTTGGCTCCAGGACCCCCATGGATATCAAAATCCATGAACACTCAAGTCCCATTATATACAGTGGCATAGTAAATGGTGTTCCTTATTTTAAAAAATGGCAAAATCAAGGTTTGCTTTTTGGAATTGATAATTTTTTTACCTATTTTCAAGCCATGGATCTGTGGATACTGAGGGTCAATTGTAATTACATCTGGCCAGATAAATACTCTGAAACTGACCCCTCTTCATAAACCTAGAAGCTCCCTTTTGTTTTTTCTTTCAACATTTCTTTCATCCAAAAAAGCACGATGTCATTGCTGCATTGCACACATTTTCTTGGATGTGGATGTATTCCTTCATTCATTTTTATTTGAATTCAGTCTACACAGATGGTTGTTTCCTCCAAACACACTGGCCATATTGTCAGTCCTGAACGTCTGATGATCTTAATATAAGATGTGAAGACATCATCCACTTGAAGATAACAATTTCAAATAACCAAAATACATACAAACATACAATGAAGAAGTAAAGTACATTCTTAAGGGAAGCCCATAGATTCTGTTATTGTTTTTAAGAATATCCCCACATAAATTTGACTGTAACAACAATGTTCATCTGTACAAAAAAGCAATGATCGTCTAGTTCTTTGGAATGATCCAAAGCTTCTCTAGGCTCTGTGTAGATCTGAAGCATGTTAACCTATTATTTTCATTTCTGAAGAATATTCCCCAAGCATAATGGATTCCCATTAGATGTGCAGAGCATTCCCCAATGCACAAAAGAAAATGGAGGTGTACTTGCATGCTCAGAGCTTCACAAGAACATGAGAGTTTCAGTGATTCATGTCAGAACCACTGGATCATTCCACTTGTGCTTGTAAAAACTGTAGCCCATGAAGGTTAAAAGCTTGTGATGAAATGTTATTTTAAAAATCTGATCTTTCCTTAATTAATATTGGTCATTTTTCTCCCAGCAGACCATTAACCTCCACTAGTTTTCAGTATCCCTAACATAATGTAAGACTTCAGTGCTTTGAAGAAGACACTTGCATACTGTGAACAATCCTTCATCACAGATGGGCAGAAATGAGGAATAAGGCAAAATGGAGCGGAACTAGGAAAGGTGCAGTAAATGCTCTGCTACCGGAGAAGCTGGAAACACAATACAAATCCATTACAAAACTAAAACACTGTCAGTTTTGCATATCTGTTGTAAAGGTTTTTGAGGTAATATTGATATTTTGAAGGGGGGAAGCCCACTAGTGTAACTTCTGGACCACTGTTTTTATTGCTGAATGTCACCTTTAAATGTTGGATCTGAAACACAAGTCTTTTTCAGCAAGTTCCTTTACACTGAATTCGAGCTTGGGAAAGTTTTCTGGGATCTGCCCCAAGTTCCATTGACATGATTCAATTTTGCCCTTCTTTTTAATGGAGGCTGTAAAAAACAAGTCCATACAAGTTGATTCCTTTCTTGAATTTGCCCCCCTACTGCACACCTCAGCACTTAAATAAAAAAATTTTTAAAAACCACAGAGGAATATAGTTTCATCATTGCCACTCCTAAATCCTATAAACATCACGCAATGCTCCAAACCAATGCAAATTAGCCACTACCAAAACGATGATTTCAATCCAAACTTTAAAAAGCCAAGCTACACACCACATCATTTCCCCCACTTAAACTTGATGGGAGGGTTAACACCATTATCATCGGCAAAAGACCACTTTTTAATGTCCTTTTCTCAGTGATTCCATTTCATAAATTGAAAAGTAAAAAATAAAAATACCACTACTGTCACTTATTGAATTCCTAGGTTCTAGGGGAAATCTTAAGTAACACCCTCACATTCATAATAAATACTTGCAGCCCCCTTTTCCCCTCCCTCTGCGTTCACGGATCACAGGGTAAAGTGCGACAAGGAGCAGCCGGAAGCCAACTTTTTCCATTTCTAGCCTGGTCAGATGCGTAGCTGGTAGCCAACTTCGTTCAGTGTAGAGAGGTCTCCCACTTTCTTGTCTAGCACAGCTGGCCTGGAATCAAAAAGGGAAAGAAAGGGGGGGGGGGAAAGGAATGAAAATATTGATTGATTAGTTGGTTGGTTGGTTGGTTGGTTGGTTGGTTGGTTGGTTTTAAAGTTTTTACTACATATAATGTTAATTGTATTTGTTTCTAATCTCATACTGTAAGCCACCTTGGGTCACACACTGGGAGAAACTTGAGATCCTGTATCAGGAGATGTACACTTTTTAGATACCTACAACTCTGTAGTTATGTCTCTCAGTGCGTTGTTGCTGTTGTTGTTGTTGTTGTGTGCCTTCAAGTCATTTCCAATTTATGGTAACGCTAAGATGAACCTATCATGGAGCAAGATGTGTTCAGAGGAGGTTTGCCATTTCTGTCCCCTGAGGCTGAAAGCATGTGACTTGCCCAAGCTCACACAATGGGCTTCATGGCCAAGCTGGGAATTGAATCCTGGTCTCCAGAGTTGTAGTCCAACTTTCAAACCAATACAGCACACTTGTCTCCCAATGCCAGCACCCCAAACTTCCACTTCATAAGCTGTGCAACTCCCTCAGCACAGGCATTTCCTGCTATGGGGGCCTAAAACTTTGTTTGGCACTAGTGCCCAGCCCAGTCAAGCCACCTTAAATCCCATTTTGGAAGAAAGGCAGGATATAAATCCCTAAAATAAAATAAAATAAAAATCACTGTGCCAGTCTCCACTGCCACCTACGGTAGATAAACTTGATCAGTAGCAATGAGGTTATGCAGGGACCTCAACATGGGCAGTTACTATCTATCTATCTATCTATCTATCCATCATCTATCTATTATCCCACCTTTCTGCCAATATAGGGACTCAAGGCAGCTATCAACAAATTTAAAACAATACACATTAAAATAATACAAAAGCATTTTAAAAGTATATAGAGATATATGAAATTTAAGCAAACAGTTTATAAAATTAAAAACATTAAACATTAAAAATACTAAAACATATATTTTTAAAAAATTGTATACATCCCTTAAAATCTGAGTTATGTAGCATTTAAAACCCAACTGTCATCAATTTGAAAAAGCTTGATGATACAAAAAATGTTTTTGCCTGCCACTGAAAGGAGAGCTGAGAGGGGGCAATCCTGGCCACTCAAGTTGTATGTATCTGTACTCTTGCTTCTCATCTGGCTAGCAAAAGAGACAACATTATTATTAATGTGTCAAGGGACTTCAACACTTAGCCAAGCTGTATAATCTAAACCAGTGCAGTTTCATCAGATCTTAGAAAAATAAATTTTTGCACCGTAGCTCCTAGAATCCCCCAGTCATGAGGTCTAAATTTTTTAGGTTTGGATTGTGGATCCAAGTAGTAGGCAGATAACAACAACAGATTTTAACCAAATTAAAAAGAAACAGACTAGGATAAATCTTATAGAAATATAAAATTGGTATTTTCAAGAGGAAATAGTTGTTTCTTACCATTCCTGGTTGAAGGAAAAGTAAGATTCTTGCCAAGTTTACGCAATTTTTGGCTCCTTTTGCAGACAGGTGAGAATCACATTTGAGCCTCCACAAATGACTTAACCTCTCCTAGCAGTCATATGTACTCCTCATCTCTCTGTGAGCCATATGAAATTAGAGCTGCATGAAACGTGGCTGAATTTCTCCCTTGGGCATCACATTCTCCATCTTTGCCCTATACCGCATACTCTTTCCTTTGGTATTCTACTTTGGCCAACCTAATAAACCTACACTATTTTTGTAGGATGAAGAAGCTCCTAATAGGAGGGGAAGAAAGCCAAGCCCAGGATGGGAGCAGTTTTAAAAGGTGCATGCACTCCTCCTCCTCCTCTGTCCTGAGCTTTTCCTCTATTTGTTTTTTTTCCCCACATTTGCGAGGGTCTTGCGCCCCTAACCCCCATGAATGTCAAGGGCAAACTGTAGTTTATCTGGCCATGGAGACTTGAATTCCTTTAGATTGTCTTCATATTCCTGTACCGCCTCTTTGTCTATTCTGTGTTTTGTCTTTGTTTGTTTAAACTGCTTTGATTGGTTTACTGGTATACCAACTTCACGTAACTTTTCTACCACTTCATCCACCTCAGTATAGATTGGGGATTTTGGCTTTATGTTTCAGGTGAGATGAAATTCTTCTGGTTGTGGAGAAGATCTGAATGGCTACCATTTCTTGGCTGCCAGTGTAAAAATGACTTTGGCCTCCTTTGCACCTCAATGCAGACTGCTATTATAATGCATCTATAGCAGCGGTTCTCAACCTGTGGGTCGCGACCCCAACGGGGGTCGAACGACCAAAACACAGGGGTCGCCTAAAGCCATCGGAAAATACATATTTCCAATGGCTTTACAGTTTTGAAATTTTTTTTTGGTTTGGGGTCACCACAACATGAGGAACTGTATTGCGGGGTCACGGCATTAGAAAGGTTGAGAACCACTGATCTATAGCATATACAAAGAGCTTTATCAACTGGGCAGGTTATTCCTCCACATCATCTCTTTGGGAGATGCAATATCAAAAACCCCTCAAAAGACAGAGACTGCATCAGGCTCATTAAAAATTTAAAGCCACTGTATGCAGTTTCATGCCACCCTATTTTATATGTCCCAGTCTAAGTTGAAATGTATTTTGCTCTTGCACTCATGACGCACACATTTTCAAAATGTCACCTAGTATCAAATATGAACATAATCAATTTTCTTAGTGACATTTTCAAAGCAGTGGTGGCTGCAGGGTGTTGTTACTTCCAGTTCTCTAGATTTAAAACAAAAGAAGGTTGCTTGTTTCGTAACAGTAAAAGCAAGCAGTCAAGCCAGAACAACAAAAGCTGCACTGGAACCAACAATTCCTTGCCAATTCATCCACAAGAGGCCATCCACAGTGTTTCCAGTGACCAGTTGACAAATAAACAGGTACTTAGGCTGCATCTGCACCACAGAAATAATGCTATGGGATTCTGAGATTTGGAGTTTCATAAGCAGTGGCACCAGAGAGCTCTGGTGCCACAAAAACTACAAGTCCCAGAATTCCATAGCATTGAGCCATGGCAGTTAAAATGGTATCAAACTGCATTATTTCTTCAGTGCAGATGCAGCCTTCAATTCAAAGAACTTCAGTTAGCCTACTAAAAAGCCTTCATCCATCTTGGTCAAGACAACTCTTGGTGTCAGTACAACCGTCAGGAAAGCAACTGAGGTAAGTACAAGTGAAGCTATTGTACTCTAGACATATCATGAGATGATGCCATGACACATTCGAAAAGATAATGATGATGATGAATAAACTGGGAGGCAGGAGGGGAAAAGAAAGATCACATTACAAATTGATTGATTCAGTCGAGGAAGCCATAGCCTTAAGTTTGCAAGAACTGATGGAAAATTCTTGCATATTCAGAGTTGTTGATGATTAGGGTGACTGGAGATTTCCCATTTATAGGGATGGCATAGGTTGAACTTGATGGCATATAACAATGACAAATAATCATGAGAACCCAAACTTCCATGCTTGGGAGCAAAAGTGGCACCCCAACTCTTTCCTCTCTCTTGGATGGCAGTGCTATTTGTGCTACACAGATTGGACTTCACTGTCACAAACTATCCTTCTGCTCTCAGTTGTGTAGAGGATCCAGTCCAACTAGGTTGGGTAGGTAGAATAGAAATGATGCCATCTGGTCTTTTGCCTTAGATTTGGAAAAATCAGGCGTGGGGAGGAAGCGACCCTGTTGGCTGGGGGATTCTGGGAGTTGTTCCAATAACTAACTTTTCCAAGCCTGGATATTTTGTTTGGGTAAACTAAAAAGGAATGTGAATTTTGACCCTGAGAGAGGCTTACATAAGCTCTTGATAAAAAAGCTTTGACTAATAACAGCTTGTCACCAAGAAGCCAGAGCGTCCCCCTCAGCAAATGCCAAGTTGCTTATTCAGCCTTAGTCAGACAAATTATGCAGCTCAAGGGAGGGCAGGGAAAATGCTGAGTGAAGCCCTGTCTCCTACCCTGTCACTTAATCCGCTATAATTAGCTTGCCCAAATAAAAAATTCATAAATGATGAGGCAAAGCACACTTTGTAGATATTAATTGTTTTAGCTGGGGAAAGTAGGGAGAACTCAAGGGCTGAAAGCTGCAACCCGCTAATTAATTTTGCAGAACTAATGATACTGAAATTAAAGGATTTGAAAAATGATTATTGTTTGATTAAGTTTGTGCATTCTCAAACCACCACCATCCCAGAGACTACTTTAAAATTGCAAGTGGGTCACTTCATTTTATGTACTGTATTTATTCAGTTGTTGTCATTGTAGACCTCAAGAAGTTCTTTGTGGGGTTTCCAAAATGTTTAAAATATAAAATATGAACCATAGATGGATATAAAGATATAAAGCCAGCAGCAAATAATAAAAACACAACAGCATATGATAACAAATTTAATTTTTAAAATTGTTTCACTATAAGGCAATACATGTTACAGTTGGCCCTCCATATCAATAGATTCTGCATCCATTGATGTTGGCCCTCTGTTGTGATTTGCGGTGGCTATTTAAAATGTGTCTCACTGTGCCGCCTGGCACAGACACTGCTACAGCAAGTCGCTCACTCTGAGGTCAGAACAAGGCACTCAGCTATGTGACCAATGCTGAGCACCTCATTCTGATCTCAGTGCAAGCGACTTGCCATGGCAGCAACCAGGCCAGTTGGCACAGTGGGACATGCATGTGAACAGCTGCTCAGTGTCACACCAGAGCACCCCAAGTAAAGAAGAAAGGTTGGGATAGCTCTGGAGCCAGGATACTCTGGGCTATTTCCAGGAGTAATCTGTCTCATGTAGACATCACCCAGGAAGGTGATGGAACAGGAACAAGAAAGGAGTTGGCTATTGCACAGGCACCAAATCCCATCTGATCTTGGAAGCTAAACAGGGTCAGCTCTGGTTAGTACTTGCATGGAAGACTGTCAATGAATACCAGGTTTTGTCAGCAGTATATTTAGAGAACCAATGTGGTGTAGTGGTGTAGTAGCTTGAGTGCTGGACTATGACTCTGAAGAGCAGGGTTCAAATCCCTGATCGGCCAGGGAAATCCACTGGGTGACCTTGGGCAACTCACATGCTCTAAGCCTCAGGGGAATGCAATGGCAAACCTCCTCTGAACAAATCTTGTCAAGAAAACCCTCTGATAGAGTCGCCATAAGTTAGAAAACACTTGAAGGAACACAACAACAAGATCCCATTTATCTCAGTGAAACATACATATGATTAAATATGCATAGAATTGTACTTATGGTATACAGAAAGCAGAATTTCCTGACCATTTTTTAAGCAGAGAAAGACAAATGCAAACCTCCTCTAAACAAATTTTGCCAAGAAGACCCATTTGCCTTAGGTTCGCCATAAGACAGAAACGACTTTAAGGCTCACAACAACAAAAAGACTACTTCAGGGGAAGGGATTGGCAAAACCACCTCTGAGTATTCCTTGCATAAGAAAACCCTATGAAATGGATGGTGTCACCATAAGTTGACAGGTGACTTGAAGGTGCAAACACACACACACTGTGCAGCTGGTATTTGCTCAGGAGTTGGCTGGTACTCAAAAGGGCTGCTCAGTTGACATGCCTTAGTCAAACGGATATCTCCCCCATGAACATTTGTGCCACCCTAGCAACTGTAGAAACAGATACAGAAACACAAAGATTAAATACCCCCTAAAGAAGGAGTGCAATGAGGCGGGACAGAGTTGCACAGAGATCTGCAACCAACCTCTGACAGCTATAATTATCCAGATACTACATGGGAGCAGAGACGCCAACCGAGCAGCCTCCAAGAATGTTCTGATGTGGCTGCAGTATGAATTAATGTGTAAAATGGAAACTTGTGATTAATTCAGCAGCTGTTATGAATACTGAAGCAAGTATATTTAGAAAGGTACTTTGATGACATCTTTAGTGGTTAAGAAACAGCTAAGAGACTATCAGGAGCCTCTCTGAAGGGCCCTTCTTAAAATAAAACTACTGTACATACTATGCCCACGTTGTGGATACTGCAATCTTTTTATCATGGCTGTTTTTATCATGGCTGTTCATGAATTTGTATGTAAAACAGCTGCACTAATAAAAGGCTGTTTATTGTAGCCAAATATTGTAACATCATGAAGTTGGAAGGGCTCAGTAAGAAAATCTTTCCCCTCCGGGTTGCATGCCATCCACAGACTGTGATTCTCTTTGCTGCTGTAGAGCCTGGAAGAGCCAGATCTTTAGTGATGCCAGATGCCAATGACAGGTCTGCATCCAAGACAGTCTACAGCAAGTCAAAAGGTAGAATTTTGTGGGGGAAAGTGGAATAATAAGAATTTTGAGGCAAGCTGTCTCATTTTAGCAGTTAAGATGGGGGTAATAACTACCACCCTGACCTTGGAGCGAGAGAGGAAGAGGCAGGCATAGCTCTTCTTTGCCTAGCCCCACAGTCTGGAATTCTGGGAATTATAGTTTTGTGAGACGTTTAACCTTCTCTTGTCAGATTGCTTTGGTGGCACAACCTACAAATCCCAGCAATCCATAGCCTTAAGCCATGGTAGTTAAAGTGGTGTCAAACTAAATTATTTCTGCAGTGCAGATACAGAAGCAGACTATCTTCCAGGGAAGGTTCCCTCCCTGCTTCTCTTGAGGAACCCCATACATTTCCAATGACTCCAATTTCATGTCTGGATGGGAACAGAATCTGAAATATCAGAACCAATGAAAATTACATAGCCACAGCTCAGCATGACAGTACTTACGACTTGTCTCTTCGGCAGGCCCGCCTCTGAGGGCTGGCTTGTCTTCTTCTGGGGGACAAGGACTTTCCTCGTGACCTCTGCTTGACTGGTGAATGGGCACTTGCGGGCTTCAAAATCTGCAAGAAGGCAACTAGTTAGTTGTAAAGGTTTTCCTTTATATCGGTTGGAGGTTTTTTCCAGATAAAAAATATAATGTGTGTTTGACTGATATGTCATGATATGTTCACATTTTTATAAAACTCCATGGCAATGTTTAAATACTTAGAATACATACTTACATCTTGGACTACTGTTCCCAGAAGAAATGTTGTTTGGGAGATTCTGGGCAGTGTACCTTATTTTCCTGCGTATAAGACTACTTTTTAACCTGCAAAATCTGTGGTTAAAGTGGGGGGGTCGTCTTATACGCCGGGTATAAGGATGATAGAGGTGCTAAAACTCTATATTTTGACTGGAAAAATGGGGGGTCGTCTTATACGCCGGGTCGTCTTACACGCCGGAAAAGTAACATTTCTAGATTCTGCTCTTTTGTGATTCACATTGTCCAAATATTTTCTTCTCCATTTTATTACATATAGGAATACTGGAAACTGCCTTAGATTAAAAGCCTTTTTATATGACAAAACCAAGTGGAAATGGAGCCAGAGAGCAGCACCTTTCGCCATGCCTTACTGCATGGTGTTGTAGCACTTTAATTTTCTTTCTGTGGGAAGGCCCATGGAGCAAGGCGGAATATATCAAATAAATGCATAAATAAATGCATAAATAAATGCAAAGCATATGCTCCATATCCTCCAAAATTTCATAGTTGAAAACTAGGACATTTGTGGCAATGCAGTATCAGAATGCGGTCAATGTGGCAGATGCTACAAATGAGGAAGAACACACAAGAAGGGAGAGACTACAGCATTTTACTTTTACCTGAACCTACTGGGAAGAATAAGACTCTTCTCCTCCTCTCCTGTCACCCCTGTTGAGTTCATTCAGTGCAAACTATTTGTAATCAGTTTGCACCAACTGAAGTAAGCTGAGGACAAAGGGAGACAGTGGGAGGAGGAAAGTAAAACTACGACATTTTAAAAGCAGTTGAAAAAGTGGGAAAGAGGATTAATTGGTAGTGGCTAAATTGAGACAGTTGGAGGGTAGGATGCTCTTCTAATCCCAATTCTCCCATGGCTAAAAGAGGAAGAAGCACTGCTGCCATCCCATCACTGCATCTCTTCCACTGTCAACACCACTCTCTGCCTCCTCTCCTTGCATCACTGTTGCCACCTGCCTTCCTTCTGCCTCAAACCTTTCAATTGGAATTTAAAACATATTAGCAGCTAGTGTCACTGAGCCAGAATAGGTGCCATGTGACATTTTGTTCCCCATAGTCATGGCATCTACTGAATTCTGCACTAAATGCATTTTCTGAACCTTAATGAAAGGCAGCACCACGTATACCAGCATCTCAGTAATTTAACCCAGAGGTTTCCTGAGCACAGACCACTGATGGTAGGTTATATGAGCCCACCTAGGGATGCCAAGGCTGCAAGTCATAATGTGGAATAGTTACAGAGCAATAGTTTTCCTGCTTTTGTTGATGGAAATAATTAGACTTAACAGGAGTCTAATTAACAGAGGCTTGGCTTACTTTTTATTCATTAATGATCTTGGATGAAATCGGCTGAACTATATGAGAACCTTCCCCAGTAATACAGCCTCCCACAGTCACCTATACTAATTATATTACATGACTAAACTGGGCCTCTCCATCCCATCATCCAGTACTGCAGAACATACCTTCATTCTCATATCCCTGGCATATTTCTCCAACTCCTTCCTGATCTCTGACCGCATCATCTTTGACACATTGAGCACCAACTGCTTCCACTCGATGGGCTGAAAGCTATGTGGCTCATGAGGGACATACAATCCAATTTTCACTTTCTTCACAGAGTGTAAATACTTTTTATAAGATTCTTCAAATTCAAAGATGAGGTCACTCAGAGTTCGGTAGATCAATGGTTTGTCCATCAGCTCTGATCTTCGGCTCATGCCCAGTGATCCATATCGGCCATTGAAATAAATTCCAAGCACCACATGATGAAAATTGTTCCCTGAGAAATGGGATTTAAAGCTGATTGGGAATCGTTCCACAGAAGGCTGCCCATTGGTTAAATATCTGACAAGGCTGATGTCAAGGCAACAACAAAAAAGACACCCAAAGGAAAGAAATGCTTCCTGTGCTGAATATATATATATATATTAAAAAATACTTTATTTATTAAAATGTAAAATATAACATCAAGCAAAATTAAGCTAGTATCCCTGCCCCCTTCAGCAATTAATTCTACTACGACAAAAAGTGAAAGAAAAAAATGGTATAAACTTAATTCTTGTCCAGACCTCCTACTATAATATAAAACATAAAATTATAGTAATAGAGCTCATAATCAGCTAGAACAGTCCAAACTACCCAAATTAGTCCACTGGTGGATGTGTGCAGGCCTTCAAAATCTCATGGACAGCTATTGCGGCCCCTAGCATCCCACAGTTGCCCACCCCATTCTAGTTGAACTGACTCTCCAGATAGAATTCTTTCTAAGATGGCCATGTGTCATCATGGAAGACAACCCTCACTTTGAAATAAGATCCAGTCACAGTTTGGTTCAAGATATCAAACCACAAGGCCCTGAAATTGCCAGTTAGTCCCTGCATAAACAGAACAAGAAGGCGTTAAGATCACCTAATGTTGTAGGTTTCCCTTGTCTTGGGTTAAAGAGGAGACTTACGTACTTGGGTTGACCTCATCTCCTGGTTAATGCTGGTTAATGCTGCTTAATGCTGCAGGCATTAACCAGGGGATGAGGTCAACCCAAGTATATAGGTCTCCTCTTTAACCCAAGACAGGGGAAACCTACAACATTAGGTGATCTTAATGCCTGCTCATTCTGTTTATGCAGAGACTAACTGGAAATGTCAAGGCTCTATGGTTTGTTATCTTGAACCCAAACTATGACTGGATCTCATTGCCACCACCTCCTCCTTTTGGGTTTCCTTCCTTGGCAAGCATAAAGAGGGGACCACTAAGGGTTTACTTCACACCACTCCCTACTTTTGGGAATCAGCTCCTTATTTAAAAAGTAAACCCTGTTCTTTCTTGAGTTAGTAACAACACTATTGTATCAAGCAGCTAAGATAGGACTGAGGATGAAAAAAGAATGTCATGTATAATATATAAGAATGTATAAGAAGAAAGTTTCTTTTCCTACTAGGTTTTATCACATTAAACAGGTATAATGACATATATGCATGGAACAGTCTTGAAGTACAATTCAAGAAGTCAGAAAGTTACAAAACCACATTTAAACTGACAATCAATCAGGACCAGAATAAACCAAAAATCTCCACGAAGCAACAGTCTACCATGTTTCCCGATCTGCAAATGTTGAAGATGGTACTCTTGACTCAGGTTGTCCATGGCTGCCAAGCTGATGGGACCTTTTGGTCTCATTTCAGCCATTCCTTTCCCTAGCCAAGGGGTGGGTAACCATGGAAGGCTAAGCACTCGCTCACCAAGAGAACTTGGAGGCCTGCAACTATTCCTACAAATAACAAAATGCACCAAATCCCAAATAAAATACCTTTTAGGGGACATGGGGCCATTCTTATGTTTTGGACCTTCCGTGGTTCCTAGGGCATTTGGGGTCATTTTGGGGCAAAATAATATTTTTGAAAACTTTCACAAAAATTGTTTTGACACTTGGGGAGGTTCAGAGGGGCTCAAAATGTGGTGGTAATTCCCTCCACATGCCCTAGAGGTTTTGGAGGCATTTTGGAGCAATATATATATATATATATATATATATATATATATATATACATATAGGGGAAAATGTTTGACCCCTGGGGAACTTGGGTCAGGGGGACAAAAACTGCCCTGGGAGGCTGCATGTTGCCCAACCTAGACACAGTCAAAATTTTGAGATCTCACAAGCCACATTATCAGTCCCTGATGGCATGCACTTTTCAAGTGCCAGAAAGCTGCTTAAACAGGGAAGAGCTTTTCAACTAACAGTTCTCCTCAAATAATATCTGTGCAGACCCTGATATTTAAAGACAAAGGCCAGCATGATGCCACTAAAGATCAAGGTTGAATAAGTTAGTGGAGATTTATTTGCTGTGACTGCCATGAGCTTCCACAGGTTTTGCAGTCCATACAACTCCTAATGATCTCTAAAGGAACTGAAAGAGCTAAATACAACACAAGATCTAACAGGATTAAGCCACACTGTTTTCCTCTATCTGTCACTTAAAGACATAAAGACATCAGCTGTAGCTGCACTGCAGAACTAATGCAGTTTGACACCACTTTAACTGCCATGGCTCCATCTTATGGAATCCTGGGTAGTTTGTTGTGGCACCAGAGCTCTTTGAAAGTGAAGGTTAAATCTCTCACAAAACTACAAATCCCAGAATTCCATACACTGAGTCATGGCAGTTAAAGCAGTGTCAAACAGCATTATTTCTACAATACAGATGTGGCCATATATAATCTGGGAGTTCCAATGCAAAAACATAGCTTTCCTCAGCTCTGGATAAATCTACAGTGTTTGATTCTAATCACAAATACACATCAGCACTGAAGCAAAAAACAAATCACATTACTGGGGACCAAATCCACAAGACACAATTACTAATTGCTATTGTTACTTGTTGCTACTGTTTCTTATAAATGAATAAGGGATATATTTTTAATGTGAACCCTCCTAATTCACACTTCCCAAATCAATACCCAAGTCAGAGGTTATACTTCAAGATTAGCATTTCTTCTACTTTTGTGATGTTTCTCAAAAAAAATATTAAAATCTGTATATTGGAGGAAATGTGGCAATAATATACAAAACTATGTGGCATTCATGAAATGACATGCCAAAGTATGTACTTGGCAAAGGAGGAGTGCATATGGTTTCATGCAGACTCTGAAAATGATTTGCAAATCAATGCAGAAATGGGATGAAATAAACTTAACATAAGAA
The DNA here is from genome assembly GCA_020142125.1 of Phrynosoma platyrhinos. NCBI lineage: Eukaryota > Metazoa > Chordata > Lepidosauria > Squamata > Phrynosomatidae > Phrynosoma > Phrynosoma platyrhinos. The sequence goes on from CM034701.1 coordinate 362,427,990, forward strand.
AAATGAGAAACACAAAATATGAAATGGACAGATTAGGACAAGGGTAGGCAACCTTTCCCCTTTAAGGGCCGAGGGACTTCAGCTCCCAGAATCCCAGTAGCTATTGGCCAACATGGGACTATTGGCCAACATGGCTGAGGCTTCTGGGAGCTGAAGTCCCTTGGCCCTTAAAGGGGAAAGGTTGCCTACCCCTGGATTAGGACATCCAATTTATAATTTAAATGGCCTTAATACCCTAAAGGCACCAAATCCCATGTGATCTTGGAAGCTAAGCAGTGTCAGCCCTGGTTACTACTTGCATTAGAGCATCAATGAATACAAGTGCTGGAAACTATATTTCAGAGGAAGCAACTGGTAAAACCACCTCTTAGTATTCCTTACCTAAGTAAACACTATGAAATTTGTAGGGTAACCATAAATCAACAAGCAATTTGAAAGCACACACATGCAAGTTAACCACTTGTACAGAATTGGATCAACCAGCCAGAGAATGTGCAATAGTTTTAAAATAATACCATATTACCATTCAGTCTAACTTTTCTAGGGCAATATTAGCATGAACGCAGCCTGATTACACAAATAATTTAATAAAATTAATGTCTCTTTGGAGATTAGCTTTTCAAGAAGAAGCAGCTGTACTTTGAGGATACATTAAGATAAGTAAATGTAAAACCAAAGTCACAGCTGCCTTTCAATGCTTATTGTGTATCTTTTTCTATGTAACTGACTCCTGGATCTTCCATGCCTTTTGTTAGCTTCTATCAAAATTTTCATGCAGCGAACGATCTAGTACAATTATTCCTTGCAATACAAAAGAGATATAACTCCATTTGACTCCAAGCCAGTCTTTGATAAGCCTATACAGCTGGCGCCATCTGCCCCCTATGTCACAGGTCACCACGACATTGCAATTTAATCTCATTTGCTCATTATCTCTAAGATGGAGGGGGAAAGTCCTTTGGAAGAAGGGCTTGCATACTATCACATTCCACAGGAACAATGGCTGGGGAAGGAAACCTTCTGGCATATGAAACTCTGAAGCCAAATGCAAGGCAACTGCTTAAGGTCATCCTTCCTTTTTTCCTGGGCGTACATTCCTGTACATCTTTGACAGCTACATAACGGGCATCAGTTCAACACATAAAGCACTCCTTACTGTGGCATATAAGCAATACAGCATTGAACCATTAAAAAAAATTAATCATTTGACAATACAATCCTATGGACAACAACTCAGAAATAAATCCCATTAAATTACTGTATATATTCATGTAGAAGTTTAGATATTTTAGTCAAAAATTGACCTCAAAAAACTGGGTTGACATATCCATGAGTCACTGTATGTACTGTACTTTAACTCTTATCCAAAAAGGAATCATCACCTTCTCTGAGCAAAATGGAAAAAGGAAAGAGCTTAGTTTGTCCCAGGAGTACCTAAACTAAGTCCCAACTTGCTCTATTCTCTCCACCATGGCACCACTTCTGACCTTTTTGAATGCCTGGGCAGGAGAATGGCAGCTCTTTGCCATTCCCTCAAAGGAGCACCAAGAGGAACTGGGCTTTGAAGGATGTGAATAAAACATTTATGTATGTCTGTCAGCTTTTTGAGTTAAAATCAGGCAAAGCTATTTCATTAAAGTTAAAGGCTATATAATCATTGTTAACGTAGTTGTCATTTTCTTTGCTTTACCTTTTCAACCTTTTTGACACATGTGCATTTTCTAAGCCCCATCTGTGCCTGGTCGGCTCCCCCCCACATCACAGAACCACCATTTATCGTAGTTCCTTCCTCATCCACCCAGCCTTTAGGATGACCACAAGCACCTATGCCTGACACAGTTTTGTAAGTTCATTGGCATCATTTTGCTTTGCTTCATCCATTACATCCTTTAATCTGAGATCAAGTGGTATTGAAATTACATTACAGGTGAATACAAATGCAATGAATAAGTGCCTGCTTGTTTTACTTAACTTTTGTGCCACAATAGTCATACATGAGCCATGGCAGCTCCAGGGATGTTGTAGTTCTTTTTCCCTCCTCTGCTCTGGAGTACATGGAGCATGGTATGGATGGTAAGGGGTTGGCTACAGCTCCCCCAAGACTAGCCTAGGGGGGCTATTGTTATGTGCCTTATCTGTTTCTGACTTTTTACAATCCTAAGGTAATTTTCCTGACAAAGATTGTACAGTTTTGCCATTGCCTTCATCGAAGTCTGAGGGAGGGTGGCTTGCCCAAGGTCACCTAGTGAGTTTCCATGGTTGAGCTACAATTCAAACCCTGATCTCCCAGAGATCTAGTCCAATACTCGGAGTGTGGTGGAGTCTCCTTCCTTGGAGGTCTTTAAGCAGAGGCTGGATGGCCATCTGTTGGGGATGGGATTGGGAGTTCCTGCATGGCAGGGGGTTGGACTGGATGACCCTTGTGGTCTCTTCCAACTCTATGATTCTATGATTCAAACCACTGAACCATACTGGCTGAAATGACCAAGAACCAGGATCAGGACCACCAAGACTCCTGTATAGTTGAGCTCAGTAGGGTCTTCTGCATATTTCCTTTTCCTTGATGTATTAATTTCATGCTTTAAACAATTTTACTGTATAATGTTTCATTTATTATTTTTGGCATAGTCTTCACAGTAGTCTCAGTGTTAACTGCTTTGGTTAGTTGTTATCTTCATAATCCACTGTGTTCTCTGTTTTTATTGTTTTGTAAAAACATATGTGAATGTATACAAAATTAATAATGACTTGCCTACCAGGCGTGAGTCCTCCCATGTTAGAAATAGTTCCAGGGTCCCTGGCATGAAGGAAAGGGGACAGGAAGATTACAGATTCACATTCTCTCCCTTTTAGGACTCCCTCTCCAAACATTAGACCTCTGATGTCAGAAAGCCCTGGTTTTGCACATTCACAGAGGGACAATGCCAAGTCAAATCTCCTCTTGTGAGAACAGACCAATCTTTCCACCATAGGTTTTCAAAAATCTCATGATATTTGGAATGTCCCAACTGAGTGCCCTTCCCAGGATCATAAAAGTGCAAGTTGTTAGTTTATTTTTAAAACTTTACAAATTCTGTAGGCTGTATTTATCACTAAAACACATTTAAACTGTGGTTTGACTTCAAAACAATTTTTCAGAGTACATGATCCTCCCTTCCTATTTTTAATGATATTTTATATTGTTCCAAGATGAAGACTGACCTGCATATTTTACAAACGAGTATGTAATAGAAAGCATGCGGGGGCAGGATTAGACATCACACAACTGGAGCTGGAGTATACACACTGGTGAAGAAAAAATCAGGCAGTTTTCTTACCTCAAGTTGTCTGTAATTATGGAATGATTTCCGCAGATGAAAAAAAAGAAGACAGCATGTTCATAAGATCCCTTTAGAAAGCTTAGGTGCAGAATGTACCTGAGCTCTCCTGGTGTGTTTACTGAGAGTCTAAAATCCATGGAAATATTGTTACACCACAAATCACATCATACATTTCTTAGCACAGTGGAAGGTATTAGGAAAACAGGAAGAATGAATTACAGGTGGATTGATTCAATCAAGGAAACCACAGCGCTTGACCTGCAAAACCTGAGCATGGTTGTTGATGCCCAGGGCTCTTGGAAGTCTCTCATCACAGATTTCCCTTAAGTCGAAGCCAACTTGTCAGCAAATAACAGAAATATCCATGGCAGAGCTTCTGTTAAGCCATTGATAATGCTTCCCTCAGCCAACGTAGCCTTCAGTGTTGCAGTGACTTGCCTACAACCATATAACTACAATTCAATGGCATCTAGCAGAAAAAGAGTGCAGTAAAATCTAATATGACACACAAAGATTATAGAAGCTAATTTAAAAAAAACAAAAAACTGTAAAAGATGGTAGTGCAAGTTGTCAAGCAGCCTAATTAAAATTATATCTCATTAATCTGCTTCAAAATGGGAAAGTTCTGGGGGGGGTTTAAAACCATTAAGTAAATTTTACTTTTTGGCTTGCACCCAATGCATCTGAGGAAGCAGACTTATGTCTACGAAAGCTCATGCTGCCAACTTCTTTCTTTCAGTTAGTCTCAAAGGTGCTTCAAGATCTCTCTACATAATGATTCTACAGACTAACATGGCTGTATCTTTGAATTCTACCACTGGTGTAATTATTCAGTGCAACCAGTGAACAAGATCACAGCTGCTGCAATTATAATTTAATCTAACCTTCCTTTGAGAATTTCAGGGAAAGTTACATAATATTATCCCCACTCATTTTATTTACAATGAACTTGCTAGCTAGGCTACGCTGAGAGAAAGTAACTGCCCCATGTTATCCTGTATGCTTGGTTGAGCAGGAATTTAGCATGTTAGGGACCACATAAAAGTAAAAATTAGAATAAGCAGCAGGTGTGCAGAGGCCAAGGTAAAGGAAAGAGGAGCATTAGCAATAGCATTTACATTTCTATACTCTTAATAATGAACTCAGCACTATCTAAGTGATTTACAGTCTGTAAGCCAAATGATCCCAACAAGCTGGGTACTCATTTTAACAATCTACAAAAGGATGGAAGGCTGAGTCAACCTGGAGCCCTTTGGGACTGAACTCACAATATTGTGGCTGCAGTACTGGCATTTAACCAGTGTGCTACCAGAGCTCCTTCAAGTAGGGCAATGAAGCAGGATGGTGAAAACAGAAAGCTAGTGAGTGGCCCAAGGGAGCTTTCCCTTTGCAGCCCCATGGCCAGTCAGTGGCCACCTGGGTATTATCTAGCAACCATGGCACAGTCGACAAAACTGTTGCAAAAGAAGGCACTAGATGTCTCCCAATACAATCTCAAAAAAAGGCAATTACACTTGAATCTCCCCCAAGTCATGCCAATGCAAGTCACCAAAAGGGTTCCATATTGAATTTGCCTTTTCCAAAGCTACCTCACATTGGATTGCCTTTTTCATTAAGCAGATTACACTATAATGCCAAATTCTCTTTACTAATTGACTACCAGTAGTATTGCCCTCATCAGGGTATGTATGTGTTATAATGTGTTGCTTTAATGTGCCTTGCATTACACTTGTTTACAAGGAAATATAATTGCCATTTAATTGCTCATTCTTCTAATCTCTAGAGATCCATTAGAGTTCCTCAAAACTGGTCTCCTCCCCCCCCTCAATTCTAAATAATACAGTGTAATTTGGAATGTTATTTTTAATAAAGTCAAAGCCTGAATTTTGCCTTGCTTTCCCTGCTTTTTTTTTTTTTAATTGTGTACACCTAAATAAACACTACTAACTGAATTAGGTTCCCTTATATTGGTTTCAAAGTCTGTATGGAAGAAGAGTCCAGCTTCCAATAATCAACAGTTGTTCAATTTTCTTTTAGCTGGTATTACTGTACTACAGAAAATAAAATAAGTATAGGTAATTTGGTTACTCTCTTATTAACCCTTTAAGAGACTGAATGACAAACTTGTACATAAAAGGATACATCCCCAGGATAACTGCTTCAAGGCATTTGATAGGTAAAGATTCCCTGGTCATTTCTTTTGCCGATTCCATTAGCCTAAGAAAGCAAGAGAGGGAAGAGGAAACAGAACAAATTATTTAGAGCCAAAAATTATTGTGTCTGAACGTTATTGTCATTATCCAGTGATCTGGGGATCCATTTTGCCTATATAAATACAGGAAAAGTGGCATGCACATTTAGCAAAAAGAAAGAAGATATATTCCTCATATTGTGTTTTTCCTTTAATCCAGCATTGGATGGCTTCATAATTATACAAATATAACAGAGGGGATATTTTTGAGTTGGATGCAGAGTTCTTGTCTTAACCTTTCTGTGCTGGGTGGGGAATTCATATCTTGAACTTCTCTCCAAGTCTCCTGGGATGTACAGAACTCTGAAAGATCTATATCTATGCTATATTCCGTTGTGGACTTATTTTTCACCTAATTTTAAACATGCACAGCCTAAAAGTTCTTGGGACTCAGAGAAGAGCCTCTGAAGATGATTACAAAAAAGGGCAATAAGAGAACATGGTCCTTCAGATATTCCAACTCTCTACCACTCAGAGCATTTCAGAATCATCAGCAATACTTGGAATTGTATACAGCAATAGAATGGAAGACAGTGCAGCTGTTTCAGCAAGGGAGCCACATCTTCCTGTGGATGGTCCTTGTTAATAATAAACTTGCTGCATTGTAGGCAATTGTACAAGGGGATTTCATGCTCCGTGTGTGTGTGTGTGTGTGTGTGTATTCATCTATAATAATATTAGTCTGGCCATAAGACAGAGTGATGTGATTGCCTCAGGGAGCAGATAGTAAGCGGCCTCCCAGATCTTTCTGAAAACCTAACTATAGTTGTATATGCCACATAGCCCCATCCTATGGTCCCCATCTTAACTAGTAAGTTAACTAATTAAATTATTTCATTTATTAATGTTTATGGTAGCAAATTAATGCCCCAATTTCCAATGCTTGGCACTATCCAATTAATTTTCACAGTTAACGTTCCAAGCTCTGCTCAGATGTGGTAAATCCCATCATTTCTCCAGTTGTCGAAATAAAATTCAGCTACCAGCCTGGCTGGCTTTTGTATGTGAAAAGCAAGGGAGGCAAGGTGGGAAGGCCAAGATGGGGAGGCCATCTTGTCCTTTTTCTCAGAAAACCAATTGTCTTGGACTGGTCCTGAATAACACATTACACATTCTCTTCACCTTGGTATACACTGATATACACTGAAAATAAAGTTAGGGCAAGGTTTTTACACCACATCTGGCCATGTTCACTGGCGAAATCTAGGAACCTGTGCCCTAAAAAGTAACTGTTCCAAGCTCTGAAGGAAAGTCATGCAAGGACATCCCCAATGCTGGCTTCAGCTCTGTTTCCCAGACAGAAGCAATAATTCCAAATCAACTGCCACTGCTTTCAATGTGACAAGGACGCAGTAAGTAAGAAACGCAGGTTCATCATGCATAGTGTGCCTTTGCTCCCCGTCTCATCAGGAGAAGGAATCATTTTTGCATCTCCCCTGCAGGGAGAGAGTGAAGTGAGTTTCTATTTCTCTTCCCTTCCCTCATCCTGCCCTCCCCATCTGTCATCACAGCCAAAGCCGCTTACAGTCACAGCTCCAAAGGGGTATCAATGATCCCATTCTGAGCAGGGCTTCAGGCATTGCTTAGTATACCGTGATGTTCACAACAGTTCCTATTCATAGATCAGGATTCTCACTAAGGAAATGCAGCAGCTAAAATACAGACAACACAGTCTTTGCTGTGCTAAGACGCGATGGAACAAGCACCCCTCCCTCTAAAGCACTGAATGTACTTCCTATAATAAAAACCTCCCAGCCTTCATGCCCAAAAGAAGTCAAAAGAAATCATGGACAGTCCCTTTAGGAAAATTACTTATGGGGGGATTACAACTCATAGAACCCCCCCCCCAGCCGGCATGGATAGTGGTCATGGTGGCTACATTCCCTCCCCCAGGAACTTTTTGTAGTCTCCCAAAAGTAATCTTCCCAATCTCTGCTGCAGAGCTGTGACATCTAAAATGTTGAGTATAATGAAACGTTCTGAAATACAAGCAACAGCTCAAGAAGTGGCAAAGCAGAAGAGGGAGACAGAATGGGCAGAACTGTTTGAAAATATAGAGGTAAGGATCATTGTTTGAAATACTCCCTTTCATTAAAAAAAAAACGACATTCCCCTCTAAATAGAAAATGAGTATGGAAGCAATAAAGATGAGACAGACCCAGTATGGCTCTGCTGTATGGAACAGTATGGCTAGGTCCATGTCACTGGCAGAGTAACTCCATACCAAGCTTTGAGATATCTCAGCTACATAACTCACAGCAATCATGTTATGAATGGAAACAGAAACATACCACTTTGAAATGTTTCTTTTTACACCTCTCTTCTTGCAACTGCACTGCTCTGAAACTTCCCTGGGTCCGATAAGTCTCTTTGCTGCAGTTCCAGCACTATAGCAGTTAGTTCCATGAGGGGGAATTGATTCTCCCCTTCTCTCCTTCTCCCCCTCACTATTCCAATGCAGGTTAATTCTGTGCCTGTTGGTTTATTTTTAATTCTGCTGTGTTTGTGTAATTACAGCAAAAACGATTTTAAAATTTTATTTTATTGATTTGCCATAAGTATGAAAACATAGCAAAGATAAAACAAGATAAAAACCCAATAGGCATGGAGTTAGCCTGCTTTGGAATAATGAGTGGAAGGGGAAGAGAAGAGGAGAATCAGGCTCCATCCTGCCACATGACTGATGTAATGCTGGAACTGAAATGAAGAGATTTTTCGCACCCATGTGGCTGCACTATAATAGCGATATTTAGACCATGGACAGGTTTTGCCCATCAGGGGAAAAGATGCTCTACTACAGAAACAAATCAAATGCAGAGCAGCAGCAGGATGGACACAATGTCATCTGACAAGTACCAGCCAAAGACTCTTTTATCCTGTTAAAATTCTGCTTGACAAATTCCTTGGTCTTGACTCCTTAAAGGAGCTGCCCAAGGTGCTGAACCCCACATCAAAAATGAGTTCAAGACTTTGGAGATTATCTTCAGAGTGAAATCTAGAGAGTTAACACCACTGCCCACTAACATGGAAGTCACAAGCTGATACTGGATGGAACTTTATTCTCTGTGGCTGAAATAAATTCAATTTGCCCCCTGGTGGTCCCACCTCATTCATATTTGAACTGAGAAAGCAAGCTTTCTGGAAAAGGAGTACCGGTAATAAGTTTATATTATATTCAGTACTGTGTACATTGATGGTGATAAATTAAGGTTGGGTGAAGAAACTCCTTCCATTTTGACAGCCCCAGCTGGAAGTTTCCTCTCCTCATGAACAAATGTACCCTTACTTTGGCTATGCATATAGATGCAAAAATTTCTATCATCCACAGCCAACTAACAACTTTTTCTATAATCACAAAAGTAGTTGTTTTCTGTCTATTTTGATCACAAGTGTTACTACATATGCATTTGCCCACATAAACATCATGATTATGGATACACATGAGGCCAAGGCTGGGTTACCATTCTAATTGTACATAAAGAAAACTGACTTTGTGAAATGACTCTAAATTAGATCCTCTAGAAAAGACTAGTCTTGCTTTTGCCTCATGAAGAAGCAGCTCAAAAGGAAGGAAGGAAGCAGGATAAATAAAATGAGTGTCCAGAATACTCCAGAGGGGCGTAGAGAAGAATCTCAGCATCAATGGAGAGCCAGTATGGTGCAATGTTAGAGTGTTGAACCCGGACTTGGGAATTGTTGTTCTTGTTGATGTTGCTGTGTGCCTTCTAATTGTTTCCAACTTATG
>CM034701.1:362465453-362476275 GCA_020142125.1 Phrynosoma platyrhinos
TGTGATAACGTCCTAAGTCATGTTGTTTCATGATGTGTCCAAAGAGACTAAGGTCCAAAACACACTGCACAAATAATCCAGTTTCAGATCTCTTTAACTGACCTGGCTCAGTGCTAGGGAATCCTGGGAATTGTAGTTTATTGTGGCACCAAAGCTCTCTGATAGAGAAGGCTAAATATCTCACAAAACTACAGTTCCCAGGCTTGGAAATATTTAAAATATATATCAGTTCCAATAAGCAAACCTTGATTTTGCCATTTTATGTAAGGGTCACCATTTCACTTCTCCATTGTATTTATTGGGACTTGAGCATCCACAGATTTTGGGATCCACTGCAGGTCCTGGAACCAAACTCCAGTGGATACCAGGGGCCCACTGTAATAAATTGCAAGCAATCCTGTTGTCTTGCAAGTAATCACTTGTGGGGGTTTGAGAGTGAAACAAAATTATATTTCAAATGTAGCAGAAACAGAATAACATTTGTAATTATCTCTAAAAGTTACTTTTGACAGCTATTTGAGACACTCCTTTTTTTTGACAGCAATGTTTAAAGTTTTAAGTTACTCTCATCTCAATCCTATTTTAAAAAACTAAAAATGGGTTTTAAACAAAGGGATGAGCAGCTCAACAAGAAACATAGCAAATTACTTTTCAACATTGTAACAACTGATGAGATCAGATTACCTTCCAAACAGTATAGTAAGTGATGGGTAAGAATTACTTTTTACTAAATTGCTTTCCAAGTTCTGTACTGGCTGAGGTAGGCTAGAAGTTCAGAGATCTATCTTTAGGCATTGCATTGTCTCTGTTAAAAGACATTCAACTTCTCATATGCCTTAGGCCTTATTAACATGCTCATTTTGTATTCTTGTTAGTCTCTAGCACCAAGCAACCCATGGAGGAGTCAGTAGTCTTTCTAGATCTCAACAATCATATCAGCAAAAATGCTTCCTAGGCCTTTATTGAGTGGAGTTACAGCAGAATAGTAGCATCTGCAGCCATATCTTATCATACCATGCCTTGTCTGTGGCTACTTCGTCTTCCATCTGTTCCTGGAGTGCTCCTTTTCATTGATGTGCAAAACCTATCAATGTTTCCCAATTCACTTTTTCCATGATTGCTTCATGTGTGATAAATTCCTCCTGTTGCAATTCTGATATGCAGGGAGTCACATGGTGCAAGTGGATGTGATTCTGCTCCTCCTCCCCTCCTCTCACTATTCCTTCATTTTCTTATTTTCTTTTTTTATATACAAATAATGATAATAAAACAAGTATATGTTCATTAATAAAGTTATTATTTCAATATAAATTCCATTGTTCCTGAATTGATTCTTACACATTTACGGTAGTTGTTTTATATTCAATTTCCTTCATAGTTTATATGTGTTTGTTAATCTAGCATTAAAAAACACATTTTTTTCATTATTTTCCCTGATTTCAGATTTGTATAAACAAGATTTTTCTGTATAATCTCTCTAGTTTGTTAATCATAATCTTTCTTATTTTTGACCAAAAGGTTATCAGTTTTTAAACTTTTTTTGCCTCTGTCATAATCATTTCTTTTTGCAGTTTTTTAATGACGGAGTCTAGTCATCTTTTGTCTTCCTTAGCCTTCATCTATTTAGCCAACTAGTTAGTGCTGGGGTAGGCAACCTTTTTGAGCCGGGGGCCGGGTTGCTGTCCCTCAGACAATTAGGAGGGGGGGTGCAAAGCATCATAAATAAATATGCATGCACACTCTCTCAGCCCCAGAAAAGCCATGGCAAAACCCCTGTGGAGATTTTGCAAAGAAAACCCCAAGAACAAGTAATAATAACAATAATCAATATCATTATGGCAGGTGGCAGCAGCAGGACCGGCCTGGGGCTGGTCCAAAGGCCTCGGGGGGGGCGCATCCAGCCCCTGGGCCTTAGGTTGCCTACCTCTGAGTTAGTGTATGTCTTCTTGCATGTCTACATTTCCTTTTCTTTTTTCATTTTTTTCTTTAATTCTTTTTACTTAATCAATTGCTGTGGCTGCACAACTGAATTTTCTTTAAAAAAAAATAAAACAGACCAAAAGACAATGACTGTCCCCAAACCAGTATGTTTGCATTTCCTACAGTAATGTGATTGTGGTTTGTTTTTGTTTTTTTAGCAGCTTGGTGTGATAAAGTCCCCAGTAGAGAATTGCTGAACCCCATCATTAAAGCATGAGTGCCAGGAAGACCATGGAGATATTGTTTGAGGAGCTCAAGTCAACCAGTTGTGTGGGTCTGCAATGCCTGCCCAGTATGTTGTTCCAACAGAAAGAAGCATTCAGAGAGGACACTGTGAACAAAGATGCTTCTCATGGCAGTGAAATTTGCTGCATGTTAAGGATTTTCAACCCTGTTAAACCCTTGACTTCTGTAGGTGCTGACAATGAATGAAACGCAAGAGATTTTCAAACCAAACGTTCCTGCACAGACTGCCATCATCATTCTCTGAACTGGAAAAAAATGGGCACTGTTAGGTGAATGAAGCTCAACTTGGAAAAGACCTATATATCAGTGAAAGATCACAATGATGCCAATTAACATCAGCAACACCAGAACAACTGACATGGCATGTGGCAGTTTTTATGTTCATAGTTCAGTTTTACTATGCAGATTATTATTTCGGTCTGTGGGACTACATAACAAAAAAATGTATGCAATTGCAGATGATATGTAATGTAACCCAAAGTGTGATTCCCCCCCCCCCCCCATCTCCAGGTTTCCCTTTACAGCACGGGCAATGTTTTTTGCCCACAGCTTCTATTGGCACAGACCAATAAATAAATAAATAAATAAATAAATAAATAAATAAATAAATAAATAAAGTTGCCTGAGAACCTGCATCACAGATGTAGTTATGAATGTTAAGTTTATCTCACAGCACTTGCAGGAACGAGAGCTGAATGGAACAGGGCAATAACGCAAGTTACTGCACAGGAGAGCACTGTTGATGCTGCCAGAAGTCTGCAAGCTGTTCTGCATCCATGCTACGGCAGTCGATTTTGAAGAACGATTTTGAACTGTTCTTCAAAATCGGCTGCCAGGAACAGCTGGGGAATGGCTTGCAGACTCCCGGTGGCATTGGCAGCATTCTCCTGTATGGTAACTTGCATTCTCACCCTGTTCCATGCCATGCCATTCTGTTCCATTCAGTTCCCATTCCTACAAGTGCTGTGCTATAAACTTATCTATATCATCTCCTGTTCTGACTCCCAAAACTATCTTTACATCCAGCAGCCACATGGAGTGACAAAAGTCTTTCTGCTGGTTATTGGGACACTTCAGAATGACATTTCCAGCCCTGTTCCACCAGTGTCACATGGGGTTGTGACATGGGTCTTGTTTCTGATTGTCACACTGCAGCTCACTGGTGGGGAAGGGCTGGAAACAACATCCTTCAGCAACCTGAACACCAGCTGAATAGCAATAGCATTTATAGTATTTACATTTCTATACCACTTATCAGCTGCCTGGATTGGTTTTTCAATAGGCGGGGTATTAAATAAATTTTATTATTATTATTAAAAATTTTATTATTATTATCAGTGAACTCAGCATTCCCTAAGCGGTTTACAATTTGTAAGCCAAGATGAGTATTCATTTTACTGACCTACAAAACAGACTTCTGTCATTTGATGTGGCTGTTAAGAATAGGTTTGGGGAGGTGTTTGTAATCCTAGCTACAGTTCCATAATCATAAACATGAATACAAACAATTATGAATGTTTGAGGGCCAATGCAGACCGACACTTTAGGGCAGCCTGGGGGTGGAGTTGGGCCGGGGCAACTGCACACTGGCCACCCTGACTCCGCTCCAACTCTGCTCCAACTCCACCCCAATGCCGTGTGCCCGTCCACATGGCGCATGGGGTCAGGGAACCCTCTTGGCGCAGCATGGACACACACTGCACCAAATGGGTGCAAAAGAGCTGCAGCTACAGTTCAAAGGGTGGCCTTTTGCCACCCACAAAAAGGAGTGGCATTTGCTAATTCTTTTGGGGGGGGGCAAAAAAGAAGGATCGGGGCCACAGCATGTGGTTGCTGTGGCCCTGATCTGCTACTCCCAGGGGCGGCCAAGAGCTGCTCCTTTCAGGCCGTCCACATCAGCCCTGAGTCTTGTTTATGCATTCATAACTGCCCAGCAGGATGCCAGTTAAAATAAATAACCAGAGGATTTTACAGAAATTGCAATCCGCAAACATCTGGACAACCTTGGTTTCCCACTTCACTATACAGTAAACTCATAATTCCCACTAGATCAGTCTTTCCTAATGCAGAAGTACCCTCCAGATGTGTTGGACTACAGTTCTGGGGATTATGATATTTCTAGTCCATAATATTTGGGGAATGTTACACTAGAGCTGACCCGTAGTTGGACAGTTCTTCCACATTGGACTTTATCACATGGGGGAAATCCCATACAGCAATGGGATTTAAAAGGTGGGGGAAACCCACAAAAGTGAGTAGATTTTCACACACGTCAATGTTAAACTCTGCTTAGCCTGAACGAAAGTAGTCAAAAGCCGCTTCTGTTTACTTTCAGGATTTTCTGAAAGTAAAAAGAAGCGACTTTTGACTACTTTCCATTCAGATTAAGCACAGTTTAACATCAACGTTGTGTGAAAATCTACTCGCTTTTGTGGGGGTTTTTTCCCCTATTTAAATCCCGTTTCTGTACGAGACTTTCCCTGTGTGATAAAGTCCATACATAGAACTTTGTTTCTGGATTATTAGCACAAACTGTCAGAAGGAGATGCTGCCATCTGCTGCACAAAATGAGCAACCTCATTTCTGTTCTGTTGCCTTCGCTTGAGTCACCTGGGGACGATTACAACAGGTATGGAATCACTGTGAGATTTGCCACCTATAACACTGAGCATCGTATTGGTACATCAGCTTATTCTGTATACCTCCTCTCAGGGAGGAAGATACTCAGAACCCAATGACACCTTCTTTCTTATATATGGACCAGCCCCAGTGGATGAGAGATCAAAAGGATAAACTGCCTAAGGTCCAAAACACACTGCAGAAATAATCCAGTTTGAGACTGTTTTAACTGTCCTGGCTCAGTGCTAGGGAATCCTGAGAACTGTAGTTTATTGTGGCATCAAGGCTCTCTGACAGAGAAGGCTCAATGTCTCACAAAACTACAGTTGCCAGAATGCCATAGCATTGAGCCAAGGCAGTTAAAGCAGTCTCAAACTGGATTATTTCTGCAGTGTGTTTTGGACCTAAGAAGTTCTGATAGTCTGAACAAAAATCACAGGAGTAAGGATTCTAGTCCTCGTGGGGGTAGGGTGGTGAGAGCATAAATACAGTCACACAAAAACCTAAATCAAATCTATATACAATATTGGGCCATCTGGAGTGGTGCAGTTAAAAACATGACTGTCATACATGAAGGCATTCAATGGTCTCAACTTTTATACTGCTTCTGTCCCTGAGCTATATCACAGAATCCTCTGCAGTATTATGTGGGGTTCTGGGACAAATATTTTCTACAAAGGGATGCCTTTGTCCCTGGATTCTTCCTTCTGTGGCAGAACAACCCTGAGATGGCATTGTACACAGATAGTGCCTACAAAATAATTGGAAAAGTCACTCTCTTGGTTAAACATTTGAAGGATTCTGGGAGCTGGAGACCTCAAAAGTAATTTTTTCACAATAATGCTTATATATCACAGGATGTGTGGTAAGACTTGTAATCAGAAAGCAGTCTTCTACCCTCTTCTGCCTGTACTAAACACTTTTCTGTTGCTCTCTCTGTAGTATATACCGGTATGCCATGGTATATGTGTGTATCTGGCTTTCGTAGGGTTTTCTTAGGCAAGGAATACTTAGAGGTGGTTTTGCCAGTTCCTTCCTCTGAAATACAACCTACAGCACCTGGTAATTCACTGGCAGTCTCCCATCCCAAGTATTAACCAGGACTCACCCTGCTTAACTTCCAAGATCAGATGGGACATGGAGTCTTTAGAGCAGGGGTAGGCAACCTTTTTGAGCCAAGGGCCGGGTTGCAGTCCCTCAGACAATTGGGGGGCCGAAGCACCAAAAATAAATAAATAAATAAATATTTTAAAAATTAAAATTTTTTAAAAAATATGCATGCACACTCTCTCAGCCCCAGAAAAGCCATGGCAAAACCCATGTGGAGATTTTGTCAAGAAAACCCCAAGAACAAGTAATAACAACAATAATCAATATCATCATGGCAGGTGGTGGGGGGCAGCGGTGGCGGCAGGACCAGCCTGGGGCCAGTCCAAAGGCCTCAGGGGGCCACATCCGGCCCCCGGGCCTTAGATTGCCTACCCCTGCTTTAGAGTATTTATGCCCATACACCATTGTACAGAGTTCTATTTCCTTTGTTTCTTCAAATACTTATTTTTTTAAAAAAAACCCAGATTTCACTAGTAAAATAAAGACAACAAAGGGACATTTTAATTTCCGGCACTAGTTTGAAAACAGAATCTATTGTGTGGCATTTTGGAGGGCATATATTTTAGGTGCAGAACTCATTAGCTATCCAGGAAGCAGGTTTTAAAAGGGAGCACTGAAACCAGGATTAAAAACAAAGATAAAGAAAAACATATTACCCCTATTGCAAACATCCCATTAGCAGTTTCCTATCAAATCATGGCATTCCACCTACATCTCATATCTGGTATTTTGCCTGCATTCATGGTTAATTTCATTTGGCAGACTTGCCACACTCCTCCTTGTATTGCACTGTTTCAAATAGTTCCCTAATTCTGATTCCTTTTCCTTTCTGCTCCCCTAGCATCCCCATTCATCACTTTTGTAAAATTCCTGTTCCTTTTTCCCATTGGTGGAAACATTTGTTTTCTCATGCACCACAGAAGCAAGGGATAGTATTCAAGTAGGGATGGCTCATGGCTTCTACACCAGTACAATGATGAATCCACTCAGAATTTTAATCTTTAAATTTAAAGGAGCTATCCTTTAAAGAACATCTTTATCAATGACTTGGATGAAAGAATAGGGGGCATGCTTCTCAAATTTACAGATGACACCAAATTAGGAGGAATACCTAATACCCCAGAAGACAGGATGAAAATTCAAAATGACCTTAATAGATTAGAAAGCTGGGCCAAAGCTAACAAAATGAATTTTAAATGTAAGGTACTTCACTTAGGGGAAAAAAAAAATGAAATGCATAGATATAAGATGGGGGACAACTGGCTTAATGAAACTATATTTGAAAGGGATCTAGGAATCCTAGTAGACCACAAGTTGAACATGAATCAACAGTGTGATGCAGCAGCTAAAAAGGCCAATGTGATTTTAGGCTACATTAATAGAAGTATAGTATCTAGATCAAGGGAAGTAATAGTGCCACTGTATTCTGCTTTGGTCAGGCCTCACCTGGAATACTGTGTCCCGTTCTGGGCACCACAATTCAAAAAGGATGTTGAAAAATTGGAGTGTGTCCAGAGGAGGGTGACTAAAATGGTGAAGGGTCTGGAAACCATGCCCTATGAGGAGAGACTTAGGGAACTGGGTGTATTTAGCCTAGAGAAGGGACTGTTAAGAGGTGATATGATTGCCCTGTTTAAATATTTGAAGGGATGTCATATTGAGGAGGGTGCTAGCTTGTTTTCTGCTGCCCCAGATAACAGGACCCGGAAGAATAGATGCAAGCTACAGGAAAAGAGATTCCACCTCATTATTAGGAGGAACTTCCTGACGGCGAGAACTGTTCGACAGTGGAAAACGCTCCCTTGGAGTGTGGTGGAGTCTCCTCATTTGGAAGTCTTTAAACAGAGGCTGGATGGCCGTCTGTCAGGGATGGCTTGATGTTGAGTTCCTGCATGGCAGGGGGTTGAACTGGATGGCCCTTGTGGTCACTTCCAACTCTATGATTCTATCAAAGGTGTTGGACATATTGGTAGGCTGGTGTTCAGAACCTTGGACAGCTCCCTACAAATTCATTGTAAAGC
This sequence comes from Phrynosoma platyrhinos, assembly GCA_020142125.1. NCBI lineage: Eukaryota > Metazoa > Chordata > Lepidosauria > Squamata > Phrynosomatidae > Phrynosoma > Phrynosoma platyrhinos. The sequence continues at coordinate 362,473,430 of CM034701.1, forward strand.
GGGGGTAAGCAACCTTTTTGAGCCGAGGGCTGGGTTGCTGTCCCTCAGACAATATTTATTTATTTATTTATTTATGGCGCTGAGGGACAATTTGGTGTCCCTCAGCCCCAAAAATAAATAAATAAATAAATAATGTTTAAATAAAATAAAATATATATGCATGCACACTCTCTCAGCCCCAGAAAAGCCATAGCAACCCCCCCCCCCCGTGGAGATTTTGCCAAGTGTGAATGCCACTGGCAATTTTGTAGAAGGGGCTGTTTTCATTCACAGAGAAGGTCAGTTGCACCAGCGATAGTATGTCAGTTGTGCTGCTCCAGGAGGTTGCCTTGTTCTGATTTGAATCTGAAGTACAACAACACTTAACACCGAAGAGTCTGAAGATGTCTCAGAGCGGGCAGTAACAATAGGGTTAGATAGTCGGAATAACCCAAAGTTTCCTCCCTCTTTGTTTACCAACTGAATATGAATCAACACTGTGATACGGCAGCTAAAAAAGCCAGTGTGACTCTAGGCTGCATCAATAGACATATAGTGTGGAGATCGAGGGAAGTAATAGTGCCACTCTATTCTGCTTTGGTCAAGCCTCACCTGGAATACTGTGTCCAGTTCTGGGCACCAAAGTTCAAAAAGGATTTGGACAAGCTGGAGTGTGTCCAGAGGAGGGTGATTAAAATGTTGAAATGAGTGGAGACAATTTAATAGATTTCCAGTATTTGATCCATTTATAGGCAACACCATCTGTTATATTTTGTGGTTTTCTAAAGAATTCCCAGTGTTGTTCGGCTGTTGACTGGTTGCAACATTGCATCCATTGTTTCCTTCCAATGCTGTAGGATTGTAAGTCCCAGCAGCACTAACTAGTATAACCAGTGATGAGGCATATTGGGAATTATGGTCCAGCAATATCCAAAGGGCTGCATGATTCTACCCAGATTTTAGAGGATCCTTGGTGGTGCAGTGGTTAAATGCCTGTATTGCAGCCACTCACTCATAAACCACAAGGTTGTGAGTTCAATACTAGCTAGGGCTCAGGCTAGACTCAGGCCTGCATCCTTCTGAAGTCTCTAAAATGAGTACCCAGCTGTTGGGGGGCAATGAGCTTACAGCTGTAAACTGCTTAGACACTGCATAGCGCAGTATGAAGCAGTATATAAATGAAGCTGCTTTGCTTTGCTTTAGCTTATCAGTAATTTGATTTACCCTGATATAGTCAAAGATTTTGGCTGCCTGTATGCTAACAAATACCAGATGCTGTAAGCTATATTTGGAGGAACTGGCAAAATCACCTCTTAATGTTTCTTGCCTAAGAAAGCCCTAAGAAATGAATGGGCTCGCCATATGTTGACAGGTGACTTGAAGGTGCACACACAGAGGACGACTGCTATGTGTAACATATTTTTGAAAGAGGTTGAACAAGTGCACAAAGCTAACAGCAGAGGTCTCCCTGTACTGAAAATTAAGAGTAGATAATCATCTCCAGGGATATGTGAGAACATCTCTTTAGATTTTGTTTTTACAGATCTATTTCATTGGCACCTCCTAAGTATACAAACAGATGCAGCTGAGGGGACAAAAACCTGCCCACATTGAGGCTTGTGATACTTTTCACAAAAAATATAACATAGGTTAAATATACGCACATTTGAAAAAATACACCACAAGCTATAGGCACATTTCTAAAATGTGCAGAAACACACTTTTTAGTCAACAGGGGGATGCATCTATTCAAATGAATACTTTGTGAAATGTATCCATTAAAAAAAATCCGCAGAGAAATGAAATGAACAATCCTGGAAATGGGAAAAGAAGGAAATCTGCAGAAATGAACTTGACTTTGCCCACCTGGGGTCAGCTCATCTACATAGTTTCAAACTTAATTGTCTGAAAAATCAAAATGATCAGGTTGTACTTGGATTTGTCTCTAAATTTCCACTAAGAGAGGCTGAAGACTGGAAGATGGTGCTTCAGTGAAATCATAGTCCATGACAGCTTATTCCTTGGTCTTTCAGGTACTGCAGGACGATACCCTCCAACATTTTACAGATGAAAACCAGGACATGTGTAGCTGAGCAACATCAGAGGGTGGTTAAAAGGGCCAGCCAGCAAGAGAGCCAAAAGTATTGAGAAAGAACATACAAAACAACTACCTGAAGCAGAGTTTATGAAAGCCTGTGAAAATTAAAAACTCATATGAACTGCAAGACTCAGCTCCCCCTTCTCCTATTCCCCCAGTTAAGTTAATTGGTCACAAATTAGTGTTGCTCTTTGAATTGCAACAGTTGGAGTAAGCAAGGATAAAGGGGAAAAGTGGGAGGAGGAGTGAGAAAGTGGGGCATTTTAAAAGGAGCTGAGAAAGGGTACAGCAGAGAAATAACTAAGAGCTGCTTCTGCCAAATTTGGAGAGTTGGAGGGTATGCAGGACTCCTTGTTGAACATTTTGCTTCATGAAAAGGCTATGTGGAGATGGTCCTGCCAAGATACCTATAGTTTAAGGATGGTACCCATCTTCCCCCTCAATCCTTTATGACAAGAATGAAAACATTAACCTAGGATTGATATTCCTCAAGAAATTTTCCTCTCCCCACTCCAGATTCAGATCTCTGGACTAATGATGGTGCCCCCTTTGCTATTGGTAATGTTGTCTTCTATGGTAAAGTTCTTTACACTCTCAAAAAATGTTACAGTTATCACAACACTACATTATTCCCACTTTACAAACTGGAGGAACTGTAGCTTAGAAAGCTCATCATAGCCAATGTTGTTGTTGTGTGCCTTCAAGTTATTTCCAACTTATGATGATCTTAAGGCAACTCTATCATGGGTGCCTTTTTTTTTTTTTTTTG
>CM034701.1:362476375-362506417 GCA_020142125.1 Phrynosoma platyrhinos
CTTAAATTTAATCTCCTGAAAACTTCATTGGGATAGTAGTTTGTGTGTTGGACTACAACTCTGGAGACTAGGGTTTGATTCACAGCTTGGCCATGAAACCCACTGGGTGACTTTGGGCAAGTTACATGCTCTCAGCCTCAGGGAGAGTAAATGGTAAATCCCCTCTGAACCAATCTTGCCAAGAAAACCCCATGATGGGTTTATTTTAGGGTCACTATAAGTCAGAAACTACTTGAAGGCACACAACACACACATACTTCATTCATTAGAGCATATTGGCCCCAATTATCAACTCCTATCAATCTAAAAAGGCTCCTCTCACTATTCGGGAGTACTGATCTAATGGGAGCAGCCCTGTGTCACTTCAGGCCAACATTTATAGTTGCATAAGATTTGTGGATAGAGCCCACTTCAGATGCACACAGTAGTATTTTCTGTTGGCAAGTCTACATTCACATGGTAAGCAAGGCCAGAAAGCCATGAATCACAAGTACAATATGGGATAATTCCATATAAAGCACAGAATTATCAGACTGTATTACTTTCATGGTCTTTCACATCAAACAGGACTCTCTCCTGTATTTACTCCAACAGATTAGCATGGCTTCCATTCAGGAACTGGGGGTAAACTGTAGGTAACAGTCAGTAGTAAGATATTTACAATTGCTGTGGTCACTTTATCCTTAGCTTTTTTGCACTTTATCCTTAGATTTTTTGCAACTTTTTGCAAGTTTGCATACTTTCTTCAAAAAAAGTCTGACTCTTCTCTTAACCACCAACACAGAGAGGACATGGTTGACATGATGCTTGCTGAAACTAAGCTGACTGGAGTTTGGTCAAAGGCAGGATGGGAGACCACAAAAAAACCCCACTCCAAACCCTGTATGCCCCTTGAACCCCTCTCCCAAAAGGATATGTTTTAGCAAGCATTTAAACAAATATGCAGATTATAATAATTTTAAATTCCTATGTGAGGGGTAAAGCTTTTGAAAAAAAAGGAACTCTTAAAATATTTTGCAGAATAGAAAGCACAACGTAAATTTTTAATGCTGCTCTCTCCCATCCCACCTCCCAGGATGTGATCACCTAGATTGAGAGTTGTCATAATTTAGTGCTGTACAAGGATACTCCTTTGTTAGAACCCAGTATTTCCTTACATACAATGCAATCTTTTGAGTAAGAAACTGAAATGCGGTGCGTTTATGTCGTCATCTGTCAAGTTATGGCAATCCCATGAATTTCACACTTTTTTCTGGTGGTTTTGGCATTTTCTTCCACTGAAATATAGGCTACAGCACCTGGCATTTGTTGGTGTCTCCCATCCACATACTACAGGTCTAATCCTAGTTAGCTTCCAAGATCAGACCAGATCTGGTGTCCTTAGGCCCTCTTCTTTCTAAAACAAGTGGAAAACCTACAGCCCTCCACATTCCAATTCCTAGTTATTACAACCCATGTATATCTAGGGATACTGGGAGTTAGATCCCAGTATTTAGAAAGCAGGACTATAGATCTTCCACCCCTGCTATAGGAAGAGATATGTAGCCTTCATTAAAATGAGAACCAAAACTAATCTTTTATACCTTTGAGTATATTGTGAAGAAATCTTATGATTCTTTTGATATGAATTTATAATAGGGTGGATTTTTACTACATTCTCAATCAACAAGTGCTGTTTGTAACCTAATACCCAACTTTGGAAATCCAATGATAAATTTCTATGTACAATTCATGTACATCAAGTACTTCTTATATCTGAAATTGTATCAATTTACCTTGTTTCATTCCAGGGAAAACACTGGAATCTGCTATGCTATCCATGAATACCTTTGAGTCATTGTAAGACTGTCTCACAGCTTAGTTACAGTTTTCACCACCTATTGCAGATTTTCTAAATTTGCATTTCTTCCATGGGGTATCTACTGTGACTTTGCATTAGTGATGTTGACATGTGCCAAACACACTTTTGTACTGAATTCATTTAAGAGAGTATATATCTTCATAATTAAAGCATTTACATGAAATGTGTTATTTGACAGGCCTCCTGCTGGAATCATCAGAATTGCTTTCAGGTGATATTTGAACTTCAGTGGGTTTTATTCAGTTGCAATAAAGTTGGTCAGTACATGGTCTTGAATTACCGGTAAAAAGTTTTGCTGTTGCAGTACATGGACATGTGGATCAATAAGCTATATTATGTCTTTTTATTACTACATAAATGCAGCAGGGCATTCCAGATCAGCAGTCTTCAGGGATTATTACCATTCAGCTCTTATGAAAACACCTTTGCTGCATTTTTAAACAAACAATGTAGTTTGATACAAGGACATGAATTGGTGAGCTAATTAAAAATAGTGGCCTCTAAAACATAATGCTGAGGTAAAGGTTTCCTAACTGATTCACATTGTCCATGCAAAATACTGATAAAATCAGTTCAAACTCAGAACAATAAAGTTCAGGGAAAACATGTATAGCAAAATAATAATAATAATAATAATAATAATAATAATAATAATATAGCACTCTTTCCACAAGACTTTTATTCAGTAGTACAGCAATAGAGATACCCCAATACAGGCAAATACAAATAATACAAATTGGGTTACAGTACAAATACATTCAGGAGGACAAGGATGTCTTTCTTCGCTAGTTCTTCATTTGCTGACTTGTAACCATATCAATTGTGGAGTTCATGGGTTTTTGCCTTAGCAAAATTCATGACTAGAATAACAGTTCTGCAAGAGCATTGTAGCGGTTTGGCTTCATCAGGTTTATAATACCGTAACTATTATACCCTGAGTCACATATATTATATATTTGTTTTAGGACACAACTTTAAGGGAGCTAAAGCTCTAATTAAGGGACACTCAGTTCTATCTAAAAGCCCTGAAAGCTTTTGCCACTAAGCTAAAAAACTAATTAAATGAAGGAGCCATTTGTTGACAGCCCTCTCCCTTCACAGGACTAGTTTAGTTTAGTTTTGTTTTAAAATATAATTCAGCCCCCACCCCCTGAAATCAACTCATTCAGACCAGTTTTAGGGTTAGACTACATCCCACCTATTCTATGTTGAAGGGTGTAGCTGGAACTTGAGATGGCTGTGGTTTCAGCAGTTTCATTTAGGGCCCTTGCAGACTGCCAGAAATAGTGCAAATTGAGTCTACTTTAAGGGTTAGGGTTAGTGCTAGGGAATCATGGGAATTTTTTTTTTCTGAGACATTGAGCCTTCTCTGTCAGAGAGCTCTGGTGCCACAATAAAATACAGTTCCCATGATTCCCTAACCCTAACCCTTAAAGTGGACTCAATTTGCACTATTTCTAGCAGTCTGCAAAGGCCCAAAGTCTCCCAACAACACAACATGCCTTTTCCTCCCTGCACAAAGGCTGGAGTTCCAGCAGGGAAAGAAGGCTGGCTGAGAACCAAAGACTGGTTGAAAAGAAGTATCCAAGCTCTGAGACTGGAGCTCCACTGAAAACCTTAGAGAGTCATTTTTGCTTCTTCCTACAGCCTTCAGACACTGGCCTAGCTATAAAGGACTATAAAGGACCTCATTGCAGGATAGCTCTAATCTCCATTACTTGATCATCATTACAAATTCAAATTTAAGCTTTGGAGCACTGTCCTACATGGAGGCTAGTGACTGATACTAAAGCCTTCTTTTGTGTCACTATTATATCTAAATGGATAAAATTTTATATTCTGTTTGCTGGTCAAGCACGAGACTTTAAATTTGTCAATTTCTGGCACCCTTAACATATTTCTAAACATCAGAGTATATCATACCAATTCATTAACACAGCCATGGTATAGGTATCTTTTAGATCAGGGGTAGGCAACCTTTCACCTTTAAGGGCCGATGGACTTCAGCTCCCAGAATCCCAGGAGCTATTGGCCAACATGGGACTATTGGCCAACATGGCTGAGGCTTCTGGGAGCTGAAGTCCTCAGCCCTTAAAGGGGAAAGGTTACCTACCACTGTTTTACATAGTCAATCATTTTATCTTTCACTATAAACACGTATTTCATACAAAACATATACTTTCCCACATTCCATTATTAACTAGATGAAAAAGTCAGTTAGGAAGAGGGGCTGTATTTATTTTTTTGTCACAAAAATCAATGGGAACACCTGCAGTGGGGAAAGTATTTCATGGTCTTCTTTACAGTACTCACCACAGCTCTGCAGACTAGCACATGACCCTTTTATACTGAGACTTCTCCAAAACCACCTCCATACTGACAAACAAACATACACAAACAAAGAATCTGCAACAAACTGACCATATCCAAAGCTAGCATTGTCAGCACTAGTTACATCTTCAAGTGAGACCCTAGCCTTGATGGTTTGGCCTAGTATATACTCTCCCTGGAAATATTTATAGCACACGACTTAAAGATCTGAAAATGAGAGCATGGTAGGAACAGTTGGTACATAGTGTAGTCCAGAAACCAAAGGACCTTTCACACTACAAATATAGCACCATAATGCAACGTTTTACTGCCATGGCAAAATCCAGTGGAATCCTGGAACTTGTACTTCAGTCAGGCACTAGAACTCTTGCTGAAAACGTTAAATGCCCTCATTAAAGTGCATAACCCAAGATTCCATGGGAAATTGCCATGAGAGTTAAAATGGAACATAATGCTATAATCGTATAGTGTGCATAGGTCCCAAGTCACTTTTATGTCCTGAAATTAGCAGACAGAGATACTGTTGAATGACATAGAAAATGAACACAACTTTTGAATGCAATGTGGATGGATAACAAAAAAAAAACAAAAAAAAAAGAGTATCAAAAAAGTATTTTTTTTTAAATCAACCTTTTACAGCATATTTTACAATATCACAGTCATTCCGGCAAATATGCCCAGAAGACATATGACAGCAGCAGTGAGAATATGGGCCCTCTTTTTAAAAAGTCACTGTACTTATAATAATTAATGAAACACAGCACCCATTCACAGAGAGGTATCGTATACAACAAGGAGTGGCCAAAATTCAGCCCTCTAAAATTGTAGACTACAATGACTATCAGCCCTTGGCTCCTAGTCAGTATATTCAATGGTGATGGACACTTGGTGTTACAGTATAACATTTGGAGGGTTCCATTTTGTTTGCCCAGCTTATAGTCATTTCAATATTCATGTTCTCCCATTTATGCCTGTATGACCCAACAAGGAGCCTGAGCACAGAAAATTTCATCATTTCTACTTTCAGAAAGTCAAAGTTATGACATACACAGCTGGCTACAACAACAGACACTGTGCTTACAAACATGAATTGAGGCAACTATTTTAAGACATTCCAGGATTGCATTCCTTGTATCTGACTCCATTAAATACACTGGTAAACATGTTGTGAGGGCTTAAGGTTCAGATTTGGTTAAATCTATCTTTGTGATGTTGCACAGATGGCAGATAGGTGATCCAAGAATTCATTTTGCTGTCAGAATGCTAACAAGTTATTGAGAACAGGTAGACAGATGCATAAATATTTGGAAAGACATCTGTACCACAGGTCAATAACAGTAGTATGACAAACAAGATAACATAGCATGAGCCAAGCAGTCTTGAAATGAAGCTGAGTAATGAATGGGCCATAGAGATAATCTTTAACTCAGAAGTAGATAGATAGGCTTTCTACTGGCTCAGTGGAAACCCTGACCATATAACTGACATAGTACGGCATTAGAAAAATCAAAGTTCTCTACCCTCCTTCATTTCTCAGACTAGTTACAAGGCTGAAACATTTCTTTATAACAGGGTTGGAATTACGGAGTCCTCTAGGTGTTACACTGCAAATTTCAACCACCCAAACCAGCACAGGCAATATTAGAGAATGATAGGATTTATAAACTAACAACAACTGGAAGATTACATTGTTCCTATCTCTTTCACCTCTGGTCTACAGACCTTGAGGACCTGGCTTCTGGATTCAGCAGTGCCACTATTTACCTTTAAAACTTCTGTACTTCAATGTTTTTATTCTGAGAGTTAGCAAAGAGAAAAAGCAATAATACTCATCCTATGGAATAATAAAAATTGGCATTAATGGAGGAGGCACTTATATTTTTATAGTAGAGAAATATATGCATTTCAGAACAAACATTTTTTAAATGTGACTGTGTCTACATGATAGTAAAGAATACTGAGCTGCAGAAATTCTAGACATACCGTCAAAATTTGCAGGTACAAATTTGCCGACTTTTGCAAAGACAGTTCTGTATCACTAGACATGCACACACATCACACACTTACTCCAAAATCTGGCTGACCTGAGAGATTATTATAATAGTCAGCATTTGCAAAGAGCACTAGAACCAGTCTCAAGGTTTGTTTGTTCATTTTTATCATTCAGAACAATCAACACCAGTCTAAAAAAAAAACACACACACACACAATTGAAGTCACACAGGCCAAAAGTTCAGCTCACTGAAGCTCCATGGTATGAATGGCATTGTATATTTTAAAATTATACAATACTTTAAAACGATTAAAACGGTTCACATTATGAGAATATAGCATATCAAGAAAATTTCTAAGAACTAAATCAACCCTCTCACAATCTAACGCATGAGGGGGCAACTTCTCAGGGTCAGGGTCAGCTTCCATCCTCCCTCCAAAACTATACTCTTTCACACCTGCTATTTTGGGGCAAGCTGAACTGCATCTTTCCCAATGGAGGAATGGCATATTGTGCCCCCAAAAGCTTCCAGGGAGCACAAATGACCATTCCAGGCCATCCCCCTTCCTCTTTTAGGTCCATGAGGGCTTTTTCAAAACAGGAAAAAACTGAAAGGTAGTTTCCCCACCAAAGCAGATCTCTATACAGCCATCTACCACCTCCAGAGGTTTCTGGGGTACAAGTGGCCATTTTGGGGAGGGGGCAAAATTTGGAAAGAAGAGGGTGAAGAACATAGAAAATGGCCTCATAGAGTTGCATGATACAATTTGCCAATCTGAGAAGGTTCACCACTACTAAAGTAGAATGAATTCTCAGAGTAGGAACAAAGATGAGTCTTCACCAGTAACAAAATGTATCTGGTCCTGATCCTCAGTAAGATTATTTGGACCACCTGTTCTGTTGAACTAATTTAACTCAGCATGTACAAATTAACACATATTGAGGAAGCTAAGTTAGCCAACCAAGAGAATGATCATGAAGCTGTAGTACAGTTGACCCTCCACATTTGCATCTTTGACTTTCGTGGATTTGATTATTTGTGGATTTGAGTAGTATGTTCTCTCTAGACAGCGCAACTCTGTTGGAAGTTGACCATAGATGTACTGGAGGACTTAGAGGCTACTAGAGAAAACACTTATCTAGGCATTCGTAGGTCCTCCAGCATGATTCTGTGGTCAGCTTCTGGCAGATCTTGACCATAGAATCTCACTGGAGGACCTACAGATTACTAGAGAGGGTGTTCGCTCAGGTAAAAACACAGTAGTGTTTTATTTGCAGTTTTCATATTTTCATGGGGGTCCTGTGCCCCTACCTCCAGTGAATGTGGAGGGCCAACTGTATTTAGAAAGTAAGACACTGCATTAATTTGAACTTGCAAGCATTTTCCCATATTTTACATTTCATTTGACCAGAAAAACAATTTGCCAAGTCCAGGTTAAGAGCTTGCATGGCTTTATTTCAGGCTCAATCCATTTTAGCTGCAATTAAGCCCTCATTACATGATTGCTTTGTTTTCAAAAGCCCAGCAGGTCCTCTGCCATGTCAAATGTATTTACAGTTTTGCAGTTTGTAAAGAGTAACTTTGCACTTTGGCAAAAGACAGAAAAAAGGGACTTAAAAGGATTAAGGTTTCTAAGTTATGAACTGAATGCTGCAAAGAATGAAAACTAACATCTCCTTAGTCCTAAAATCCAAACTAAAGCTAAGAAAAAGGGTAGGGGTACACTGGCCCTTTTAATTCTACATCAGTGTGGATGCAGGCTGTCCCTCCTTGTGTTCAAGAGCAATCATGTTCAGAAAAATATTGACCGTATCTTTCCAAAACCAGATTTGGGGGAGGCCTTTTTTTAACCTGTCATTCAGTTGTACATAGAACAGATACCACTCACAAACTACAAGGTTGTGAGTTCAATGCCAACCAGGGATTCAGGCTCAACTCAGCCTTTCATCCTTCCAAAGTCACTAAAATGAGTATCCAACTTCTTGGGGGCAATTCACATTGTAAACTGCTTAGGGAGTGCTTATGTGCACTGATAAGCAGTATAGAAATGTACTTGCTATTGCTATTCTAGAGCTCTAGTCACAGCGCTAGAGTTTACTTTGAATAAACACATGTATCTTCCATTTGCACGTTTTTGAAGAGATGGGTAAATACCTTCCTACTCAGTTTTTTCTACTCAAACACAACAGTGCTCAGATAAACTCTTCAAACTCTATGATTCTAAGCCTTTCTTCAGAATCTGTGCAGTCCAGAATTTAATGCTTTACAGACACAGATGGTGAAGCCTAAATGTCAGCCTTACTATATTCTGACACAGGATCATCCCTGAAGTATACTGCAGAACTAGGAACTAGTACAAGTGATTATTGAACTAGTAATATTTTAGTAATTAGTTTATACATATTGTTAATATACTGATTGCTACTAAAGTGAGGTCCTTGTCAAGCGTAATAGTAACAGGACAAGGCAAAAATAGTATTTCTATATTACTGAGGTCATGGAGAAAGGAGGCAGTTGTGCTTAGCAAAAGATTACATATCCCACTGGAAAGGTTGAAAAGTCATAGAGCAGGGGCAGGCAACCTTTCCCCTTTAAGGGCCAAGGGACTTCAGCTCCCAGAAGCCTCAGCCATGTTGGCCAATAGTCCCATGTTGGCCAATAGCTCCTGGGATTCTGGGAGCTGAAGTCCCTCGGCCCTTAAAGGGGAAAGGTTGCCTACCCCTGTCATAGAGTATGAGTACAAGACTGCTTACATAAGAGAGGTTCAGTAGCCACACGATTTTAATAAGTATTGTCTCAGAAATGTTCTAAACTGTCTCAGCAACATGGAGCACAATCCAGATAGGTAAACTGATTTTTAAAATGGAGAAGGTTTGTCCTATTTCAGACAGTGGGATTTAATGAATCTATTTTTGATGGATGAAACCTTTTCTCTTTAAATTAGTGGACAGATGCTGCAGAATAAATGCACTTAACAAATTCATCTTCCACATCCAATAGAAGACAAACTGTCCCTACAGATCTGATAATTGAGAATAGCAGCATCAGTAAGCTCAGGAAAAGCAGCAGACTTTACATTTTAATCCTTCTTTTAAAAGTAGGAAAATTTTGTTAATCATTATTTATTTCCATGCAAATTGTATTAATGGGATACCATGATGGAAGAACATTTAAGAGACACACTGTTAATATTTCTAGACACATAAGAAGGATTGACAAACTTCCACCAATCAGCACACACACACACACACACAGGTATTTCCCTTAACTGCAAAAGGGAATGTACATAGTCTTAGAAGTGAGTCTTTGTTCTTCTGTTACATGATTCACTAAAAGGCACAGTACTCTTATAAACCTGCATATATCTGTGACAAGTTAAAACAGCAGAGACCCAACTGTGTGCTCTTGCAATTTTTTTAAAAAAAAATTCCAATTCACTTCCAACATTTGTTGTTCACTAATACACATTCATAAACAAGTGGAGAACAACTGTGGACATGTGCCTTTGAAAGATCTGACAATTTTTGCCATTCTCATGCTACAAAAATATGTATCTCTGCATTTTCAGAATGCAAATAAAAAAGTCAAAATAAATGAGGGTCTAGGGATTTTGTTGTTCACAAATCAATATGGCCTTTATCTTTTAAACAACAGGCCATAAAGTATTTCCAGAGAATATGCATACATAGAGAAATTTCATAAACCATAATCCTGCTAAAGCCAACAGAAATGGCAAATAAAATTTACAGTATAACACATTCAAAAATCTGAAATTCTTATACTGTTTGTTGTGCAATGCCCCTCCCACCAAAAAGGCAGTTTAATATTTCTAATATATTTACAATAAAATTCCAAGTAAAAAAAACAAACCACTCCCTTAATTTATGGCAAGCCATTCAGTGCACACATTTCACGGGTTGTGTCCAATTCTGGATATCTGCTTTCACAAAAAAACAAAACAAAACAAAAACAATCAGTGTGAGAAGGAGGTAATCCACACTTCAGCGGGACCCTTCATATGCACCAAAAACCTGCTCCAAAGAGTTAGGAGGTGAATTTTTGGGCTATGGGGAGGGAAAGAGAATCTTTGTGCTGATTTTAACCAGAACCTGTGACTTGTCATAGCACTGAAACTGCTCTCATATTTTTGAAAGTCCACAGATTCCTAGGAATTCTTTATCCATGCAAATTTTTAAAAAAGTCACTGAAAAACTAAAATGTGTCCCCAACGGAGCATCTGATAGCACATAGCTCTACCTTCAGGCATACAGGTCTTGTGATCAAACTATTCCATATGGTATAACGTGACAATTGAAGATCTTTAACATTCCTCTGTTTAAATTTTTGTGTCAGACTGGCTTTTTGATGCAGTTTTATTGAGTCCATCTTCTGTAGGAGAATCAACTGACAACTGTGAGAGAAATAACAGATAAAATTGATTCAATCAGTAATTAATTCCTGGTAAGGTTATCCTTGATATCACTGATACAATTCTATATGCTTTCAGTAAAGGCATTAAATAACAACAACAACAACCACAAAATCAGAGAAGAAACTTAGTGGAAAAAGAACAAACATTACTGATACCAAAAAGCACAGAAGCTCAAGTCCCATTATTTTCTATGCATGCTGTGCCACTGAAGATAATGGGACATGTGGATGCCCCAATCTGTGGATGGCTTGACTGCAGATACAGAGGACTGACTGTACAAATTTTAATATTTATCTTGTTTACAAGCAGGCTAGAAAGAAGTACCTTTCCAATTTCCAACTAGAAATAATAAAGACTAGACATGAAACAAATAAAAAATATTGCTGTCTTTTTAAAGTCACTGCTTATTACAATCCTAAAACCTTGTAAGCTAGCCTTATTGAAACCATTAACAGGTGCAAGTGATGAATCAAAGCAGTGCCATTCATACATAGAAGCTTTTAAATATTTCCAACAGCTTCCCAGTTGTTCCCAGTTTTCAGCCATTCTAGAAAAGTGGTTTGGAGGAAAAGCTGGGAAAATATATCCACATATGGAAGATACTACATACATACAACAAGGAACACATTAGCTTTTGAGATTCCTAATGGCCAAAACATTTTTTAAAAAACAGATTACTAGAAAAAATACACTAATTTAAATAATGGCAAGTCTAATTGGTTACTTGAAGCAAACAGCACTGTAAAAGCATTAATAGTCTTACACTAAGTGTCAGATTTAGTAGCTAATCGTGGCAGCAAATTAGAAGATTAAAACTACTTACAGATTTAATGTCAACATTTATCCCTGAATTCACACTGTGCCTTCGCAAATCTGATTTGATTAAAGCTAAAAGAAAGAAAGAAAGAACTGCATATAAATTCCAATGCATTCATTTCAATGACTAATTCTGCTGGATAAGTATTTCAGTATTTACAGGATGTTTACTTGTGAATCAAGAGACTATTCCTATGTAGGATATTTATAGATGTAAGATATTCATTATATATCAAAGTAGCTACTAAACAATGCTTTCCAGGGAACTTCCACATTGAAACTAGTATGTACATGGTCCAGCATGATAGAAAGCACTCGCCAACATAAGAAACAGAAGAAATGCTTTAGTACAGGTAATAGGAAAACATGACAGTATGAAGGCGATCATCTGACTGACTTCAGATAGCATGAGAACTAATTTTCCAATATGAAAAAAAAATAGAGGCAACTCATTGAAGTACTGTGTAAAGAAATTAGGTTTATTTACAGAATTATTAAATACTGCAAGGCTAGGAAGATGCATAAAGTCAGGAATGAGTGAGTGTATGTGCGAGGAGAAAAAGAATTTGAAATATTTTCAATATTTGCATATTGTGGAACTTTTAAACTGTAAGCCGTCCTGACTACTGTACTTATATCCTTCTCTTGAATCTAATTGGTTTTCTCCCTTTTTTTAGGACACTATCACACAAGGTTTTTAAATCACAATTAAAATTGGAGAATAGCATTTTTGAAAATACTAATCACACAACATCTCTGTCTTGCTGCTGCTGTGCCTTTGAAGCACTGTTAGAATGGCCCCTTTTTTTTTTTAAAAAAAGTATTTATTTATAAAAATCCAGAAAAAGCAGTAACAATTAGTTTTGTTATATTCATACAGTTCATTACATGTCTACTGTTAATTTACAATCTTCATTTTGCTTCAATACTTCCCTCTGATAACCTGGTTTGCAAAAAACAATCTTTTCATTTACTTTCAATGCCTTCAGATTTCATAATTTTACATCCTTAGTTTCTCAATCTGTTATTTACAGGCTAAACCTTTTATCTTCTCAATCACACATTAAAAACATTTATTTTTGCAATAGTTTAATACTGACGCCCAATCATCCTCTATCTTCCTTATCTTTTGCTTACCTAACCTATACATTAATCTATATGTTCAAAGAGTGTCCTTTTTCATTGACAGGGAAAATTTGTCAATAAGCTCCTAACGTGCACATCCCTTCTGTGGCAGTTCTGATACTGGCAGTCATATGGTTTCAGTGTCTCCTCCTCTCCCCTGTTCCCCTTGACTCTTGCTATTCCCAAGTAGGCTGTTTTACTTTTTTCTTTCTCCCCTATTTCTATTTTTTTAAAATAAAATTGCATTAGCATAACTCTGTAAAACCAATGAAAAACATGCTGGGTAGGGCATGTTACTACAGAGATGTGTGATAATTTAATTTTCCCAAACCAGTATGTTTCGTTTCCTTTTACTTATGTGACTATGGCAAGATAATGTCCTTAGACTACTGACATGCCATTTCTTCTCCACTTCCACTTTCCCCTTTGAATCCAAAGGTAAGCAAGGTGCTGCTTTATTAGCTTTACTGATTCTCCTCTACCTCGAGATCTTTTTGGAAATTAATTTGGAATATTAATTAATTTCTTTATTAATATTTTCTTATTATTCTTTTTCCCAAGAGCTATTTTCTATTAATATATAGAATTTTAAAAAATAAATATAAAGCAGCTATAGTCTTTAAAACAACCACATATAGAAAGTGAAGAAATGAATCAAATCTTTGAGAGGAACTTTGTCTTACTGACAATTTTCCTGTAGGAACAAGACATTAATCTGAAAGAAATTTAACCAGTTACCTGTTAAAATGATACCTATAAACATCCACACAAAAAGAAAAATGTTTCCTGCACGGGGGTTGTAGTCTGTTGTGAGCTTTCCTTGAATCAATGTAAAGAGGATCCCAAATATCTGTAATGAATATACAAAAAAGTATTTCAGGTTCTCAACCAGAAGATCTGTAGTTGTTTACACAATGACTAGCACAGGAAAGAACTGCATAGTGTTTGTTCACAGGGCTTATGCTGCTGTACACCTTCATGGCTCTGCTGAGAAACCAGCTCCATTGGGCTTCTCTCCATCTCAAACAGGCCAATATAAGAACTTTCCAGTTATTGCAACTGGTGTCTGAGTCTGTTTTCCTCTTACCTTTCTTTTCTTTGCATTCTGTCTTTCAGATGTTAAACCCAGGATTGTCTGGCTTTTTAAAAACTGATTTTTACAGAAGCAGATCTAGAAGCCTCTTAAAAATGATTTGTACAGTGTTTTCCCTGTTCAGTCATCCTATGCCAACAGGAACTACAATTACACCATTTACTATCAAAAGCACCGTGCCTTCATCTTAGTCTGTTTTGATCTTTTTCCTCATACCATACTGATAGATTTGTATTTACCATTACTCTTAAGAGGGGAGCATAGCATGGGGTTATTGTAACTGATATACTATTGTAATTACATAGAAACACCGCATGGGGTTATTGTAATTGAATTATTGATTTTAATGTAATTGATATACTGATTTTATTCTGTAATTGTTTAATACTGTTTTAAGGGTGGGAAGGATATATTTTGTATTGTATTTTATGCTGTTAACCGCCTGGATTGGGAAACCATTGGGCGGTATACAAATAAATAATTATTATTATTATTATTATTATTATTATTATTATTATTATTATTATTCTCACCATACTAATGCAGCAGAGTATGGTAATTTTCTCATCTTACTAATTTATGCAACAATACAAAAGGAAAAATATCTCACAGTCCACCAATGAAACCAAAGGTTTCTAAGCAGAAAGGACAGATGTTGGGGAAAGCAAAGCTAAAACAGATTGGTGCTCATGACAAGAGTATTGATATCATTGACCACGATTTGATTTTAACCCATAATTTGAAACAGTTTTAATGAAGGGCAATTAAAAATATGCTCATGCAACTTTAAATGGAACATACACAGTGGCTTCTGAATATTATCAGCAAAGATGCTGCAAGCTTTAAAAGGAGTTCAAATGTATTCAGAATGATGCAAAGAAACAAAGATTCTCTCATTATTTTGTGTAGCTATGCCATGATTTTTTAAGCATTGGATAAATCATCTATGTTACAAGACTGTGAGCTATCTGAGCTCAGAAAATAGTACTAATTATTTTGGAAAAAGCTTTACAAAGTATTTTCTCATTACCTGTGCTGAAGCATTCAAAAGCCCTGATGAGGTACCTTCCGACTCTGGGTAGGTAATTTCCACAGCATATTCAAAACCAAGGGGAAGATAACCAGTCATAAAGAAGCTGTCATAAAAGTACAAAATTCAGATTAACAACAGCACTTAAAGACCATGCATCAGAAGCAATTATTAATGTCTCTCTATTGCTATTGGGCTGAGGCATATGAACAATATATTTTGCTGTGTTCTTTGCACTTCATAACCACCAGCTTTAACATCCAGTTTTGAAAACTCATGCTTAACTAAATGAATCTTCTTCTTGAAAGCTCACAAGACTTTAATATAGAAGTTTTATAAAGATTACTTAGCCTGCTCAAGAGAGTAAAGTAGTATATTTTGTTAATGCTTTGCACATCCTTACCCAAGCACTCCACCAGTCACAAATACAACTATAAGGTGTCCGCAATCCAAGGTGAATGTAAATACAACCATCCCAACAAATGAGAGGATGTACACAATTAATGTTGTCTGCCTATTAAAAGAGCACAAAGTTAACATAAAGAAAAACAACCTTGTCAATTACAGATGACATCTGTATTATTTTTATTGCTACAGTTTTAATTAATCTGCTTTGCATAGCAAACATAGATGTATACTGTACTATCCATCACTCTCCTCTGTCTCTGTAGAGTTTCACTGTTGATATAATTTATTTAAAATAACAAAATTATGCTTTTCCATCCTTCAATATTCACAAGGTACTTACCAATAACATAAAAAGCATCATTCTAAGAACAGCAACAGTAAAATAACCCAATAGAACTAGTTACAGATAATTCTCTGCCAACAGAAGTGTCCTCTAAAATAGCTATGCTAATTTTACCTCTAAATTCCATTAATGAGGGAACCCAACAATTCTGGCCTCTGTTGAGTCTGAATTTTCAGCAGCATCAAAAACATCAGAATGCCAGTTTAAGATGTGTCCTGGATTATTATTTTGGTTGTTTGCTAAATTACACACAAGCTGTTAAGATCTGGCTGAACATTAACTGGACACTTGGCTTAATACACTCCAGAATCTGTGTTTCAAAGCCAGTGTATATCAGGAAAAGGGAAGGAGTGGAGGAGCAGGACTTGGCTGTGATGAAGCTCCTCCTTCATAAACTATAATGTAAGAAGCCTTGCAAAATCATCTGAACAAGGGCAAGATGTTTGCACTGAAGCCCATGCATAACCATTAAGAAGGAGAGCCCTCCCTCCAGTCCATCTGCCATGGTCCAGGCCTCAGAGGGAGAGAAGGACTGCTAGACCTGATCCCCTTCCCCTCTATCATTCCCTTCTCCTTTTGTGTCATGTCTTTTTAGACTGTAAGCCTGAGGGCAGAGAACCATGTAATAAAACATTTGTAACCAGCTCTGAGAGCCTTTGTTGTTGGAGAATGGGGTATAAATACTCCAATTACTAAATAAATCATATAAAACAGAGGTTAAGTGTTATCATGATGTTGATTCCCAAACATGCACTAAGGCAATCTCCCACCACTAGGTATGCTAGTTAAGGCTGACAGTCCAACAACATATGAAGGGCCTACAGCAGCTACAGGAAGCAAGCTAACTACAGCAAGAAAAACAAGCAAGCTTTATTGATTTCTTCACTTGCAGACTTACTTGTACGTTTTGGTGTGATCCAGCCATAAGCCACAAATAATTGAGCCCACCATTCCAGCTACCACAAGTGTCAGGCCAATCCTGCCTGCATTCACTTCTTCTCCCTTTAAATAAAATAGTTGTGGAACTATCTATAAGCAATGTTCTTTTTACTACAGTGAATTTACACATTTACTCTTTCTCCTACCTGCATGCAGCCTTTATTGTCTCAGAAATGCTAAGCTCTTAACATAATTAAGTAAAAAAATATGATCATCACTTCTGTAGATGAACTGTAATGGATAAATATCACTGTATCTTTTACAGATGGGTTAATCCCTATTAAGAATATATTTTAGGTCAGTCAGGAAAGAAAAACTAACAGCAGGCCTGGCATCAGTTTATTGCATTGCCAAAGATTTCACCTTGTAGTTTGTTAAAAAGACTTAAAACGTCATTAAAACAGACTTCTGCATTATAAGTGACACATTTTTAAAAAGGCAACCAAAATTTAAAAACATAAAAAGGTAAAATCTGATGTTGCCTAACATCCCTGGGCTGTGAAAGATTTAGGAGATGTCCTCAGAAGCCAGAAAATGGACTTGTGTATTACTAGGAAATACTTCCAAAGGGACAAAACTCCATCTTTCATACCTACCAGTAATTCACAGATCAAAGCCATTCTTCCATTGCTCTAGCATGCAGCCAAGATATATCAATGTTTGATTCACAAACTTAATCCAGAATCAGATATTTGCCAGCCTTGAGCAAAAATGCCACTGCTGAGTCCATAATGATAACTTAACAAAGCAATGATTTTTAAAAGAAGCATCAATAAGGCAAAGCATTCACAAAAAATTCTAAAGAAACTTACCTCATAATGAAATACTATCATTTGGTTTAGCAAAGTTGAGACTGAATAAAAAGCTCCAGTCATGATTCCTATAAGACAATTAAAAATATTGCTATGGTTACTGAAATGAATCAAATAAAATTCATTTTAAATCCTTCAGCAAATTTAGTAACTTGAAACATACAAAAAGGCATTTTCTTTAGCATCAGTATGTGAAGAAGCTGGGAAACATGGTATGTTGTCAATGAGTCATTCACCACATTGGCTAGCAACTGTGATGATTCTCAATAGCTCTGATCAATTTTCTTTGACTGCAACTGAACAGTTTCCACAATCACATGCAAGATCCCACAATGTTCTGGAAAACACAGAAATCTTACATCATCAAGACTGAATTATCTAAATGGAACCATTGCTAAGGCAAGGAGGGCAGTGAATTCCACAAGGATCTCATCCATATAGTGATCTTACCATGACAACGAAAACCAGCACTTAGCAGACCACTAGAATCCTGACCAGAACAACAACAGAAAAAAAGCAAATGCAGCATGTGGTGTTTTATATGTAAGACAGCCCAATAAAATGTGGAATAATTCACATGAACTAAACTAGCCCCAGCATGAATGTCAGAATCATATAGAGCACAATTTTTAATGAAACTTAAAGAACAAAATACATGATGAAAAACCTTTGCTGCAAAACCTGTTCATAGCTATACATTCAAACAAAAACCAATAGCCACATGGCCAGAAGGAGGACGGGCCAGCCTGCAAAAGATACCCTCCACTTACCATCTTAACTAAGGACAGAAACATTCAAATGCAGCCATCTGACTAACATCTCCAATTGTTTTTCTCCTATTTGGTTTGTAACATCTTGCCTGATGAAGAAGCCAGTGGAGCTTCGAAAGCTTGCGACAAGTATAGTGTGCATTTTGGTTGGCCAATAATGGTATCACTGTTTGGTGGATTTTTGTTTGAATTTGCTAAATAGCCAACACAGTTACCCCCTGCACATAGCTACAGATGTTATTCTATACTTTTGTCTTCATAAATCTTTCAGTAAAAATACCTAGATTAAAAAAGAATGGTGCAAAAGTAAACCCATTCTTATTTGGTTTTGCACCATTCTTTTTGAATCACCCTGTATTTATAAAATATTTGGATATCTACCATTTATTTTTGAGTATCTTGAGTATTTATTTTCCTGTTTAAGGAAAATATCTATGGAAACTGGAACATTAATATCAAAATTGCATGCATTTTTAAAAAAAATTAACTAAAACTCTATCAAATAATGGAATGTACTAGATAATGGTTTGCTTTCATCTTCTCCTGTTATTTGAATCTGATAATTTATAAGGCACTATTTTATTAATTTACAAGTATACATTCTACATACTATCTATTAAAAGTACATGGGGGTTCCAGCAATTATGTCACATCAGTCTAAATTAGGAGTGTGCAACTGTGGCAAGCTAGGGGCCACATTAGCCCTCTAGGAGTCATTGGAAGGCCACATCTGCTACCACCCCCAAATTTGTTTTGTTCCTGAACACCTGTAGGAAGTATGGAGTGTTTTCACATTTTGGCATCAATAATGGCCTCTCCGGGGCTTACATTGCTCAGGGGCAGTGGTCCCCAAACTTTTTCAGGCTACCGACCCCTTTCTTCTTGGGTGACAACCCTAGTGAGTGAATCCCCATGCCTATTTCTTGTATTAGGTCCACTGTTCTACTGGGGTGGGGGAGAGAAGAGAGAAAGCATCCTAAGCAAGGGAAGCAGCTGCTTTTGGGTAGTTTTGCAAATGAAGTAAACGAAATCCTGCTTGCCATGCAGCCCCACTGGGTGACCCTGGACAAGTCACACTCTCCCAGCCACAGGGCAAGACAATGGCAAACCCCTTTTGAAACCTTTTCAAGAAAACTCCATGATAGGTTCTCCTTAGGGTCATCATGAGTCAAAACAACTTGATTGCACACAACAACAAATTGCTGCTAGCCAGCCCAAGTTCCAAAGGGAGCCTAGAGCCCCAAAGTTTATATTTGGGGGAAGGAAGGTGAGGTTGTGGGGTGCTTGGGAAAGTGAAGGAGGGAGGCCCCACTGTGGAAGGAACAATGCTGCTTGAATGGGGTGTCTAGAAAAGAGGGCGGGTGGACAGGTGAGCTCAGCAGGATTTCCACTCAAGGAAGAAAGGGCTGCATGGCTGCCTGGGAAGCCCATGCCAAGAAATATCCCTGCAGCTGCCCTCCTCCTCCTGGCTTCTCCTAGGAAAGAGGGGGGGGGAGAAGGGAATAAAAGGGCAGGGAGGAAAGAAAACCTCAGGAGTCACCAGAGCATTGACAGTATCCAATGAAAGGGGGAATGGAGGAAGAGCTTGCCCCCTTCCCTTCCCTTCTGCTTTGACTAGCTGGCTTGAGCTAGTTACCCAAGGCAAAAAGGAAAGAGCACATAGCTGCCCCCTCCCTTCCCTTTTGCCTTGGAACCAGCCGTTGATTTTGTGGGGGATGCAGATGGAGAAAAATGCTTTCTTCAATCCCAGGAAGGGGAGAGGCAGCCGGACACTGGGCGCCCCATTCCCTTCCTGAGGACGTCATCGGAGCGACGGCCCGTCCGTGCGACAGGCGCTCCGATGACATCGTTCTGGCTCAGCGTCTAGAGATGCTGAGCCGGAAGAGACGCCAAAGAGGCACACCACGCCTCTTGCGGTGCCCCTTTTGCGGCTTGCAGAAGGAGCGCTAAAATAGCAGGCAGTGAAAGGGAGGATCGGGGCCAAGGTGTCCGGCAGCCTTGGTCTCGATCCTCTGCTTCTGGGGGTGGCCCAGGGCCACCTGTCTGCATCCCCCCATTCTTACCCGAAGCAGCTTTCTTCCTTGGGCTCCTTATAGGGGGCAGCTGAGCAGTTTCTGAAAAAAGGTGGGCATGGCAAGTATTTTGGGGCCCAAAGAGGGGAGGGAGCAAGGAAAAAGGAAGGACAGGGTCCGTTTGCCTTGTTCCAGATTGAGGCAAAGATGGAGGGACCATGCTAGGTCTCTTGCCTCTCAGTCTGGACAGACACTGCTTATTTGTCATGTATTGTCCCAGAATGGTGTACAAAATAAGCTTCTTGCAACTAGGGTTACCATACATCTCCTCCACATCTAGAGTGCATTTGGGGGTATTCTGGACCCTCAGGGAGCATAAAAATTGACCATGGGGTCACTCTTTAACCACCCCTGGTCTAAACACATGATTCAATACTCACCGTAACTTATCAGCAAAAGAACAAACGGAACATTTTTGAACAGGTTGACAATTGATTGCTTATAAGAGTAATCTTCTGTAGATACATCCAGGAGAACTGCTTGAGACTGACTTGGAGGATACTTAGGTTTTTCCTTAAACACTAGGAAGACAATGACACAAATGTAAGTTTTGCTACCCTTTCTTTATTACTCAAATATAATTGGCATTATGTAAATATTAGTAGAATATTAAATCATGTTGTTATGCTACAAAGCACATATTTTTCCATTACAAGGTGACTTTATATGCAAATTTATGAGTTATATATCCTATTCAATGTAAAACAGTGTGGATATGCAGAAGTCTCTGGACTAAACCCAACAATTAGTCCCAATTTGAGTAGACCCACTGAATCAATGAAACTCACAAAAACACTGATTTACCAATTTTTCATTCTTTCTTTTAATATACAGCAGCTGGGACTAACAAATGGATTTAGATCACAGTGCCATCCATATGAAGCTTTACAACTTAGCAGCTTAGATAAGAAACAGTTACTCCAGATTCATAATTTTCTTCTCAAAAATACGATTGGTTTCAGACTTTGATATGTCAAAGCAGTCTTCTATGATCTGTCAGGCAGAAAAGGCAAGGGGTCACATTTGCTCAGTGTTTTTCTATATACAGTCACCCCTCCTTTTTTGCAGGGGAACCGTTCTGAGGGGGGGCTGAGAAAATGAAAAATCACAGATATTCAAGCCCCATTGGCTTGAATGGCCACACATCCCTGCATGCACGCCATTTTAACCAATGGGGATTGCCCCTCTGTGAATAATCAAGACCACAAACTTCAAGTCCACTAAAACCGAGGGGCGACTGTACACGTTTCTCTTTACAAAGCAGAGACCGTGCACCAAAACCACAGCCCAAGTATGGCACTTTATTTTCCCAGCTTATGCATACTGCCTCCCAAGCTCAGACTGGAATTTTTGTTTGTTTCTTTTCAGATATTCTTTGTTGTCAAGTTTGCAGATGCTGCTTTGCAGTATATCCAAGATTTCTATTCCCTTTTGGAATTGCCACAGTGTTGCTTCAAGCTTTCCCTTATCAGTAATTGCAACATTTTATCACTATCTTCATGATAGGCAGGCTACACATGTAAATAATAAAGATAGATATTTGTGAAGTTTGATAAGCTGCACACTCTAGTTTCTTTTATTTGCTTCCCTTTGCATATAAGCCCTCTCCTTCCCATTTCTGTGGTTTGAGGTCTAGTGATACACATTTAGGCTTTGAGAAACTGTTACAGTGGGGCCTCAGTATCTGCCTGGGATCTGTTCCGAAGAGCCCCCCATGGATACCAAAATCCACAGATGCTCAAGTCCCATTGTCCCCAATGGCGGCACGTGCACATGGATACGCCACAATTAGCCTCCACTGTCCCCAATGGTGGTGCATGCAGGCAGCCAGTCCACCATTAGGGGCAATGGGAACAGGACTTCAAGAAAGCCTCTGTTGTCTCCAATGGCAGTGTGGCCGCATGCACATACCACCACTGGGGACTCTCCCGAATGGTGGCACAACCACGTGCAAGCACTGCCATTGGGAACAATGCGGGCTTGCCATTTGCAGATACTTGAATCCACAGATGGCAAGTGTTTGGATACCGAGGTCCCACTGTACTAAGTTTCTGAACAACCAAGGCTGCGCTAAAATGCAGTTTGAAAACCAATGAAGCAAAAGGTAGAAAGATTCCCAATGTAAATACTTTTAAAAGTGTAATCCAAGATGATCTGGCCAAAACAGTGTGAGCAGTGTACTGCAGATCAGTGTGAATGCATCAATGAGATTTTGCCCATTCCTAGTATGAGAGTTAAGTCAATTCTTTGTAAAGATTAAGCATCTACACCCATGATGGCAACCCTTACAACAGGGAAAGGCACAACCCTCCACATTCTGTTGAACTGTAACTTACAGAACTCTTGGGGCCAATGCAGTTGGCCCCTAAGAAGCAGATCTGTGCCTCCCCTGGGTGCGCCGGAATGGGGCCGCGGCAACCACATGCTGCGGCCCCAATCCATCTTTTTGCCACTCCAAAGAGAGCTGGCAAATGCCACTCCTTTTGGGGGTGGCAAAAAGCCACTCTTAGCATCACCACTGCGGCTCTTTTGCGCCCCTTTGGCGCAGTGTGTCCGCACACTGCGCCAACAGGGCACCCTGACACTGTGAGCTCGGGTGCACAGCGGGGCAGGAGCAACGGGACAGAGTCGGGGCGGCCGGAGTGCAGTCACCCCACCCGAACTCCACTCCCAGGGCGGCCCTTTTGGCTGGTCTGCATCAGCTTGTAGTTACCATACCATGGTGAAAAATGTTAGAACCTATCTGTAGTCTGTACAGTCTCCACCACACATAAAGCTGGAAGGAATACCAAGGGCTACCTAGTCCAACTCCCTGTCAGTACAAGAATCCACATCTGAAACACCCATAAGAGATGGCCACCCAACCTCTGTTTGGCTGCATCTGTGCTGCAGAAAAAATCAAGTTTGACACCCCTTTAACTGACATAGCTCAATGCTATGGAATTCAGGGAACTGTCATTTTTGTGAAGCGTTTGGCCTTTTCCGTTAGAGAGCTCTGGTGCCACAACAAACTGCAAATCCCAAGATTCCATGGCATTGTGCCATGGACGTTAAAGTGATGTCAAGCTGCTTCATTTATGCAGTGTGGCAGCAGCCTTTAAAAATCTCAGAAAAAAGGAAACAATTTGTTTGTAATGTAACCTGTTCCACTGTTGAATACCTCTCACCTCACCTTACATGAACATATGCTGAAAAAGTAAATGGTAAACACTGATTTGTGTTTACAATTGTAAGACTCTTAAAAAGGGACAAAAATCTCTTCCAACATTCTGAACACTAGATGTTCTGTGAAAGTTTTATCCTTTTCTCTTGTTAACTGTTTTTCAAATTAAATAAGAATTTGTGGCTTAAAATCAATGGTCAAGCATAGCTTCATCTGTGACCCAGCATTCAGTTTAGAATACTTGTTTTATTAATTCAAATGGCATTGCTCTCTTCAGTTTTTAACAAAAATGGTTACAGGTATGTTTTACTTACCAAGGGCTACTAGGATAAACAAGAATGTGGATACTGCTGCTGTTCCATAGAACATATTTCGGATGTTATGCCCCATGAGATCCAGGTCATCAGATGTGTTTGGAACTAAGACAGGTGGCAATAAGAAGCCAATTGCTGTGCCTAGCTGTAAAAACCCATCAATGTAAAAACAGGTTTTAGAAACCAAAATAGTAGATTATATAAAAGTAAGAAAAAAGAATGGCTAAAAGAACAGTGTTCCTTCATTAACCTGTAAAGTGATAGCTGCCAGTGAGGCTATTTAGGATCACGGTATTTAAATAACCCACTTTTCCTGACTTAAAATGCTAGGCTATTTTTAGAACAACAATAGTTGTATACAGATTATGTAACTCACTTTTCTAGCTGAGTTTCATACAACAATACTTTCCATAAGCATTTATTTGTTCAGCCAGTGATTCTTGCTCTTACTAATAGTTATACCAAAGCCTTAGCAGAAATAACTGATCCTGATATATATTGGTACCCTTATTGATTCTACAATGACCGCAACCTATACCTGAGATTCTGAGTCTGTAGATGTTTAGAGTTCTCCTCAGAGATGTTAGCAGAAATGCACAACTTAATTACAAAAAATACTAGAGATATCTTTTGCCTTTAGATTCCACAATGACAAGTAAACACTCATTTCAAATCTTAGGCCGGTCTTTGGCTCTTATGATATTTTCTGTATTATTAAGAACCAGCTTTCAAAAAGTTGCTAGATTAAAATGCAAGGCTTACTGAGTTGTTTCCATTGGAATGGCAGACAGTAAGGACAATAAAATGCTGTCTGTCACTTTGTAATCTTATAGACTACATAGATAAACTTAATAAATTACAACACAATCCTGCATCAGCAAGATTTGGACTAGATAGTGCTTTTCAGAGCGGTGGTCTGTGACAATCTACAAACCACTAGTTGCGTGTCCATGCCGAGTTTGCAGAAAACTACATAGGTATTATAACTATGACACAAAAATGGTACTGGTTTCTGGCAATTGGGGGGAATTGTTGGTCCATCACATCAAATATCTTGAGAAGTTCTAGACTAAATAACTTAGGAGGTCCCTTCCAACTCTGTGATGCAGCTTCAGACACTTTCCTTTTCCACAAATAAAGCTGCTTTAAGCATCAATACAAACAAAGGTTTCCTATGACCAATCTGAAACTATGTAATACACACAAAACATACTATTAGGCTTTTCACCCCATACAAAAATACTCTTGTTTTTCTCTCCACCTTGGGCATACCTTCATCACATGAACATCTCTCCCGAACACATCGAACCCAAATCAACCATTCATCCTCCTCACCTGATTTCCCAGAACAGCTACAGCACAGGCAGTAGAAACCTCTTTGGGTCCAAACCAGACCGAGGCAATGCGGGAGGGCAGCCCCAAAATAAAGACCTGAGCGATGGAACATATGATCTGAGCCAACAAGGTTACCGGATATAAGTTTTGCTGAACGCTGGTACACTTAATCCAGGCACCCAGGCAATTGAGTCCAGAACCCAGCAAGGCAGTCAGACGAAGGCCACGAATATCCAAGAGCCATGTGGCAGGAAAAATCAGAGGAATGTACGCCACCATATATGCCATTGAGAGCCAATCAATTTGAGAACTAGAAACACTATAGTACTGTGTAAAGATACTTGTCAGTATACTATACTGAATCCACTGGAAGGCGTTCACCAGGGAGTACAAGCTGAAGATAGCCAGCACCACCAGCCTACGCTTGGAGAGCCGAGGGGTCAGCTTCCCTCCTGACGCAGAGGAGGAGAGCATCTCTTCCACCTCAGGATGGTCCTCGAGATCAGGAAACGAAAAGACTCCGCTTCTAACCTCCACATTGCTCTCAGCTACCAAAGGTGTGGAGCAACTGCTGTGTTCAGACTCTTTGCCTGGGAGGCAACCATTCTGCTGGAAGGGAGCTCCCATAGCCACCTTCAGGGTCTCGCCACCCTCTTCGCCACCCTCCCCAGGCTCTCCCATATCAGCTCCCTCCCCACCCATCCTTGAGTCACTCTCCTTCCAACTAGCCTCTGCTCATTCCCCTCCCACCCCTTCCCAAATCAGAGACAGACAATCCCCACCTCCTGGAAGCCTCCTTCCTAGAATCCCTTCTCTCCACAACTACTTTCCCCAAGGCTGAGCAGCCCCCTCTCCTTAAACACACCCCTTACACACCCACAAACACACACACTATGGCAGAATTACTCCACCCCCATAACAGGCATCTTTGCTACTCTCAGAGAACCACCCCTCCTCTTTTCCTAGCTCTTCCCTCCACCCACTATACTGTTGCAGGTTTATTTCCCCAAGTTTAGACACCATCACTAAATTCACACACACACATACAGAGTAATAACTTACTTACTTCACTTCTACTCTCCCCACAGCCTGGCCAAGATCACCCTCAACCTCCTCAGTGCCTCCAACGGTGTACTCCTGACCTTACCTGTCCTACCCACCACACAGTAATGCTTTCCTGTTCCTTCCCTCACTTCTACTTTCCCCACAGGCTGGCCAAGGTCACCCTCAGCCTCTTCAGTGCCTCCACAGGTGCCCCCTTAACCTAACCTGTCCTACCCACCAGAGTAATAGCTTCCTGTTCCTTCCTTCACTTCTAACTTCCTTCCTTTGCTTCTACGTTCCTTCCCTTGCTTCTACTCTCCCCACACCCTGGGCAAGGTCACCCTCAGCCTCCTAAATGCCTCTACAGGTGTTCCCCTGACCTTACCTGCCCTACCCACCACAGAGTAACACCTTCCCGTTACTTCCTTCACTTCCAACTTCTTTTATTCACTTCTATGTTCCTTCCTTTGCTTCTATGCTCCTTCCCTCACTCCTACTCTCCCCACAGCCTGGCCAAGCTCACCCTAGACCTCCTCAATGCCCCGACAGGTGTCCCCCTGACCTTATCAGTCCTGCCTAATACAGAGTAATGCCTTCCTGTTCCTTCCTTCACTTCTACCTTCCTTCCTTTGCTTCTACTCTCTCTACGACCTGGCTAAGCTCACCCTGGGCCTCCTCAATGCCTCTACAAGTGTCCCCCTGACCTCACCTGTCCTACCTTCTACAAACTAATGCCTTCCAGTTCCTTTCCTCACTCCTACTCTCACCACAACCTGGCCAAGCTCACCCTAGGCCTCCCCAAAGCCTCCACAGGTGTCCCCCTGACCTTACCTGCCCTGCCTAATACAGAGTAACGCCTTCCAGTTCCTTTCCTCACTCCTACTCTCACCACAACCTGGCCAAGCTTACTCTGGGCCTCCCCAAAGTCTCCACAGGTGTCCCCCTGACCTTACCTGCCCTGCCTAATACAGAGTGACGCCTTCCAGCTCCTTCCTTCCCTCACTTCTACTCCTACTCCCCCCCCAACTTGGCCAAAGACACCCTGGGCCTCCTCAATGCCTCCCCCACAGGTGTTCCCTGTCCTCACCTGTCCTCCTGACCTCACCTGTCCAGACACCTGTCACGCCTCCCAGCTGCACCAACGCCAGTCCCTCCTTCACTCACACTTTCCCGCCCCTCTTTTTTCCCTCTCTTTCTGCCGCTGAGCCCTTCCTTCCTTCCTTCCCCAAAGAGGAGAACCGAGCAAGGGCCACCAAACCCCCCTGGCTCTTTACTACTCTACCAGAATGACTCCTACCGGCTCCCGCATGCGCACAAAATAGTTCGGCCGCTGCATCCCCACGCCAGTGCGTCTCAGCCAATAAGAAGCCGTGGAACGTTAGCGTCTCAGCCAATCGCGAAGGGAAAGGAGGACGGGCTTGTTCTTTTCATCCTTCCTTCCTTCCATCCATCCATCAATCAATGCCAGTCCCCGCCCTTTCGAACGCAGGGCTCTTTTGATCTCAGCGGAGGCCACGTGGAGCTCAGGTTGCAGCTGCTACTCCAGGGATTTGATTCGATTTGATTCCGTTGCAGTCTCACCTTTCTTTTCCTCCCCTGTACCCTCAGCTAAGGTGACCAGACGGAGGACAAGGTGGCAAAGGAGGACAAAAGCCCTGCAAAATGTAGGGCCCTCAAGAAAAAAAATGTAGGACATGTCCAAAGAAAAGCTAAAAACACTAATGTTATATAAAATTCATGCTTTTTAGGCTTGCTCCAAATGGAGGGCCTTCTGGAATTCCTCCTGGGCAGAAGGTTGAAATGGAGGACAGGTCCTGGAAAAGGAGGACTCCCGGTCGCCCTGAGCATAGGAGGACAAGGCACTGCAAAATGGAGGGCGTTCAATAAAAGTGTAGGACGTGACCAAAGAAAAGCTATAAATGCTTCATGCTTCTTAGTCATGCTCACAATGGAGGACATTTTGGAATGCCACCTGGAGAGAAGGCTGAAATGGAGGGCATCTCCTGGAAAAGGAGGACCTGCCTGCAGCAGGCCTATCACCCCAAGAGACTTCTTAATTTTCCTCCTGCTGCACCGCTTGCTTCTTGAATCCATCTCTCTATAGGCATTAATTAGTAGGATATTTATGTTGCAATTTACTGTATCATTTTAAAAAGAACAGCAAGCATGGTGTCATGGATTGAGTGTTAGATACGACTCTGGAGACCAGGGTTAGAATCCCAATTTGGCCATGAAACCCACTGGGTGACCTTGGGCAAGTCACACTCTCTCAGCCTCAGGGGAAAGCCATGGCAAACCACCTCTGAACAAACCTTGCCAAGAAAATCCTGTAATAGCCTTAGGGTTGCCATAGGAATCAACTTGAAAGCACACAAGAACAACAACAACAAAATCTACAAATAAATATGACCCAGGAAGTTACAGAAAGAATGGAACAGAGAACTGGGATGTCCATTCTGCATTGTGCAATT
Source organism: Phrynosoma platyrhinos (assembly GCA_020142125.1). Taxonomy (NCBI): domain Eukaryota; kingdom Metazoa; phylum Chordata; class Lepidosauria; order Squamata; family Phrynosomatidae; genus Phrynosoma; species Phrynosoma platyrhinos. The sequence goes on from CM034701.1 coordinate 362,504,729, forward strand.
GTATATCTGTCAACAGAGAGCCAGCATGGTGTAGCAGTTTGAGTGTTGGATCATGATTCTGGAGTCCAGGGTTGGAATCCTGGCTTGGCCATGTGAACCCTCTGGGTGACCTTGAGCAAGTCACACTCTCTCAGCCTCAGAAGATGGCCAAGGCAAACCCCCTCTGATCAAATCTTGCCAAGAAAACCCCATGAATCTTGCCAAGAAAACACCTTAGGGTCCTCATAAGTTGGAAATGACTTGAAGGCACAAAACAACAACAACACATCAGATCTGAGGGAACTGGAAGGGATGATGGCCCTTCGCAACCAGAGATTTCCCTAGGGACAAGCTGATTTGTGTAGGGTTTTGTAGCTGAGCTCTGATATCTCTTGAGCTTTGCAACTGAATCCTGATGTCTCTTGTATTTAAAAAAAACAATTATTAGACCGCACAGAAATAACATGGCACCCTCCCGATGTGCTAGACTACAGCTCCCATCCCATCCTATGCCAACATGGCACCCTCCCGATGTGCTAGACTACAGCTCCCATCCCATCCAGCTATCATGAGGAGAAAGAGAGAGCTTAATTGTTGCCTAGTCATATTGTGCTCCCCCCTCCAAATGACCCCCGCTAAATCTGGTATTTGCACACACTCACACACAAAAAAGGAAATACAGATGACTTTCAGAGTCTGGGAGGAAAAAGGAGGAAATGAAAGTGTGTGGTGAGTTCTTGTGAAGTATGGTCAGTGGCATAGATGACACCTTAAGGGGGTGACCCACTGCTCCCCAAACAGCTGCCTTTGGGAAGAAACAGGCTGTGGCATTAAAATGCTGAAGAGATGGAGTGAGGCTTAGTGAGAGCAGAAAGAAGAGGTCCCAGGTGTTGTTGTTTTTTTAAAAAAAATCAGATTTCGAAAAAGAATTTTTAATTTTTTAAAAAATTAAAGAAATTTTTTTAATTACTTTTTTTAAAAAATCACATTTTACCAAATTTTCACTTCAAGCACATGACAGATATTGGTACTTCATTTGTTTTACACATGACTTCTGTAAGGGATCTATCTATAGTGCCTTTTATGATGTTATTTGTCTCTGTTTTATTGTACCCCACCAGTATGTTCAGAAAAATCTCATCGCCTGAACTGCTGAATCTCCTTTCAAAAAAGGAGAAAGGCAGCTGCAGTTGATTCGAACAAGTTTGGTCAAGTAAATAGAAGCCCTAATATATGGGATTAGTTATGATGGTTTGAACTGACTGTTGCTAAGCATTTTTGGAACCTCCTAAGGTTCTACATTTTCCACTGGCTGTTTTTCATCAGCTGTTGAAATCTAGTTTGGAGCCCCAGTCAGGACACCTTGTGTCAGAAATCAAAACACTGAAGGGCACAGGTATGTATTTGACAAACATATGGATGGGGTGAATCTGTACACCAGTGGTTCCCAAACTCTCGTCCTCCAGATGTTTGGGAATTCCTGACTGTTGGCCAAGTTGACTTAGGCTTCCGGGAGTTGAAGTTGGAGGACCAAAACAGGTGGGGGACCAAAATTTGGGATTCACTGCTGTACATATTGTAGACTTTCAAAGAGCATTTCAAAGTTCCCCACCAAAGACTCCTGAGTAAATTTGGCAGTCATGGACTTACAGGAAAAGTCAGTTCTCTCATGGATTGATAACGGTTAAAGAATATACCCGTATTTTCCTT
>CM034701.1:362509650-362535725 GCA_020142125.1 Phrynosoma platyrhinos
GGTGCCAAAGTGCATTAGTTCTGCATTGTAGGTGCATCCTTAGGAAACCCTGAATAAGAGGCCAGTCCATAGTGCAAGAAATAGTCAATGGCCAGGTGAGGTTGTGCTAAATCCAATCCATTTCATTCTAAGGATGTTAGCATTTACTTAGAACTACACATACCTTGGTCTAAAATATATGCCCTGGGCTTGTTTCTCTGTGCTTTTGTGGTTTGGATTTGGTATAAGCTTTGATGACAACTTCCCCAGTTTTACCAGCAAGAGCCTCTTTTGGCATATCTCCAGAACCAGCCGGCAGAAGGTTCTGTCAGTAGAAAGGCTCTCTTGGCAATAAATTAGACTTCTGCCTAATCCTAACCAGCACATCTTCCATTGTATCTGAATTGCCAATAGTATTCCATGTATGACAAACTGCTGATGTTGATCATGGACCAGTACCAACAGAATGGAATGCTGCACCGTTGCTCTTAGACTTATTTCAGCCCATCACTTTCAGAACAATGAGAAGAAAGGCTGTGTTTATTTGTCTCGCTATAGCCTTATCTTGGATAGCTCAGAGTCCTGCATGGGATTAACTTTTATGGCCAAGGGAAATATCCAGCTGAAAGAACTTTGCTCCAATATTTTTCCCTTTTTGCAGCCAGCACTGTGTGCAACACGTGACATCTCAAACAAGTTATTGCAAGAATGGGGGTAACTTTTCATATTTTGTCCCATTTTAGATGACACAAATGATCTCTTTGGAAGTTTGGCCAGTCAGTGGTTGGGATCCTGTCTGCTTCTCTTCACTACTGGAGGAGCATAAAGTTCTGCTGGAATAAAATGCATGCATACAAGTGCAGCCATGCTGGCCACATGATCACAGAGTAGTCTCTGACAATGCTGGCGCTTTGGCTTAGTAATGGAGATGAGCACCATCCCCTATGGTCAGACACAACTTGACAACCTTGTCAACGGGGAATACCTTTACCTATACAGACAGACAGACAGACAGTACATACTTCTACTGATCTTTCCCTTCTGGCCTCAGAGCAACCTCAGCCTGAGACACTGGGCCACACTCGCATGGTGGGTTGGTGGCACTTCTGGGCACCATCCAGCTGCAATTTTGAAGCTGAGAGAAAAACTCTCCTCCACTGCTGCCTTCTCTCTCTGAGAGCTCTGGTGCCACAACCAACTACAAATCCCAGGATTGTGTCGGCTGGAGCCATGACAGTTAAAGCAGTGTCAAACAAGCATTAATTCTGAAGTGTGGCAGCAACCCCAGACTTCCAGTAAATGTGCTGGAGGTCTGGGAGGACGACAGCTCTTCCTTCCTTCCTTCCTTCCTTCCTTCCTTCCTTCCTTCCTTTCAGCTGCATGACTGCAGTCAGATGATGCCCAGAGGTCCTCTGCCCGCTTATTGGCCATGGTGGTGCACCTTGTCCCTCAGTCTGAGGTTGTGCTCTGAGGGAGCGTTACACAAGGAGCTGTTGGGCACCTCTTTCCACAACTAACCTAAAAGTGCATTCACTAGAGTAATAGGATATTACACCAGTATTTCCAGCCAAAGTGTGGAAAACATTGAGTTCATCTTGATAGGACATTGTATGAACTTTTTTTTTATGTTGGCCCCATTTCATTTGTAATAAAATGCAAGAAATGTGCCTTTAATTAAATAGTTAGGAAAGTTGTTTTGTATAGCTCAGTGATTCTGTTCTCCTTTTTTCATTTATTAAGTTACAGACCATGCTATCTTTGGATGACCTGTTCCTCAGAAGCTGTTTCTGTTGGAGTACTGAGCAGTTGAGTGAAAGACCAATATTGTTCTTAAATTATTTCTTCCTTTAATTAAGCTGCTTACACCTTACACTGTTTAAAGATACATTAACTAATTGGTCAGTCTTTATTTATGTAAAATATTTACATAAAAATTATTGATTTAAACTGTATCTGTTTATCCAGTGAATAGAAAAGAGGTATACTGGCATGATATCTAAAATGTTAATACATTACTTTACAGAATGTTTCATATTAATCATAGGGATAATCCTTATAAAAACACTGTAAGGTAATTCAAAATTACCCATGGAGATGCAAGTGTTGTAGCTGAAATATGATGGTCTGCTAAAACTTCTGCCCGCGGATAAAGGCACAGGAGACAACTGAACCAAGGACTCTCTGGTTATCTGTTAATTCTGTAAGCCACAGTTCCAACCATGCTCCAGATCTATTGCATTAGTCATATGCAATTGTGTGGAAGTTTAACCAGTTAACCAACACAATTCTATGAATCCAGTTTCCAAAGCATTTGGACTACAGTTCCCAGAATGTTCTATGAAGGGAGATGGCTGGGAGGGGTCCTACTGACTGGAGCCCAGCACGGTGCAGTGGTTTGAGTGTTGGACTATGACTCTGGAGACCAGGGTTCGAATCCCTGCTTAGGCATGGAAACCAACTGGGTGACCTTGGGCAAGTCACACACTCTCAAGCTCAGAGAAGAAAAGGCAGACCCCCTCTGAACAAGTCTTGCCAAGAAAAGCCAATGATAGATTGGGCTTAAAGTCACCATAAGGCACAAACAACTTGAAGGCACACAACAGCAGCAATTTAATAAAAAATTACTTTTCCACACATTACCTGTTTCTCAGGTGATAGAATTCAAAGACATAGCTGTGTTAGTCTGGAAAATCAGTATGCATCTGAGGAAGTAGACTCAAGTCTACAAAAGCTTATGCTACTAACTTCTCAATTTTAATTAGTCTCAAAAGTATAACAAGATACCTTTGTTATATTATTTCTCAGGGTTGTGGAGCACATGCTTTCTTGAGCAGTTTTCCCCAAAGTGGTAATTTTCAGATGTATTGGCATACAAGTCCCATCATCCTCACACTTTGTTCCTCTGGGATAGTGTTACATGAAAAAAAATCACACAAAGTCTTTATAAACTAGTTTGTAAACTAATTTATTTGTAAACTAATAACATATATAAATTCTGAAAGCTGCTAGCTCATATTAAAGCCTGGCACAGATGCAAATTTAACATATTTCCCTAAATTTAATGTTGTAGGCAACATTTTTGCCCAGCTGTTCAGTAAAACTTGATCGGATTTCCAGGCCTATTTGATAGTGCCCCAGGGAGCAGACACAACCCATGGGCCACCACTAACCATTCTGCACTAGGGAAAACAGAATGCATTTTGTTCTGCCTTAATAGAGGTAAGACAGAAATTATAAAGTGATTAAAATGCTATGCAGTCTCCAAAGTCAACAGATGCCACTCTGAATAAACAGAAGGGGCATATCTGTTGTATAAGAAGAAAATGCTATATAATTCTGGAACAAATGCCTTTGTTGTAGAAGCCTAACACCTACCGGTACGTTTTTTTCTAAAGACCTTTCCAAACATTTTTCTTTATACTTAGGACTTTATTACATGGGGGAAATCCCATGCAGAAACAGGATTTAAAAGCTGGGGAAAACCCGCAAAAGCGATTTGATTTTCACACACATCACTGTTAAACTGTTGTTAACTGGAATGGAAAGTAGTCAAAAGCTGTTCCTTTTTACTTTCAGGATTTTCCGAAAGTAAAAAGAAGCAACTTTTGACTACTTTCCATTCAGGTTAACAACAGTTTAACAACAACGTCATATGAAAATCTACCTGCTTTTGTGAGGCTTTTTCAATTTAAAACCCCTTTTCTGCACAGGATTTCCCCCATGTGATAAAGTCCTTAGATTATTGTTACATTTGCTTTAGACTGCTCAAGTTGTTTGAGTTTATGTAGCTTTTCCATGGGTGACTAATATGTTCAATACAGCTCTCACCAAATGTCATATAAATGTCAAAATAAAGCATTTTGTTTGAAAGCAATTAATTTTAAACCATATGAAACAAATTCAAACAGGACAAAAGGCTGGTGTAGACATTCACCTACAACAAGACAGCATCATGGAAATTCCACCCCAACAGCTTTGGTGAACTTTTGAACATTTAGTGTGAAGATCTAAAAGGGGACCGTCCCTGCTCAGCCATGGAAACCGAGTAGGTGACCTTAGGCAAATCACACATTCTCCGTTTCAGAAAACCTTATGATAAGTTTGCTTTAGGGTCACTCTAAGCTGGAAAGGACTTGAAGGCATACAACAATGCAAAGCATGCTTGGCTAAACATGTTTATTAAATACCTCTGATTTGGTGACCCCTGCCTTGTCAGGGTTCCAGACTGTAAACAAGATAGTCTACAGGATCAGCTAAAACCACTTGCAAACCCTTCTTCGATGCAGACTTTAAACAAGTTTTTCTTTGGACTATTGATCCCAGAACCCACAGCCAACATGGACACTAATCATGCTGGCCAGGGGATTCTGGAAGTTGTAATCCAAAAGGTAACTTTTCCTAGTTCCATGTCAGTTTTGGTGTGGATGGGGTCTGTATATACTGTATACCCATATCCCTCTGGTTTAGCCCATGCTCCAGGCCAGGGGTAGGCAACCTAAGGCCCAGGGGCCGGATGTGGCCCCCTGAGGCCTTTGGACTGGCCCCAGGTCAGTCCTGCCGCTGCCGCCCACCCGCCATGATGATGTTGATTATTGTTGTTATTACTTGTTCTTAATATTCCTCAACTCCAAGTCTTATTTGGAGAAGTCAAATTTCCTGTGTTATTGTCCTCTACTATGACCTTCCTTTCTTGATGATATTGATTATTGTTGTTATTACTTGTTTTTGAGGTTTTCTTGGCAAAATCTCCACAGGAGTTTTGCTATGGCTTTTCTGGGGCTGAGAGAGGGTGCATGCATATTTTTTATTTTTTTTTATTTTTTAAAAAATATTTATTTATTTATGTATTTATTTATTTATTTTTGATGCTTCAGCCCCCCAATTGTCTGAGGGACAGCAACCTGGCCCCCAGCTCAAAAAGGTTGCCTACCCCTGCTCCAGGCTTTGTGCCAGCATAGGGCTAAGAGGAATATCAGATTTAGTAACACAATTAAACAATGTGTTCATACTAAATTAGTATAACTGACAATTAATTCATAATTGTTAATTTATAATCAACAAACAATTTTATAGTTGCTTTGCATTATTATTGCATTGTTGCATTATTGTTATTGTTTTTATATCTCACGTTTTTCTAGTTAAGGACTCTAAGCAAGTCCCAACAAATTAAAAAGACATTGTTAAAAATTCACAAAATACAAAAGTTAAAAAGAGATTAAATAATCAAAAAAATTGAAACCAAATTAAAACATACACCATTAAGCACATACATACATACACACAAACAGCAGCACAACAATTGGCAAGATCCAGCGCATTGTCTTTATACAATCAAATGCCTGTCAAAACAGAAAAATCTTTACTTCTCTGTGAAAAGGAAGTAGGGAGGGTGCCAGTCTAATTCCTCCAGGAAGAAACCTCCAGAGCTTGGAGGTAGCCACTGAGAAGGCCTTCTCCTTTGAGCCTACCAGATGTAGGTAGGTTGATCAACCAGATGTTGATTGATGTGTTTTACTCTTGTATTGTTTTAACTTGTTGTGTGCCGCCCGGGTTGCTTAGCAGAGGGGCAGGTTAGAAATAAATATTATTATTATTATTATTATTATTATTATTATTATTATTATTATTATTATTATTATTTACCTATTGGTATGGTGGGACAGAAAGAAGGGTCTTCCCAGCAGATCTCAAAGCATAGGCAGTTTTGTAAGGGAGAATTGCCGTTGTGTGCTTTGAAATTGTTTCTGACTTATGGCGACCCTAAGGCAAACCTATCACAGGGTTTTCTTGACTGCCATGACTATCTTGACACAGCCATGGGAACCATCATAAGAACACTGGACATTATAGGTTAAAGATTCTTCCTGATCTCACAAAATTACAGGGTGCTGAGGAAAAGGAATAATTATTATGTCAGTTTAGGTCAATCCACGTTCCCAGTCTTGGGGGCTTTAGTACTAATAGCGTAGAGTCCAACTTTGTGTGTGTATATGCCTTCAAGCTGCCTGTTGACTTATGGCAACCCCATGCATTTCATGAATTTCATGTTTTTCCCAGGCAAGGAGTATAGAGGTGGTTTTGCAACTTTAGTCAGACAAAAACCCAGCATTCCTTTGGCCCCAAAGACTGAGCTTATAGACATTAGTTTGGGGACTGTAGCCCCCAGAATCATCCACCCAGTATGAACAGTGGGGGGATGTGGGAGTGTTCATCCAAAAAAAGTATTTCTTCCAAGCTCCACCCAATGTTAAGATAAAAACTCAGGGGGCCATAACCCCTGATCTCAGTACATTTATTTCTTGAAACACATAAAAACATTTTAAGCAAAAAGATGGCATGTGTGTTGATTAATGGCATGACAGCTAAGCCAAGACACTCTTGCTAACAAAGAAATAAAAACATTCTGGACTTGTAATAGTGGATGTTAACATGCTTCTCTAGTGTGGAATAGCAAGTTCTAGCCAAGATAAGCAAAACCTTTCTTGACCTCAAAACCTTAAGAGACCTTTGGAAGTGCAGTGAGAAGTGCATATTGGCATGCGTTACTAAGGTGAGATGATACATCAGATGTGTAGAATCTGCCATTAAATATTTTAATTTTTACAGTATTGGTGCTCCTAGCTAAAAGTGAGATTTTGCAAAATATGTTATTTGACTGAAGGCTATGTCCATTGTTTTTAAAGCCCAATCTCTGGGGGCATCTCATTCACAAATAAATGTTTCTTCATTTGGCTGTGGGCTGGATTCTCACACAAATCTTTGTTGTATATATGTAAACAATGTCACCCTCTTCCTTGCGCATGAACTCTCTAGGACAAAGGTATTGTCTGAAATGGCCAGTTGCAGGTTTGGCCAACAATAATATGGAAACTTTTCACTGCTGCCTTGAACTTTGAAATTATTGGCTGCTGTATGGCCAATTGGCATGTTCTCGTCTATTTTTCCATATGCCACAAGGCGGTAGGATCTGTGTACATGTCAACAAAAAATGTATTGTGTGAATTGGACATGGTTGGTAGTTGCATGGCTACTAGGGTAAACATATTCTTCAGTAGAAAGACTATTGATTAGCATAAATTTGTATAGCCATTTAAAATAAATAGCATCTGATTATTACATAGGTATATCTTTTTTTTTAATGTGATTTCATTGGTGACAGGTAAGAGGTTCCCAGTTTACTTCTGCCCCACTGATACTGAGCTGAACTATTATGCATTATCATTCATAGTTGCTGGGGCTTGTTCATAGTTGCTGTGGCCAATTCATCACCTCAATCAACCTTCTGAAGATAAACCTTTCTGTACTTAGCTACACTGGTCCTCTAATGGCAGACATGCAGCTGGCCACCAAGTTTGTACTTGAAGCTTTACCAGCTTGGTAGAAACTGCTGGAGCTGGAACTTTGTTGGCATAGCCTTTGGGAGCCCAGGATCACTAAGTTCCCTGATGAACTTTGGTAACTGGGGTCATCTTTGTAGACTGCATGGATACGTGCTGGAAACTGAACATACACAGGTATCCTATTAGAATAAATTTCCCAGAGGAACTTGGCAAAGGGCCAGTTGTAACATTGGACAGAGTGGGACAGTTGCCTTAGGTAGCAGATACTAAATGGTATGGAGGGCTACCACAGCAGCCTCCATTCTGGCTAGACTCTTCTGCACTTCCTAAACTAATCTGCTATCTTCAGGTATGGTGGAGGATTCTGCCTCATCACCAGTATCAAAGTAAGAATTAATTGCCAGTTTAGTCAGCTAGATGCTATTGAAAAGGTTGCTATCTTGGCCTTCATCTCCGTCAACAAAGTGTCTTTGGCTGGCTCTGTCTGAGAAAGCAGTTTGTCTGGAATAGCAAAAAGGGTGCTCCATTTCTGCTTGTGGCATCCAGTTCTGACCTTGCTTGTTTCTTCTTTAACATGCACACTCTTTCAGCATAGTAAAACAGGGTCTCATGTCTCTGATGTTATGTCTTTGGGAGTGTGAATGATCTCAAAAACAGTTATTTACATTCTAAAGTACTGTTAAGGAGGAAGGCACTGAGAGGCACTGAATTGCCTCTGTTTTCGTGAGGGGACAATTAAACCTGCTATTCCCTTTAGCATCTATGGAAAAAATGTACCTTGATTTCATGCACACCATACAGTGGGAAGCAAGTGTGTTGTTGTTGTTGTTGTTGTTATTGTTGTTGTCAGAATCCTATACAGTCCAATGTTCTAATAATAATAATAATAATAATAATAATAATAATAATAATAAAATATTTATTTCTAGCCCCCCTATTTCCAAGGGGAATCAAGGCGGGTTACAAGCATAAAAATAAAAACATACAATAAGAAAAACAATAATATAGAATAGTTTTTTGTGGGTTTTTCAGGCTGTGTGGCCATGTTCTAGAAGAGTTTCTTTCTGACGTTTTCGCCAGCATCTGTGGCTGGCATCTTCAGAGAAGCCTACGACTTCACAATAATATAGAAGTTGCATAAAAAGCATATAATTTTCTATTGCATGAGTATAAGTACTTTTCCCAACTTTGCACAAGGAGGTATCCAATATAGAAGAAGTTCGGTAGGCCTCTTTTGTGATTCAATGCTAGGGGACCACCTCCCTTCACATGACCAAGACTACCTCCATCTTCTCTACATTCCCAGATATGTCCACTGGCTTTCAACAGGATCCCAACCATAGTGCCTAATGTTTTCTAAGCATTAATAATTAATGAGAGATTAAAGAACAAAACAGTAACTGCCTGTTGTTTCTCAATATATAATAGATATAATAACAAAGAAAAACACTATGAGGAGGAAAATGAGAAAACAAGCAGATTCAGGTATCAAATTTTAAAGTCACCGTAAGTTGCATAATTGATCTAATGAAAAACTCTTATGGCTATTCAGCTAGGACGCAGTTCTGGAAGGTGTTTGATCCAGCCAGGCTGATGGAATTTTCTTTTGTTGGTTAGAAAGATATATTTATGAAAAAATTAGGTCTATCAGAGGCTATTAATCACAAAAGCAAATGGAATTCCTATCTTCAGGGGCCAGAAGGAAACAAATCTTGCTTCCAGAGGTACCCAGATGGCCAATGGTGTAGTGGTCCATAGACCCAAATAATTGTGCCTTTTTGATTTGTCAGTTAGATGACAATTACGGTATGTCATTTGCCACTCAAATCAGACTTCATTCTTCCCTCTGAATGTAGCTGCGGTCCCCAAAGTAGTTGGAGCCAGCTGATGGATTTTTCAGTAACAATATATTGTTACAAGCAATCCTTGATGTAATCCAAAGTACCTGGTCACTAGAAAGATTATGCAATTGAGCTCCAACAGCTTTACAAAAGATCTGTTGCTACTGGAGATGATAGCTGCTGAAAGTAGTTTTTTGGTAGAGGTCTCTAGAGCTGTTCACATTGTTGAACTCTCCTTGGAGGTTTGGCTAAGCGGACTGTTGTGCTGAGAACCTGCATTTTAAAATGGCCAACTAGAGATGGCTACTATTTGAACCAAAACACTGACCTAAATGGACCCCAAGTAGTAATGTTTAGGATTCTTCTGACAATCAGTGACCTAAGAAGAACAGCTTCTTCCTACCTTGTTGCCGTGTGCCTTCTAGTGGTTTCTGCCTTACAGTGATCCTAAGGTAAACCTATCATGATGTTTCCTTGGCAAAACTTGTTCAGAGGGGATTTGATTTTGCCTTCCTCTGAGGCAGAGATTGTGACTTGCCCAAGGTCACCCAGAGGATTTCCATGGCCAAACAGGGACTTGAACTTTGATCTCTAGAATTTTAGCCCAACACACAAACCACTACACCCACTTCAGCTATTTGTTTAAAAATATAATGCTGCTCTCAGGTGAACGCTATGAAGGTGCCTTCAAAACCCTTGGTGCACATTTTTTTGCTTGGTAATCCACATTAATTTCTATTTCCAGCTTCCTTGTACCATCTGCTTCCATTTTTTTGTGGCAGATGTCCTATGCAGTCTAATAGCAATGTGTTTCAAATCCTTTCCAGCTCTGACTTGCGACATTAATGGAGAGAGCCAATGATAACAGCTAGCTGCAGTCTGACACAAACAACACACATGTACACACCAAGCTTCCCTCTTTCTTTCTCCCCAAAGGGAAGCAGGCAGGAGACAGCTGCCATGCCCCCTTCGTCCCATGACGACTGCCAGGGTGAAAAGAGGACAGAGAAATTACTTGCTGCTGGAAGGAACACAGAACTCTTAACTAGCCGTTCTCCTCTTCTTGCTTCTGGCCAACAATAACTGCTTCACCCCAGGTTGCTGGAAAACTCTCTGAAGAATGTTCCTGTGTCTGTTCTTGCTTTTTCTCATTCTTTAATTTCAGAGTTGCTGTTATCATCAGACCTTGGCTCCCTCACAAATTCCACAAGTTACACCAAACCAAGCAGACATAGGTCCAAAACACACTGCAGAAATAATCCAGTTTGAGTTCACTTTAACGGTCCTGACTGGGAATTTAGTAGCTTATTGAGGCACCAGACCTCTCTTATAGAGAAGGCTAAATGTCTCACAAAACTATAGTGGCCAGAATTCCCTAGCATTAAGCCAGGGCAGTTAAAGTGGTCTCAAACTGGATTATTTCTGCAGTGTGTTTTAGACTCTCTCCAGTCTATGGAGTGGGTAAGGAGAGAACATAACTCAATGGTAAGAGTGCATGATCAAATTCCCTGGCATCTCCAGTTTGAAAAAGAAAATAAAAGATCAGGTAACCAATGACAGGTAGCAGGTTCCCAGTTTACCCATGTTTATGTACTTGTGCGGGGAAGGATCAGAGTGTCCTCTTGTCCCAAGGGTGTGACAGACAACATCACACATGCCAAATTCCAGCTAGCTGATCTTTAATTGGCTTGTCAGCTCCCTGGTTAGGGAAGATATTGCAGATAGAGCCGAGCAAGACGCTTTCCTTCCCAGCCCACCAAGAGAGTTAAAACCAGTCTTTGACAGATCTTTGGAGGAGTGAAATTGGGCTCTGAGAGGAAAACTAGAACATTAGCCCATGAGAAGAAAAAATGGAAAGAAGAACAGCCACTGTGGGATGGCGACCACACTTTGGAGTGGAAGAATTATCTTCACATCACTTGGCTAAGCTAAAGAGGAATGCAGTGGGAATACCTAATGCTGCTATTTTTCATCATGCTGAATACAGGGTCCACTGGATACACTGATTATCCAACTCAGAAAGAATCACCTTGCTATAAACAGAGGGCTCAACCTTGACAATGCACAGCTGAGTAAGGCTTGCTACTTGCTTGTTTGTCCAGGATACAGCCAGATGTTCTAGCCTACTGAAAAGGTGGGCTTTTGACCCACAAGGTGTTGGGCCTCTTTGTCTCTTAGGTAGATGGTAGTTGGCAAAGCTCTCCCATCTACTTTAGGACTGCAGTACACTTCAGCTGAGATTCCTCTTTCAGACAGAGGGCAAGACACATGGTAGAAGGGGCTCCAGAACAAACTTTGTTTGGGCTTGGTTACAGCTGCAGCACCTTTGCCAGGAGCCAAATCTTCTTGCACAGATTTGGGGAAAGGGATGGATCATTTGGAGGGAAAGGGGGCCTGTGTGCTTGTTTTCTCTAAATTTGGGGGATTACTTAAGGGATTTTGAGAAGGCTTTCGGGAACATGCCCTGCTTGGACATTGTTGAGCGTGCTTTCCTCCCAGGTGGCAGGGAAATCATACAATAGCTTGCACCCATATGGGATCTCATAGACTATCTACCGTATTATGGTTTTGTCTTCTAGCAGATGGGTGAGGACAATTTATTAGTCAACAACTGAGTTGCCCAATATTTTTATTAATTTGCTGTGCTGTGCCAAGACTATCCAGATATTGTTTGCTCTGATGGCAATGACTATCTGATAGATGACCTTTGCAGGAAAAAGGATAGAATACAAAGAGGGAAACAAGAGAAGAAAACATATGGAATGTATTGTCAGAGAAAAATGGCCAGATTTTTATTGTATGCTTTTTTAAATTTTATTTTCCCTCAACCCCAGACATTGCTCACCCTATTTTAAATCCATATAGCTAAGTGTGGGAAAGTTATTATATAGCTTTTACTGAACTGGGATTTTAATAGATTAGTAGAAATCACTGGAGGTAGACTGCATTAATGTGTTCCAACTCTCAGGCTAACCTATCTTTTGCATCACATTTGCTCTGACTAGCCCATGAGGTTGTCTGCAGGACTGCAAAACCAGAACGGTTTACTTTATGTGAGGAAAACCCAGTTCAGATTTTCATTCTGCTAAGAATGAAGACAAATTACATTCTCTCTTAACCTGTCTCGGTACTGCTGTGAAGGTCAAAGTCAGAAGATTCCATGTATGCTCAGGTGAACTCTATAGTAGAAGAGGACACATACAGATATGAGAAATAAATGACTTAGCTTTATTCACAATATCCATTTCTCTGTCTTTAATTGCTCATTAGGCCCAAAAAGAATTAATTTGTAGATGTGAAACAATAGTTATAACTAACTTCTTTAGGAAAAATCTGAATGTCACTAAGGGCCTAAGCAGACGGCTTAATAGGCTGTCCTCGGCGCAGGGAAGGGAAGGGGCAGCCACACGCTCGGCACCCCCTCCCCCTCCCGAGGTCGTCCTTGGAGCAGCCGGCCCTCCACATGGCCGGTGCTCTGAGGAGGACCTCCCGCCGCAGCATCCGGACATGCTGCAGCGGAAGGGTCGCTGAAAGTGCGCTGCAACCTTTTGCGGCGCACTTTTGGCGACATATGAAAGGAGCGCTGACGGTATGCCGCTGGATCGAGGCATGGGGATGCCTCGGTCCCACAGCGCACCTTCCCAGGGCAACCCACGGCTGCCTGTCTGCTTAGGCCCTCAATTAAGAAAACAGAACCATAGATTCTATACTTTACCCTACTGGTCAACTGACAGACATGATAGAAGAACCAAAGACAGAACCTAAGACAAAATGTAAAATTATGTCCATATGTCCACAGATAATAAGGACATTTGCCTGTCTTAAATTAAGACGTTGCTACTTTCAGATAATGTTTTTCAGTTTGGGGAAAACCTTCAGTGCATTCTGTGTTGTTATGTGTAAAACATCTTCCACTGAAATTCCTTTGATTTTAGCAATGTATTCTGCAGCAATGAAGATATTCTTTGGTTCATTTCTCACCTGAAATACAAATACAAAACTATGGTTTCTTCATCAACATCTGTTGCTGACACTGTATCTTTAGAGCCAGCTGCTCAAATAATGGTTCTGACTGTGTGGTAGTCTGGGACTTATTAACTGTACCATTCTCCTTTCTCCCACATTGGATTTCCCAGTTCTTGTGAAGTCGTAGGCTTTCATGGCCGGCATCCATAGTTTTTTGTGGGTTTTTCAGGCTTTGTGGCCATGTTCTAGAAGAGTTTCTTTCTGACATTTTGCCAGCATCTGTAGCTGGCATCTTCACTTTTTCTCTGAAGATGCCAGCCACAGATGCTGGCAAAATGTCAGGAAGAAACTCTTCTAGAACATGGCCACACAGCCTGAAAAACCCACAAAAAAACTTCCCAGTTCTTTATTGCTACAGTTTCAGGGATTAAGATATAAAAGGATTACCCTTTTACTATGCACTAAAGACATCATTTAGTTCACTATACGTGCAGCCTACACAGAAGAACTAAGAACAAAAAGATATTGAAAAAATGAAGAACAACTCAGTTTTCCTTCTTCCAGTCCACTAACCCCTCGACATCCTTCTTCACCCTTGTTTGTGGTGCTGTTGGAAAGTCAAGCAGCCAGCCCCTGTAATCCCTGAATTTCCTCATGCTGTTGCCTTTCCTTCTTCTAGGAGAGGCATGGTTTTGGAAAGCTCAACTTTTGATATTATGGACTGCCTTAGTATCACCAATTATTTATTATTTTATTTCTGCTTCTAATATGAAAGTGGGGTTCATGAACTTCACTGCAGCTAAGAAAAGGTGGAAGAGTTGGTGGTGAAACAAGCCAGTGACATATAAGGGCACATTTACAGTTTAGAAAGAATGCAGTTTGCTACCACTTCAACTTCCATCACTCCATCGTACAGAATCCAGGAATATGTAGTTTTGTGAGACACAAACACTCTTTGACAAAGAAGACTAAAGACTTGGTAAAACTACAAATCCCAGGATTCCATAGGATGGAACTATAGCAAAGTGGTGTCAAACTGCACTATTTCTGAAGTGTAGATGCACCCAAAAAACCTCTGCAGGCACCACTGTCATGCTCATATTACACCTGGAATGGTGACATATTTGGCTTAAAGAACCAAGTACTCAGCTGAACTGTCAAGTTTTGGACAGAGTCCATAGTTCATTCCATTAAGAATTTCTCTTATATATACATCTCTAGGTCTTGTCACCTCTCTAAAATTTGTATGCCATCATCGGTCTTGTCATATGCATTTTTTGTTTTGTTATTGCTGATCTCAATGAGAAAATATCACAGCTGATCCTTTACCTGTTTTTCAGGACCTAGAGCAGGCGAATCTGTTTCTAAGCAAATGCTTTCTAGAGGCAGCTGCTTCACAAGTTTCTGCTTCTTGAAGGACACAAAATAGATCATTAATGTCTACAGTCTCAATACACATTAAAACAAATCTTTTAAATGATGGACAGATCAAATCATGCATACTATTGTGGAATTATAGTTGGTCTTAATAAATATATTGCTCACTTATGCACATTGGATTTTGTTTTGTTCTTATGGACTAACATGGTAACCTCTTTTTTGTATTAAAAAAAGTAGAGCTATCCATTGAATAAGGAATACTTTGTTCATAGAGAATTATAATTAAAATATTAATATCCCCCCCCCCAAAAAAAGCTGACTAAAAATGACCCTTTAAGGATAGAAAATAATTTCTTTATTAACTTTTCAGGTGTCAGTCACTGGAAGTAACCTACACTTTAACTTATTTTCCATTCCTGGTTTTAGGAACATGAGAGCTAAAAAGCTTTCAGAATTAAAGAAGTGTTCTTAACTCTTAAGCCAACTGTAAAAATAAGTTACTGCTGGCTCAACAAAACCTTTAATTGACTGATCAACTGATTTATGCACAATTCTATGCCAGCTTACTCATAAAAACACCCTATTAAATTTAATGGGACGTTGTTAACTGGCCTTGAGTTGGCCCTGACTCATGGTAACAGTGTGGATGAGGTATCTCCAAGACCCTCCGTCCACCACTACTCTGCTTAGTTTCTGCAAATCCATGTCCGTGACCTCTATGATTGAGTCTATCCACCTGACATGCAGTCTTCCCTTTCTGCTGCCCCTTTCCTAGCATTATTGTCTTTTTAGTGAATCATATCTTCTCATGATGTGGCCAAAGTACGACAGACTCACTTTGACCGTCCAAGGAAATTTCTGGCTTTATCTGCTCAAGGACCCATTTGTTTGTCTTTTTGGCTGTCCATGGTATCCTCAGCATTCTTTTCCAGCACCACATTTGAAATGGTTGATTTTCCTCTTATCTGCTTTATTCACTGTCCAGCTCTCACATCCATACATGATGATGGAGAATACAATGGTTTGGACCAGGGGTAGGCAACCTTTCCACTTTAAGGGCCGAGGGACTTCAGCTCCTAGAATCCCAGGAGCTATTGGCCAACATGGGACTATTGGCCAACATGGCTGAGGCTTCTGGGAGCTGAAGTCCCTCAGCCCTTAAAGGAGAAAGGTTGCCTACCCCTGGTTTGGACAATTCTAATTTTAAAGCTCAGTAGTATATCTTTGCTCTTTAGGATCCTGTCTAGTACTTTCACAGCTGTCCTTCCTATTCCTAGTCGTCTTCTGATTTTTTGACTGCAGCCCCCATTCTGATCAATGTTTGATCCTAGGTATGGAAACTCTTTAACTATTTCCATTTTCTCATTGTCTAGATTGAATTTGTGTAGATCCTCCATAATCATTAATTTTGTTTTCTTTATGTTCAGCAAGAAACCTAATTTGTACTTTATTCCTTGATTTCCTTAGTAATTGCTCTAAGTCTGAAATGTTGTCTCCTAGTAATATGATCTCATCCGCATACCTAAGATTCTTTTTCTTCCTATCTTCACTCATCTGAGTCTAAATCTGCTCTTCTTCTGAGATTTTTTTTCATACAAGTTGAACAAACAGGAGGACAGAATGCATCCTTGCATGACCCCTTTGCCAACTGGGAACCATTCTGTTTCTCCAAATTCTGTTCTGACAGTACCTTCTTGTCCTAAGTACAGATTTCTCATCGGAACTATCAGATGTAGTGGCATTCCCATTACCTTAAGAGCCATCTACAACTTGGTCAAATGCTTTGTTGTAATGTATAAAGCATGTGCAGATTTTTTTTCTGGAATTATTTTGTACGCTCATTAGACATCTTATGTTTGCCATGTGGTCCCTACTGCCTCTTTGTTTCCTGAACCCCACTTGCACTTCGGGGACTGCTCTCTCCAGGTATGGCTGGAGTCTGTTCTGCAGAATCTTAAGCGTAATTTTGCTTGCATGTGAGATTAATGTTATGGTTCTACAATTGCTGCAGTCTTTTGTGTCTCCTTTTTGTGGATGGGGGTGTATGTTCATTGTTTCCAGTCTGTTGGCTATTGTTTTGTTTTCCATATTTGTTGACATAAATCGGTTAGCACTAAAGTAGCTTCTCTCTGTGTGCACTGTAGCAATTCAATTGGGATATCTTCAGCTCCTTACTTCCAAGTAAATATTTATAGGACTGCAGTCTAAGACTACAGTCCTCTTTTATTTACTATTTAATTATGTTTATTCAGAAGAAATTCCCACTTCATTCTGAGTAAGATTCTGAGTAAATTTTTGAATAAGATTTCAGGTTATTTCCTCTCTTTGGGGTGTAGTACAAATGCTTACATTTGTACACACTTGATCTTATCAGGACATTTAACGAATTACAAATCTATAATAAAGATAAAGAATCGTAAGAGCTACTCTACATTATGACTATGTGGAAACCAAGTTCCTGTTTTCATTGAAATACTGCTGCTATTATTTAGTCTATTAAATTGGGACTAAAATTAAGTATAAAAAGAGAAAAGGCCTTTCCGCTTGCTTTGTCCATGTGCACACCCCAAGAGCAAGCCCATTTCAATAGCAGGATATCCATCCTTAGGAAATAAATGGGAGGAGTTTTAACCCAGGTTGCAGGGATTTATTTATACTCCTCATAAAAACAAATTTTGTCTGCAGGAGGGCAAGTGAACACTCCCTGAAGATTAAAGCATTTTTCTAAACCCTTAACAAAAAGATCTTAAAATAATACAGTATCACTAAAATAACAAAGCACCACTGCAAGCAGAACAGAGAAGGCAGCCTTGCTCGCAACTGACACTGTTTTATGGTGAAGGGGGCAGGAACTAATTTCCTGCAGGGGAGTCTCCTGCTTCCCCCAAATTAAAAAGATTTCCCAAAATGTCAGGATCTGGTGCTAGATTTAAGTATAAATTAAGTAGGCTATATCCTAAAACTGCAGCTCATGAAGAGCCATTAAATAACCTCTCCCCCCCACCCCCATTTTACATAACTTTGGAGTTTATCACACGGGGAATCCCATGAAGAAACACTGCTTTAAATTGGGGGGGGGGAAAACGCAAAAGCGGAAGCAATTTATCAATAGGATTTCCCCATGTGATAAACTCCAGCGCAGTTAGAAGGAGGTTAATCTGAATGGAAATTAGACAAAAACTGCTTGTTTTTACTTTCAGGATCTTCTGAAAGTAAAAAGAAGCAGTTTTTGTCTAATTTCCGTTTGGATTAACCTCCTTTTAACAGCGACATTGTCTGAAAAAACACCCGCTTTTGTGGGTTTTGTTTAATTTAAAGGCCCGTTTCCGCACTGGATTTCCCCCATGTGATAAACTTGTGTGACAATAAAGACATAATTGTTAGATAGTGCAAGTGTTTTTGGAAATGTTACAGTGTCTCTTGAACCTCAGTGTTTCTTAAACTAGCACTGTGGGATCTGTACAGAAACTGATGTTGTTAACTGCTCTCAAGTCAACATCAACCTCTGGCAACACTGTGAATGAGGCATCTCTAAGACTCCCTGTTCCCAACGAACCAGCTCAGTTCCTGCAGACTTAGGGCCATGTCCTCTTTCACTAAGTCTATCCATCTGGTGTGGGGTCTTCCTCACTTTCTACTGCCCTCTACCATTCCAAGCATTATTGTCTTTTCTAGTGAATCATATCTTCTCATGATGTGGCCAAAGTACAACAGCTTCAATTTAGTGATCTTGGCTTCGAGGAAAAGTTCAGATCCAATTTCCTCTACACATTTGTTTGCCTTTTTAGTAGTTCACAGTATCAGCAGAACTTTTATCCAGCACCACATCTCAAATGAGTTGATTTTCTATCGGCTTTTTTCACTGTCCAGCTCTTGCACTCATACATAGTGATGGGAAATACGATGGCATGAACAATCCTCACTTTAGTTTTCAGTTGTGTATTTTTGCACTTAGGAGCTCTAGCTCTTTCACAGCTGCCCTTTCTAATCCTAGTCTTCTCCTGATTTCATAACTGCAGTTTCTATTCTGGTCAATGATTGATTCAAGATTTGGGAAGTCTTTGACTATTTCAATTTCCTCATCATCCTTATTGAATTTGTGAATATCCTCCATGGTCATTATTTTTTTAGCCTTCTTAATGTTCAGCATTAAACTTGACTTTGTTCTTTGACTTTCCTTAATAGTTGTTCCAAGTCTTTGCCATTTCCTGCTAATATTATGGTGTTAGCTGCACATCTTAGTTTGCAGATATTCCATCCTCTAATCTTTACTCTTCCTTCCTCTGAATCTAAGCCTTTTTGTATATTTTCTGTGTATAAATTGAACAATAGGGTGATAAAATACATTCTTGTCTAACTCCCTTTCCAATTGGGAACTATTTTGTTTCTCCATACTCTGTTCTAAATGTAGCCTTTTGTCCTGACTATAGATTGCGTATCAAGATAATCAAATGTATTGGCACATCCAGCTCTTTAAATGCAATCCATTACTTTTCATGATCAAAGTCAAAAGCTTTGCTACAGTCTATAAAGCACATTATGATTTTCTTCTGGAATTCTCTGGTGTGCTCTATTATCTATTGCATATTTGCAGTTTGATCCCTAGTGCCACTTTCCTTCCTGAACCCAGTCTACACCTCTGAAATTTCTTGCTCCCTAAATGGCAGGAATGTTGTAGAATCTTGAGCATGATCTTACTTGTGTGTGAAATCAATGCAATGGTCCTGTAGTTGCTGCAATCTTTTGTCTCCCCTTTTCTAGGGATAGGGATGTATATTGATGGTTTCCAATCTGTGTGCCACTGTTTTGTTTTCCATATTTTCTGGCAGATTTTAATTAGAACTAAAGTTGATTCTGTATCCGTGAGCTGTAGTAACTCTGTTGGTAGGTGATTTGTTCCTCATGATTTATTCTTCTTAATCACTCTTAGAGCAGCTTTCACTTCACTTTCCAAAATGTGTGGTTCATCCTCATATTATTATTATTCTTCCCATACTGAGCTACTATGATCAACATGTTCAGTCCAAGGAATATAGCAAAAGGAACCAGACTCCATAATCTCTGCAACCACAAGGACAGCTGAGAGGTGGAGAGACTGCCTGGCCTGAGCCTTACTTCTTAACAGTGCACACACACACACACACATCTTAAAGGGAAGAGAAACTGAAGCCGGTCATTCCAGAAAGAATCAAGTGACCAGAGAATCCACCAAAGGTCCTGCTGCCTTTTTATAACCAGAATGGGGAATATGCTGCTCTCCACATAATGTTGGACTGCAACTCCCATAATTAGTCATTAGACCGCTTAGATTGGTTAGGGCTCATGGGAATTCAATTCCAATAGTACCCACACTCTCCATCCTAATCATATAAGAGCTCTCCTGGGCTTGGCACCTCAAAGTGATGACAATTCTTAAACAGATTTCTTATGATGGAATAAGACTAACAGTTTTAGACCATGTCATCTTCCTCTGAGTCTTTGTCTGCCACTACCAGAATCTGACCACCAGTCTGTTTATATATATGATTTGCATATGACCTCAGTAGGTTCTGACAGACTAGAAGAAAATATTTACAATGGGAAGGAAGAAATCTTATGTAGGAACCCCTTCTCACCTGTTCACTCCTTACAATGGAAGGAGGAATGGAGAAAAAGTACCCTGCCATCACCCCTTCCATAGCCACTGATGGCTTGCCATCAAATGCATGGAGCAGCACCCTTTCGGCACCTAAGGAGAATGACAGAAGTCAGTAAAAATAATACTTATGCAACATTACACTGGAAGCAAGAATCAATACCCCATGGAGCACTCTTAAAAGCACCACCCAGCATGGTGAGTGGTGGACAATGGAAGTCATAGTTCAAAACTACAAAAAGGTTCTCATTCATTTCATAGCACATGTTGTGCTTTTTCTGGAATGTTGTCTTACACTCTGTAGTACAGAAAGTACTGTGTATTTTTTCAAAATCTGGTAATCTGGATTTGTGTCCTTTCTATTTAATCTACTGAATATGGGCCCAGAACTTTTCCTTTGAGTCCTGGCCCAAGGAGACAACTGCGTCAACTAAAGGCAGAATCTCTCTAAAAGTGCAACTCTTGTGGCCTCCATGTACCTAGACGCGTAACTATACTTAAGAATGGTTCTGGATGTTACACGGAAGCAGGAAAAGGTTTCTGATGTAACATCCAAAGAGAAAAGTGGACTACTCCCCACATGAGTTTGGCCAGCTTCACACTAGGTGTTCATGAATTTGGGAGAGGGAAAAAATCCTTGAACAAATATAAACCATTTTTTAAAAACACATCAAAAACAAATACCTTGTTCCTTTAAGAGGTTAATGGTTGGCCTTCCAGCTGAGCGGGAGTGAACATTCCTAAAACAAATAAGGAGAACAAAAGACAGCAGCAGGAGAATTTTTTTTTTAAACTGAGCTGGATTTTCATAGCCAGATAAGCCAATTACTTGGCTTGCATCTGACCATTTCTTATGCTTTTAGGCTTAATTGAATATGGACATTTTAGCTTATGTTACCACCACATGACCTCAGGACACATTTATTTTAAAAATTACATAAACAAGGGAACAACTGTATTTTTGATAGATCACTAAGATGCTGATTATAGCAAAATGGAGTGAAGGAATGAGAAAACAGCTATTAGTATAATGCCTATACTAAGATTACACAACAAAACAACCAATTACCCTTAAAATGTAATAACCATATTTTATCTCCATTGGTACCAGATTTATGTAAGATGCAATAAGAATATTAATAAGATAATATACTTAGATTAATTAATAACTTGAACCTAATAATTTCAAAGGGTTAGGAATTTGGTATTATCTTCCTAAAGGTAAAAACAATAAGCTTTCTTGCAATGAACACACACAAGACCTACAAAGGCAAATCCAATTGTTTTGCCAGTTGAATCTGTTTGATCAAGACTTGTCTTTGCCCTTTCTTCTGCTCTTCAGTGCTGGCAAATCTTGGTGTGAAATCCAGACCAACCTGGAGGAAAAACTGAAAAATTAGGATTTTTTCCTTTTAGAATTAACTATCAACTCAGAATGGACTAGCTAGGACCAACAATTAAAATAAGGTCAAATAAACAGGACTGAGGAATGTGTAACCCTCCAAATATGATAGACTGCAAATTCCATCACTTCTAGCCAGCACAGCCAATGGGAAGGGATGATGTGAACAATAGATTAACAAGTAGAAGGCCACACACTCACTATTCCTGTTCTAAATGTAATCCAGTTTGCATTTAATAAGGATTGAATTACTGAAGACTTGCTGTGTTTATGAAACACTTCCAAAGACCCTTAATCAATCATTTTTCCAGCATTTTGGCAGGAAAACAGATGCTGCACTGAAAACAGATGCTGCATTGATGTTGTGAGTTTAAGGGTCATCTTAAATGAGATAAAATAAATACTTTCCATGTAGGAAAGCCTATGCAACCAAGTATGCAGCCCACATATGACAACTGTATATATATGTGATAGTTTGAGCACTGGACTACAATCTGAAGACGAGGGTTCAAATCTCTGCTCAGCCATGGAAAACCACTAAGTGAGCTTGAGCAAATCATACTCTCTTCCATACTAAGAGGGAGGCAATAGCAAACCTCATTTGAACAAATACTGCCAAGCAAACCCTTTGACAGATTTGCCTTAGGGTTGCCATAAGTCAGAAATGACTCGAGGGTACACAATAACAACAATGCATCCCATATATAAATTCAGAGACCTAGCCATGTTCAGCTGGAATATCAGTATGCAAAGGGATCTTGCAGCACTTCGAAGCTAACTGTGAAAGAAGTTTTAGGATGATCTTTCATAGACATGGTCTATTTCCTTAGATGCATGGAATGAACAGTTCAAGCTACAATATCTGTCACACAATTAGTCTCAAAGGGGCTGCAAGATCCCTTGCATCCCATATATGATACATTAATTCATGTAGTTTAAATATTTGTGTCCTATCTTTCCTTGTGCATAAAGGATTCATAGTTAGAATAAGGTATGATGGTTGTAAATATGAATATTGTGGCACATGCACACTTTCTGGAATAGCAGCCAAACATGTGTTTGAGTCATGTGTATACCCAGCATGGGTGCTTTAGTCCCAAACGTATCTAACGACAAGACTTGCTTATTATCTTCTAAAGGGGAACTCTATAGATGTCTACTCAAAATATCCATTTTAATTTAATTGGACTTACTCCAAGATAAATATGTACAGGAGTGTAGCCTAAGGTGTCCATCCTATGCACACTTATCTCAAAGTAAGCTCCACAAGACATTTGGCCTTAATTCTGAGTAAACAAACATAGGGCTGTGCTGCATAGGATTGTGCTGCAGGTTTGTAGTCTATGGACATTTGCAATGAAAAACGTTCTGTTTTTTATGGAGGTTAGTTCTAAGTAAAAGTGATTAGAACTGTTCTGCACAGGGATTTTTACATAAGAAAAGATAACATATGAAGCAGCTGTAAATCTAAAAGCATAAACTGTGGTGAAAGCTTAAAGTTCATGGAGATTCTGCTTACCTCTCCTATGGCCAACAAGTGGTCCTTATAGAGTTCTATGAGTGGCAATGCTTCATCTAGATCCTGCAGAAAGATCTTGCATTAGTGTCCAATGAACAGAGCTTGAAATAGTTACAACCTTGGCTGCATCTGCACTGCAAAAATAATGCAGTTTAACACCACTTTAACTGCTATGGCTCAATGCTATGGAATTCTGAGATTTGTAGTTTGGTGGGGCACCAGAGCTTGAATGCTAAATATCTCACAAAACTACAATATAGGAAAGTGTTATTTCAATACTTTTTAGAGATTTGCTGGGTCAGCTTATTATGTCATCTCAGACATAGATTAGACGGTAAAGCTAAAGAGTGTTACAAATATTAATTAAGGAGAAGCCAATTTTCCTGCAGGTAGGAAAAGTGGTATGGGTTGAACACCTGTGGAATTTTCCATAAATATGGATAACAGAGGGAATAGAAGTAAAATGGTAATGGGCGAGAGAAATAGGAAGTTAATGGGAGGAGGTGAGAATACAAAAGTATTCCCACTTTCTAAAGTGTGTTCCACCTGGCTGCCTTATTTTGAATAAAAAGCAAAATGTGAATAACACTGATTGCAACATTATTGGCATTTAACCTTGCAACAAAGACTGAAAAGTAGTCATGAAAGTGAGAAATATTACAAAAATGATACAGCGATTTGTTTCCATATCACCTGTAAAGTAGCACTGCGTTCATATCCTGTTGGACTGCTTTGAACCGGATGGATCCCCAGACATCCAAAGACAAATCCTGAGTGCCTGGATATAAATACATCATGCAAAGGATAGAAATTGTTAGATCCACGTGGCTGCCAAGTAAAAAGGGAGCATGAGAGACTGGGGGGTGGGGAAGCTTTTGCTATTTCAACCAATAAAACTGGTTGTCTAGATTAGAATAATATAAGAAAGTAACTGGTCATTATTATTCCTATTCTAATTGCTTAATTATTAACAATAATTTATTCAAAATTTATTTTATATTTTAGAATGTTGCTGAGAACTAGCTCCAATGTAGCATGCAGAATTTAAGAAAGTTACTTTGTGTACAGTTTTCTTAGGCAAGGAATACTCCAAGGTGGTTTTGCCAGTTCCTTCCTATGAAATATGGCATACAGCACCTAGTACCCATAGTGGTCTCCCATCCAAGTACTAACCAAGGCTGACCATGATCAGATAAGATCTGGTGTCTTTAAGGTATTTAGGCCCTACTAAAACTCCAGAATTCCACAGGTGGTATAGCCAATAACCATTGTTGCAAGGGGACTCTGGAAGATGTAGTTGAAAATAATAATCTGCATATTTTGTATAAAACAATAATTTCCAAAGGTTATTTATTTATTTATTATTTACTATGAGATTATGAGTAGCTAAAGAACATTCAGAGAACCTCTTGGCTGAATCTGGGCATGAACATGAGCATCCCAGCTCAGATCCAATCAAACATTCTGTTCACTGCATCATATTGGTTCTCCAATATATCACTGAAGAATTTAAACACACACACACATACACACACACACACACACACAGAGAGAGAGAGAGAGAGAGAGAGAGAATATAATGAGGATAACAATGTCAATTCACTGAAGTTTCAATATAAAACACTATGGGCAGAATTCAGACTTGTTAACTTTTAGAATGCTCAAGGCATTAAAAAAAAAATCCTTTGGGATGTTTCACTACTTTTCTTTGAACAGCTGATACTATAAGATACCACACTGTGTCTTTGAAATAGAATAGAATAGAATAGAATAAAACCAGTTGCTATGCAGAATTAGGAAACTGTTGTTTAAGAAGAGCAATCCAAAGCCCAATGATATGTACATGGTTCTTTGGATTCTACTCTGCAGCCTTTTTTTAACTCAAATAAGAGAGGCCAAAGAACTGGAAATTTCAGTACCTTTCTGAAAGCTGAATAATTTTTTCAAAATCGCCTGAATGTTCAGCAACTACCACCAGGGCCAATATTTTAGCCTGAAACAGCAAAGAATAAGTAG
The DNA here is from genome assembly GCA_020142125.1 of Phrynosoma platyrhinos. Taxonomy (NCBI): domain Eukaryota; kingdom Metazoa; phylum Chordata; class Lepidosauria; order Squamata; family Phrynosomatidae; genus Phrynosoma; species Phrynosoma platyrhinos. Next base: position 362,534,729 of record CM034701.1, read on the forward strand.
AACTGAGAACAATAATTAAAAGTCTTACAAACTCCTTGATTCTAAGCATATGTTATTTTTAGATTATATTTGTTATTTTTTAAAAAACAAAAAGTTTGTTGTGACAGAGAAGGCCAATTTTTCACATAACTACAATTCCCAGGATTCCCTAGCAATGAGCCAGGGTAGTTAAAGTAGATTAAAGTAGACTGGATTATTTCTGCAGTGTATTTTGGCATAAGGGGCTATACAAACTAGCATAAAGAGATGGCCTGGGGGTGGAGTCGGGGCATGGCAACCACACGCTGGCTGCCCCGACTCCGTCCCCATATCGTCCTCATGCCACCCACCCAAACAGATGGTGGGCTGTGTCAGGGCGCTCCCTTGGCACAATGTTTAGACACGCTGTGCCAAAGGAACACAGAAGAGTTGCTGCTGCCATGGCAAAAGCAACTTTTTGCCACTCCAAAAAGGAGTGGAAAAATGCTAGATCAGGGCCGTGGCATGCAGTTGCTGCGGTCCCGATCTGGCGCTCCAGGGGTGGCATGGACCGTCCCTTAGGGGCCATCTGTACAGCCCCTCAATATTCCCTGCATTGAATATTCCCACCCTATGAGTTCTTGTGGGAGCCACAGTTTGAAAAACTTGGTGAGTGGGCCCAGTGTGACCCCAGAAAGCTCCTCTGAAAAGCTGGGGGATCCTTCTAATCAATATGGTGTGGCATGGGGATTGGCAGGAGAAAGAAGAGCTAGCTTTCTGTGAATTTCCTGAATATATTTTGGGATCCAGGCATAATCTTGGGATATTTCCCCCAGTCACAGCAGCCCTTCTATCTCATATACAGTCATCTGGAGGGTCACAGTCCCTTTAAAGCAGGGGTAGGCAACCTAAGACCCGGGGACCGGATGCGGCGCCCCGAGGCCTTTGGACCGGCCCCAGGCTGGTCCTGCCGCCGCCACTGCCTGCCACAATAATATTGATTATTGTTGTTGTTACTTGTTCTTGGGGTTTTCTTGGC
>CM034701.1:362551401-362561968 GCA_020142125.1 Phrynosoma platyrhinos
TATCAGCCGAAGCTGATAACAGGCGCTCCTGACTGTCGCATTTGCCTGGTTCACCATCAGGAGTGACGAGTCGAGGAGCACCCCCAGACTGTGAACACAGTCACTGGAGGAGAGTGTGACCCCATCCAGGACTGGAAGTTGCAATCTAGTTCTTGGTTTCGGGGCCGCTACTGTGAGCACCTCCGTCTTGTCCGGATTCAGCTTCAATCTGTTTTCCTCATCCAGCCCATTACCACCCGAAGACATTCATTGAGAGAAGAGACGCCATCAGAATTCGAGGCTGATGAACGAGACACGGAGAAATAGATCTGAGTGTCATCAGCATACTGATAACACCCAGCTCCATAACTCCGTATGATCTCACCCAGCGGCTGCATATAGATTTATGTGCTATGTTGAATGTGTGCATTTGCATAGCATCAATGATGTTCATGTATCCCTGTTTAGTAACTCCAGTGGCCAGAAACCAAAGAGATTTAGATTACCCACTACCTTTCATTTCCTTTTTTCATTTCCTTGTGTTTTGAAAGCCATGTAAATAACTCAGCTACTGAAAACCAAGTACCTTTTGCATGTAGTCTTTCTGGTTAATACAGTTGAGGTGTTATAGAAATTGCTGGGTTAGGATTAGTTCAAATTGTCTACTTTACTGTCACAAATGAAACCCATGCTTATGGGAGCTGTAATCTGCAACAGTGGTTCCCCATTACAAATGGTTTGCCTTATAGACAAAGGTTAAAAGGGAATAAATTGGCCAGCTTCATCCAACACGTTCTTGGCTGAGGAGGCGTTTATTTCTATCTATAATGTCCTCAGTGTTCATGGTACTTTGCATACTATGAGAGGATAGGTCTGTCCAAAGAAGCTTTAGTATGAAGTTTGATACAGGAGATTATGAGCAAGTCTCCTCTCCAGACAAAGCTTTAGGTTTCCATACAGTCCAAAATAAAAGCATAGGCAGGATTTTTAGCAGACTTATTCCAGTAACATACATCATAAATCCTCTGGGGGTTTTTTTGGACGGGGGAAGGGAGGGGTTAGAAGAGACTTCAGGGGTCATCAATTCCTGCCATGCAGGAGTACACAATCAAAGCATCCCCAGCAGATGGTCATTTAGCCTCTGTTTAAAAACCTCCAAAGGAGACTCCACCACCATCTGAGGGTGCATGTTTCACTGTCAAACAGCTCTTACTTTCAGGAAGTTCTTCCTAATGTTGAGGTAGAATCTGTAGTTTTAATCCATTGCTCTGGGTCCTATTTTCTGGAGCTGCAACAAACTTGCTCCATCTTCAAATATGTATCATACAGGCATACAAAATATACAGAATGATCACTTGGAGGGAATTAGCTTATTTGAAATAGGTATCCAGTTATAGAAATACTAAACGTAACAGGGAATTAAAACTGAAAACTGCTGCCAAACACCATGGAGGTGGGGAGTGGGGACAAATTTTGCCATTTCTGTGGTCCCACTGAGTTGTTTCAAGCCAAGAAAAGTAGTTGTTGTATTAAATTTATTCATATCCTGCTTCTTTCCCATTCTCAGACTCAAGGTGGCATGAAAAGGTTAAAACAGATACAACTTTTAAATTCTTGTACAACATTTAAAATATAATTAAACTAATAATAGAATTAAAAACATGACCATTAAAAAGAAAATGAATAAACAGTACAGCATATTCTGAAAGGCCCTTCCCCCCTGAGTAGTCACCCATCAAAGGTCTACCAAAACAAAATGGGGTTTACCTGCCTATGAAAGGGATGGCACTAGTCTGACTTTTTCAGGAAAAGAGTTGCAGAGCCTTTGAGCAACCACTGAGAAGGTCCTCTCCCACATTTCCACCAGCAGTACCTCTGAGGGTAGTGGAGAAAGAGAGAAGGGCCTCCCCAGAAGAACACAAAACACAGGCTGGTTCATATGGAGAAATATGATCCTCCGGAGAACCTAGACTGGGCTGTATACTAAACCAGTAAACAATAGCAAAGATGACTCCTATTAACTTTACAATTTTAAAAAGGTTTCTCCTGGGGCTTTAATAGCCTGGTAAAATTATTCCTCCCCCACCACTAGGAAGGGTGTGTTATTTTTAAGAAATTATAACATGATTTTAAGGGCCTCAAAAACAGAATTGGGGGGCACATGTGCCCATAAGCTATGTGTTACCCACCCCTGCTCTAGGGCTTTTGAGGGGAATTAGAGGTGGAGAGAGAGAATTAAAGTAGGAAATGAAAAGAGTTCTGCAGAGGTTTATATCTAAATACAGGTGAAGCCCACTCTTTAGCCTTGGTATAATATCACCATCACAAAAAGATAAGTAAAACATTTGGAGTAGCTAAATCTTAGGGGCTGTACAGATGGTCCCTAAGGAGCAGTGGGACACTGCTCCTTTCCTTGCCGGATCAGGACTGCCGCAACTACACACCGCAGCCCCGATCTGGGCTTTCCGCAGCTCAAAAAGAAGCTGCAAAAAGCACGTTACCTGCGGTGGCAGTGGCTTTTCTCCGCTTCTTCGGCATAGCGCATATAAACATTGTGCCGAAGACTTGGGTGTGACGCCACCCGCTGTGTGGTTGCCTGAGTGGTGTCATGCTGGCATGGAAGTGGACTCCATGCAGGTGGAGTCAGCCCAGCTCGCGTGTGGCCCAGCTGGCGTGCGGTTACCATACCCCCACTCTGCCCCCATGCTGGCTTTTTCTGCCAGACTGTATAGCCCCTTAGTTACACAGAGAGAGGTTTCTAGCATCTAGTACATTGTTCTGTATTCCTCTTCTTACTCTTTGTCACTAGCAACCCCTGTCTCACCAAAGTGGTTTGATAAGAAAGCTATCACCAATTTGGAAAGGACCGAAAGGGAACCATTAAAGGAATCCCAGCTATAATGGTTTCCACTGGCTCACTATGGACAGGTTGTGGTTGTGGCTGGACTTTTGACAAAAGGTGGCTTAAAACCACTTTCTCACATTTTTGTGTGTGCGCACTGAAACACATACACAAACAAATTAAAGGGCTGTGTGTGTACGCACACACCTTCAGGTCCCTCATCAAATTATGATGACATCTTTAATTTCATAGAATTTTCTTAAGTAAGGAATATCAGAGGTGGTTTGCTCTTGTTTTCTTTTAAATTTAGCTTACAGAACCTGGTATTCCTTGACAATTCCCCATTCAAATACTAGCCACACCTGACTCTGCTTAGCTTCCAGTATCAGGGAGATCTGATGCCTTCAGAATATTTAGGATCAAATAAAAGGTAGAGACTGCAGTTTGTAGGAAGGGATGTTTAAAAGAAAGTTCAGAACTCAAATGTACTTTTGAAGCTAGATTTTCCTAAAGATGGCATCGGGGTGTGATGAAATGCCTGTAGCTATTGCAAAGAAAAAAAGCCTTTTGGGAAGTTGTGTTGGGGATTTTAGCTGTGGCAAAAGTAGAGGCTCAAGGAACCAATGCTGAGAAGAGACTGATAATGAAGCTTTCTGCCAAAGCCAAAAGCTCTGAGCCCAAAGCAGTTTTAACAAGTGATTTCAGTTGAGAACATTAAGGGTCAGAGTAATGAGAATAAGAATGCTGGATCTGATGGGAACAGATCCCTGAAGCTCTACCATTTTTGCTGGGTTTTTTGGTTTTTTTACACCAAAGCAGACAAAGACGGTAACACAGTTCAGTCAAGCATCCTCTTAGATTAAAAAAAAATGTCAGAAGGGAAAGACCTCACTTGTGCCAAGTGAACAGAAACACAGTAGGGCATATCCACTAAGAACTGTAAGAACTGAGAGTGTCACTACATTTGATAGTCCTGATGAGAAATCTATACTTAGAACAAGAGGCTACTGTTAGAACAGAATATGGAGAAACAGAATGCTTCCCAATTGGCAAAGGGGTCAGGAAAGGCTGCATATTATCACCCTACTTGTTCAACTTGTATGCAGAATATATCATATGAAGAGCAGATTTAGACTCAGTGGGAGTAAAAGTGAAATGTGATGGTGTGAGAAGGACTTACGACATTGTAATTCAGGGTGACCACCATTGTTCTTTGCTCTTTGGAGTGATGATCCCAGCCATAAGGTAGCTTCTGTCAACTTTCTTGTATGAAGTTGTGATGAGCAACATAGAAAGTTTTAGGGGCTTTTTTCTTCTCTGTAGTTGCTGCCTTATACTTTGTTCTTGCTGTGCTTTCCTGGATGAACTCTTGCCTTCCACTAATTCAGCTGCACGTGTACTTTTTAATTCAAGGGAAAGTACTTTAGAAGTCATTTCTACTTATTTTCATTTTCTTTTTACTATCACAATATCTGCTGCTGCTGGTGGTGGTTTTTAATGTTTTCAGCTTAAATCTTTCTTCTTAAAACTTCCTATTCTCAGGGCTTGACTCAACAGAAAGTTTCCATTTTGCAGTGGATGGGCTTGCCACTTTTTGTTTTTGGCATTAACTTATTTCACATGCTAAGTCTCTGTTCGGGGGGGGGGGGAATAGTTGTCATTCCAATGGGCGAAAACTAAAGCTGACCAAGCTACTTTAAGTTTTACTTTTGCTTCTGGTTACTGGTGGGACTGTAGCCACCAACCTTGCTATGAAAGGTCAAACTGAGAAGGAGCTGAGGCATTGTTTTAATAGACATGCTTAGGTTTGGTCCAACTTCTTGGTTCTAGGCCAGGACACTGGGCATTGTCAACTAGGGATCTACAGAAGACCAAAGGAAAATATTGGTTGTTTTATCAGTGAAATAAGATATTTTAAAACTATTAAAGTATTGTAAATGTTAGACACTGCCTATGATGATGCTCTTCTGACTTCCCTTGCCTTATAAAAAACCAACCTTGTAGTTGTTGTATGCCTTCAAGTCATTTCTGACTTAAGGTGACCCTAAGGTGAAACCATCATGGGGTTTTCTTGGCAAGTTTCTTGAGAGAAGGGTTGCCATTGCCATCTTCTGAGGTTGAGAGAATGTGACTTGGCCAAGTCACCCAGTGGCTTTACATAAACAAGTTGGGATTCGAACCCTGGTCTCTAGAGTCATAGTCCAATGCTCAAACCACACACCATGCTGGCAACTCTGTTTTCTTTCACTTTATTCTTTCAGACAGCATGTGAAAATATTCTCTTTTCTTTTCAGATTTGCATATGGCAGACTTGAGCCTTGCAACAAAAAATGCATCCAGACACATTGGAGAGTCATTTAAGGTGAGATTTATATGATGAGACAATGGATTGTATCTCAACCTAATCATATTCCAAGTACATTAGAATTGTACATTAGAACTGGATCCAACCCAATGGTTCTTATCATCATTAAAACATTTAACTCACTTTCAGACAAAGCCATAGGATGCCTGCTGAAAAAGAAGCTAAGGAAATATCTTTTAATCTTTTTATATACTCTTAAATTTTATATAAAAAACATTAATTGTAGTTCAAAGGTCTGTGTCTTTTCTGCAGTGATTTCTAAATGTTCTGTTGAATGGGCCTGTTTAGGTATCTGTTGTATCTAGGATTTAATCAAGACAATTAAGGTTCTTAACTCCTTGAGTTTTGACTCTCACCAATGTGCACAGCTAGCCAAGAAGGACTGTAAATGTAGAAGCTCATGTAGAGGTAACAAAGAATAATGTGAGCACCTTTCTGTCATTAAGGATTTACTAGTTTTATTTGGTTACATTTGAAATACTAGGAATTTAATACAGAGCACTGTAATTAATTTTATAAAATTGCTTATAATTTCAAAAAGGTTTTATACTTAATGTGTGTTGGAGCTCCAGCATTTGATGACAACAGAAACGAATTCCAGTCTGGCTGACCTCTTTTTCTAATAAATGTTAGCTGAACAGAACATATGAAGCCTCCAAGCAGATGCTTGGGCTTTGAAGCTCAGGAGAAAAGTTGTGTAGTTTGACCTCTAGCACTGAGAGTGCCTTTGTGCTGTTATTCATGGAGTTTGGTACATTGATGGTATTAAGATACATTATTAATGTTGCTGCAGAAAATACAGATAGCCATTTTGTGTAATTGTAGTACTGCATATATACTTCTTTAGAAGAAATTGAATGCTATTCTTTTGCCCCTCTTATTAGTTTATGAATGTATGTCTCAATTCTTGTTGAATTCTACTTGTTGACCTTTTGTTAAGGCAGTTTATAAATTGCAGTTTATAAATTCCAATACATATCACATTTCTAATATTTTTAATGTTTTCTTTTATTTTTTTTTCTCCACCCCTTCACATGTACCCCAAAGTCTTTGTCATCCCTTTTGGAAAAAGCAGAAGGCTTCTCAAAAGCTTTGTCTCTGCAGCCAACTTTGGAACAGTGCAAACTCCACCAAGAAATTGTTGCTGGCTCAGAAGAGAAAAAGGAAAACAAAATCGATGTCAAAAACCTGACATCACAAGTGGAAGTCACACCCCCACAAACTGCTATTAGTAATTCTATTCTACTCAAATTAAAGAGACCCTCGTGTTCCCCACGGAAACACTATCCACTTCGACAAAAAAAGATCACTCTTGATACATGAGAACTTCTTTTGTGCGGGACTGCTGCACAGCCATCCTGTTTTTTATTTGAATTTACCTGCAGCACATAAGGACAGACTGCAAAAGCATTAGGAGTGGTGTCCTTTGGAAACTGTATAATGAAACAGATCTTACATGGTAGTGGAGGTATTCAATGCTAGATAGTCTCATATCTCTCAATATTACATTGAATGCTTATGTACAATTAATTAAATTTGAGCATTGATTTTTGAAATGGAAACCTGAAGCTGCTGCATATTCACTGTATTACAGCAAGGTGGGCAGCAATGAAGTCCTGAGTTTCCTTTAAAGACAAATGCCTCTGAATGATTCATTCTCCACAGAATAAATGCACAGTGCAGGCAGCTGTGTGTTAGTATACCCAAGATTCTGGTTCATCACCCAGAGAGGAGATTTCATGTCATGGTTGTGTATTTCTATGTGTTGAGGAACAGTTTTACACAACGTATCTGGCTTTAAAAAACACAGAAAGGTCCAAATCCATCTAAAAATGCCCACTATCTTAGATGCATGTAAAAAGGCTGGATCATAGCAAGTCTGCAGTTTTGCTTTGGTATAACTGATTTTTACAGATGGATCTTTCTCTAAACATCTAAAAGGTCTTGGAATGCAAAGGCTGTAATTTGACAGGTGACAAGGCCACTTAATTTTCCCCACACCTGTTACTTCCTCCAGATTTCCCTTCTGCAACTTCTTTTCCCCTAGGCCAATAATGCATACATGTATTAGGAATTCCTCTTCTATCCAGTGCATCTTCATCCCAAATTTAGTTGTTCAGCAAAGACCCAATTAGCAAGCCCCAGTTCTGCTGCCAAACATCTGGTTTTCTCAAACAGCCTGGACTATAGGTACCTGCTTTTGAAATGCTAGTGAAAATATTTGCTTGCATAGTGTGCTGTTTTTACATTAAAACAGTCTAGTGATGCATATTTCAGTCTGGTATTAATATATTTATGTCTTAAATCAGAACCAGAAGGGCCTTCTATAATTATATTGGCCTTTTTGTGTGTGCCTGAAAAACCAGTTTAGGACTACTCACCAGAAGTCTGCCAAATGACCACTGCAGGCTATATAGCATGGTAACTAAAGTGCTACATAGTGGATTCCAATCAAACCTTCACCCCCAAATCTGTTACTAGTAACCAGCTGCTGGGATTGACAGTGTTCGGTCAGTTGAGAAGCAGCTGGCTGATGTTCCTACTCCCTTCCATGATCAATCTGGCACAACAGGCAGAAGAAGGACTGTTGCCACAAATCCCCCCCTTGCTCTAGAGATCACTTGCATGAGGAGAGTGGGAGTGTCAGGCAGCTGCTTCTTGATCAATAGGAACAGACACATGTTGATCTCAGCAGATATTTACCAGTAATTGAGGTTTGGAGGACTTTCATGGTCCTTACGTAGCCCCTAAACTAGAGGTTACATAGGGATCATGAGTATGTAGCAGTTACAAATGCATAACTATAGGTTATATATTCGTAACTGTCCAGCAGGATTCAGGCCACTAATTTTTGTATTAAATTAAAACTGTTTAGATCACTCTAGTTTTAGAGTTCTTGTGAATAAATGTCAAACAATGCTGTCCTTCTGGTGAAAGTGCATATAGATGTATATCTGTGTTCTGTTAAAGTGATGGTGTTTCTAGATTTCTTTTAAAATTATGACCTAATAATTGATGATGCTAAGCTGGCATTTATATATCCAAGGAGAGGTGCAAAGAGGCAATTCTGAACTTGGAATTGCTGGACTTGCATTGCTTAGGAGCTGGCACTGTCTATACTCTATATAATGCTTGCTCAGGTTGTGCAGAAATTTCCACAAAGGCCTCTAGTGCTTTTGCCTTAAAAAAAAAACAGAATAAACCTCAATTCCTTGTGTTCATTCCCCCTCCACTGTAGAATCCTGAACTTCCCTACATTAAGAGTAGTTTATATACCATGACTGCACTAAAAAAGCTTATTTTTGGAAATTCTGAAATCAGCACTAAAATATTGTTAGCTTTTTTACTAATTAATTTTACTGGGGAAAGCATTGTTATAAAAAAGTGAGAAATTTTTTTAGTAAGTAAATATCAGTGGAGTAGTGTTTGCTTTCTGAATGTGTACATTTCATTTGTCCCATTTGTAAAATGTATATTTGTATATAAAACATTTTTCTACTCATCATATTTCTCAAGATGTCTTGATTTATATTCAAACTCTGCTTTAAATTAGCAATTATCACCATGATATTTCTGATTCCTCACCTGCAGAGTTGAGAATTCGGTTATGAAAAACTGCTAAAGCAAGGACAGTCTATGCATATGACTGCACATTTTGTAAAGAAATAGTGGTTATAAAATAGAAAATTCAGTAGCTAGGATCCCATCTGGCTTTGTACATGCAAAGGAGTAATGTACATGCAAGGGAGCAAGCAATAACTCATCCCAACAATCCAATGTGGAATTTCACTCTTGAACTAGAGTTCTGCCAAAAGCAGTTTGTTCTAACATAACACTAATAATGGGGAGAGGGAACTTCACTGGATTCAAATTTAATTTAATTAGTTCTGTGGGTTGTAATTATGTTTAGTTATAAAGGAAATTCTGCAGTTTGCTGTGTAGTGTAAGAAGAACTTTGGCTGTTAAAACACATCTTCAGTATTGGCCATTCATTCTATTATGCAAATAAAACTGGTGGTTTCCCTCATAATTTCTGTATTTATGATTCTGTCCACCATTCAGAGGTTGGGATTTTAAGTATTAAGAGATAAAAATGAAACGTCTGATTAATTCTCCAAGTAACCATCTTCAGATCCAGTGGTTATTCTGCATCATCTTGAAAATGAACAATATAATTTACTGTTGTAGTGCCTTAATTAGAAGGTATCCCTGTTATGTATGCATAAAGTCAATATTATGTCAAAAACCCCAGCACAGGAGTTGACTACTGATTTTCTTTTAAATCTGGACATCATGAACAAGAATGGGTTGTATTACATCAGAAATATATATTCTGAATGCTGATACCACCATTCTGTCACTAATCGAATGAGTGAAATAATGTTTTTAAAATGACCTTAAAATGTAGGTGGCAACCCTTTAGTTTTGAAATTTAAAATAAAGTTCTAGAATGTTTTCTAGAATTCCGTTGATTCTACAATTCTTAACATTTGAATGGAGGTAATTCCCACTAAATTCACCAAGGTTCAACAAGCTTCTTTTCATGGAGTCCTTGCTATTTTCCCCCCTTAGAGGCATGTTTCCAGACAAGGATTGTACTGTACGATTGCCCTGCCTGAACTTCTCAAAGGTCTATTCCCACTGCTTTTTGTTTGCCACTAAAAGCTATTTAGGAAAGGAGAGTTACTGCACAATGCCTTTTAGCTGAATGTATTATGCAGATGCACCAAACATGAGTCAGAAATGTGATGTGGCAGCTAAGAAAACCAATGCAATTCTAGGCTGCCTCAATAGGAGTATAGTCTGTAGATCGAGGGAAGTAATAGTAGCACTCTATTCTGCTTTGGTCAGACCTCACCTGGAATATTGTGTCCAGTTCTGGGCATCACAATTCAAGAAGGATATTGACAAGCTGAAACGGATCCAGAGGAGAGCAACCAAAAAGGTGAAAGATTTGGAAACCATGCCTTATGAGGAGAAACTTTGGGAGCTGGGTATCTTTAGCCTGGAGAAGAGAAGATTAAGAGGTAATATGATAGCCTTGTTTAATAAATATTTGAAAGGATGTCATATTAAGGATGGAGCAAGCTTGTTTTCTGCAGCTCCAGAGATTAGGCATGGAGTAATGAATTCAAACCAGGAAAAGAGATTCCACCTCAACATGAGAAAGAACTTCCTGAAAGTAAGAGCTGTTCGACAGTGAAACACACTCCCTTGGACAGGGGTAGGCAACCTTTTTGAGCCGGGGGCCGTGTTGCTGTCCCTCAGACAATTGGGGGGCTGAAGCACCAAAAATAGATAAATAAATAAATAAATAAAAATATATATATTTTTTAAAAAATTAAAAAATAAGCATGCACACTCTCTCAGCCCCAGAAAAG
>CM034701.1:362567929-362579527 GCA_020142125.1 Phrynosoma platyrhinos
TTTGAGACTAACTGAAAGAAAGAAATTGGAAGCATGAGCTTTTGTAGATTTCAGTCTACTTAATCAGATGCATTTGGAATTATTGTTATTATTATTATTATTATGTAGAGAGATCTTGTAGCACCTTTGAGACTAACTGAAAGAAAGAAGTTGGCAGCATGAGCTTTTGCAGACTTCAGTCTACTTCTTCAGATGCATTTGGTATTATTATTGTTGTTATTATTATTATTATTATTATGTAGAGAGATCTTGTAGCACCTGTGAGACTAACTGAAGAAAGAAATTGGCAGCATGAGCTTTCGCAGACTTCAGTCTACTTCCTCAGATGCATTACTTCCTCAGTTGCATCTAAGTTTTGTCATTTTAGCTTCTAGGGATATCTCGGTCTTGATCTGCTCTAAGACCCATTTGTTTGTCTTTTTTGGCCATCCGTGAGATCCTCAGCACTCTTCTCCAGCACCACATCTCAAAGGAATTGATTTTCTTCCTATCTTCTTTAACTGTCCAGCTCTCACATACACACATGGTAATGGGGAATAACGATGGCTTGTATGATTCTGACTTTTGTGCTGAGTTGTATGTCTTTGCATTTTAGGATCTTTCCTAGTTCTTTCATAGCTACCCTCTCTATTCTTAATCTTCTTTTGATTTCCTGGCTGCAGTCCCCATTCTGATCAATGTTTGATTCCAGATATGAGAACTCTTTTACGATTTCTGTTTCCTCATTTGTCTAGTTTGAATGTGTGTGTAAGTTCTCTGTGGTCATTATTTTTGTTTTCTTTTATGTTCAACAGTAAGCCTGCCTTTGCACTTTCTTCTCTGATCTTTGATACATAGGAATAAATCTTTGATTCATAGGAATAAAACTGTCCCACCCCCCATTTCTCTCTCCTCCTCCCACTTTTCTTTCTCAGCCCAAGGTAGCCCTCATCTCTCTCTCTCTCTCTCTCTCTCTGATCCAAGACTGCATCCACACACAGGAGGAATAATCCAGATTGAGACTGCTTTAACTGCCCTGGCTCAGTGCTAGGCAATCCTGGGAATTGTAGTTTATTGTGGCACCAGAGTGCTTTCTGACAGACAAGGCTAAATGTCTCACAAAAACTACAGTTCCCTGAATTCCCTAGCACTGAGCCAGGGCAGATAAAGTGGTCTCAAATTGCATTATTTTTGAGATGTGTTCTGGGCTGCATCCACACTGTAAGAATAATTCAGTTTGACCCCACTTTAAGTGCTATGGCTCTGTTCTGGAGCCACCACAGACTACCATTCCCAGAATTTCATAGCATGGAGCCATGGCACATAAAGTGGGATCAAACCAGATTATTCCTGCAGTGTGGATACAGCCCAGACCACGCTGCAGATATAATCGAGCGTGAGACCACTTTAACTGCCCTGGCTCAATGCTAGGGGATTTAGGGAGCTGTAGTTTTGTGAGATATTTAGCCTTCTCTGTCAGAGAGTTCAGGTGCCACAATAAACTACAATTCCCAGGATTTTCTAGCACTGAGCCAGGGCTGTTAAAGTGGCGTCAAACTGGATTATTTCTGCTGTGTGCTTGGGACCTCTCTCTCTCTCATTCCCACCACTACCAAAGGCTGAGGCTTCTCTCAGAGTGCAAGAAGGAAGATGCTGTTGGATTCCTTCCATACTTATTGCTTTACTACAGGAAAAAATTATTTCAAAAGGCTGTTGTAAACCAGGGAGAGGCAGTATTGTGTAGTGGTCTGAGCTCTGGACAACAACTCTGAAGATCAGGCTTCAGTTCCCCATACAAACACACACTGGGTGACTTTGGGTAAGTCACACACTCTCAGCCTCTCAGAGGATGGCAGTGGAAAAACCCCTCTAGAGAAACTTGCCAAGAAAACACCATGATAGGGTGACTAAGAGATGCTGGGGATGCAGACTGCACCAGGTAACCTCCTAAGAGAAGGTGACCCCACTGCTCCCCAAACATCCTCCTTTGGGCAGAAATAGGCTGTGGCATTCGCATGTGGCCCATTAAAATGCTGAAGAGATGGGGTGAGCGGGGTGAGGCTCAATGGGAGGAGAAAGGAGAAGCCCCAGGTGGTTGTTTTTATTAAATTAAATTTTCAAATTTCAAAAATTAATTTTAATTTTTTTTAAAAAAATCACGTTTTATCAATTTTTCACTTTAACCACAGGAAACTATTTACACACACACACACACACACACACACACACCTTGGCAACTGTGATCACCTTTTGATTGAGCATTGTATGTTGGTTCTTGGAGAGAGAAGTAATACTACCTTTGTCCCTTTGCTCTGTTGCAGCCTCCTCCAACCTTCTGCCTTCCAGATTTGTCAGACTACCACACCCCTCACCCTCAAGCCGACAGAGGGGATGGTGGGAGTTGTAGTCTGTCATATCATTATTTTTTGTTTAAAAAAATGTTGTGTTCACTAGAGAAATGAAGGTAAAATATGGTTTTATATATATAACATATATAAAATATAAAATATGGACATTAAGGTAAAATGTGGTTAAAATATGGTTATGAAAGAACTAGAAAAGATCCTAAAATGCAAAGACATACAACTCAACACAAAAGTATCATACAAGCCATTGTATTCTCTATTACCATGTATGGATGTGAGAGCTGGACAGTTAAGAAAGATGATAGGAAGAAAATCAACATATTTGGGATAATGTGGTGCTGGAGAAGAGTGCTGAGGATCCCATGGACAGCCAAAAGGACAAACAAATGGTTCCAAGAGCAGATCAAGCCAAAAACCTCCCTGGAAGCCAAGATGACAAAACTGAGACTGTCGTACTTCAGACACATCATGAAAAGAGAGGACTCTTTGGAAAAGACAAAAATGCTGGGGGAGGTGGAGGGAAGTAGGAAGAGAGGAAGGCCAAATAGTATAAGGATGGACTCTATTAAGGAGGTCACAAGTATTAAAGTGTTGCAGGATTTAAGCAGAGCAGTGGAGGACAGAAGGTATTGCAGATGTCTCATTTATAGGGTCACCATGAGTTGAGATTGACTTGAGGGTAGTTAACAACAACAACAACAAATGGTTATGTACCCACCAATGGCATCACCGTTCTGTAGTGGAGGAACTGCATGCTCCTGAGAGACAATAGGCTATGCTGATGGCAACAGTGCTGCTAGTAAGTCTCCCATGTCAGATTGCTTTTGCCGAGGAACCAGAATAAATGTGCCAAACTGTCACTGGGCAGCAGCAGTGGTGAGGTGTGACATTGGTGGAGGATCTCTCAGAGACAATGGCAGTGGCACCATAGCTAACACTTGTTACTACTGTGCAGAAGGAGGCATGGTAAAACCCTTTTGAATGTCTTTTACCATGAAACCTCTGTGATGAGACAATCCAAAATGAAGCAAGACGTAGTGCCAGAAGATGACACTCCTAAGTTGAATGACACTCAGTGAACTATGGGGGTACAGCAGAGGACAACTACAAGTAGTGCTATGGCTACTGACACAAACCAAAAAAAATGTTCAGCTGTTGACATGCTGAGAGGTGAAAGGAAAGTCCGAAGTTGCATAACACATATCATAGGTACATGGCATGTGAGAAACATGAATCAGGGGAAGTTAGATGTAATAAAATAAGAAATAGAAAGTGTAAATATTACAATACTTAGCGTGAGCAAGCTAAAATGGACTAGAATGGGGCATTACACAGTGTTTTACTCAGGAAACGAAAATCTAAGAAGAAATGTGGTGTCTTAATAGTAAGGACACATGTGACAAACACAGTCAAAGGATATAACACAAAGCCTGACCAAATCGTATCAATAAGACTTCAGGGAAAACCCGTAAATTTAACCATAATCCAGGTTTATGCTCCAACTACAGAAGCAGCAGCAGAAGAAATTGAAAGTGTCTGTCTTGAAGTCCAGGAAGAAATTGATCACACACCAAAACAGGACTTTTTGTTAATCATAGGCAACTGGAATGCAAAATTAGGAAAAAGAGCAGGAAAATTTGACTTAGGATCAAGAAGTGAAGCAGGAGAGAGATTGATTGAATTTTGCAAGGCTCACAGTTTGTTCATCACAAATACATTCTTCAAGCAACCAAAGTGGTGACTGTATGCATGGAGATCACCTGATAGCAAATATAGAAATCAAATAAACTACATAATTAAAAGCAGAAGATGGAAAAGTGCCATTCTATCTGCAAAAAACAAAATCATGAGCAGTTTTTGAGACTGACCACGACCTGCTAATATCAGAAATTGAATTAAACCTAAAGATGAATGCTAAACCAACCATTGTGCCAAAATACAATCTGAGGAACATTCCTGTAGAATTTAACAGTAATGTAAATAGATTTGCACTGTTAAGCCTAACTGACCAGGAGCCAGAACTGTGGGCTAAAACCAGGGACATTGTCAGGGAGGAATACAAAAAAATACTATCTGTATCCAAATAGAAAGATAAACTTTAATGGATGACAGATGAAACTCTTCTAGCAGTTAAGGACAGATGAGAAGCAAAAGTAAAAGGTGATAGAAATAGAGTCAGAACCCTGGATACAACTGTTCAGTGACTTGTGTTCAGGGACAAGGAAAACTACTATAATAAGCAATACAGAAAAATAGAAGATGAGAACAAAAATAAAGAGAAAGAACAAGAGACCTTTTCCACAAGATCTGAGAAATCAAAGAGAAATTTAAACTAAGAGTGGGATTATTGTATAATCAACAAAGGAACACATTACACAACCAAGTACAAATTAAGATGATACACTGAACAATACACTGAACAACTATATAAAAGAGATGAATGGATGATAGATATTTTTGAAGAGGAGCCTCTAATTTTAGAAAGTGAAGTGGAAGCTGCACTTAGAGCACTTGGGAGAAATAAATCACCAGGAACATATGGCATACTAATAGAGCTGCTTCAAGCTAAAGAGACACAACTTACTCTGGTACTAAGAAAAATATGTCAATAAATATGGAAAACAAAACAATGGCCCACAGACTGGAAACACTCAATGTACATTCCAAACTCCAAGAAAGGGACATACAGGATATTGTGTTAATTTCCATGCAAGCAAAATGATGCTCAAAGTTCTATAACAGAGACTTTTGCCATGTATGGAGTGAGAAATGCCAGATGTCCTAGCTGCGTTCATGAAATGGAGAGGCACTGGGGATCTAATAATAATAATAATAATAATAATAATAATAATAATAATAATAATACAACTTTATTTTTATACCCCGCCTTTTGCCTGAAGGCAATCAAGGCGGCTCACAACAATTGCATGTTTAAAACACCGCCACAAGCAACAATAACATAAAAACAAGTTGCCCCCCCCTTAAAATTACATGATGCTAAAAAATTTAATCACACCAGTGACTATAAAATGTGACAAACCTAAACATAAAAATCTAAACATAGAAACATAAAAACATGAGAGGGAGAGAGACATACATTAGATATGGTCTGATTTTATTCAGGGAAGGCCTGCCGGAAGAGATCCGTTTTGATGGCTTTTTTAAAATTTCTCCAAGCTAGTTGCTTGACAGATCTCCTCCGGTAGGGCATTCCATAGTTTGGGAGCAGCGACGGAAAAAGACCTTTGGGAGGTTGCTGTTAATCTAGTTCTTCTTTGTTGGAGTAAATTCCTCCCAGAGGATCTGAGGGTGTGGGGAGGATTATATAGAAGGAGGCAATCCCTTAGATAGGGTGGACCTATTGCAAACGTACATTGGATAACAGAGCACACCAAGGAGTTTCAGAAGAACATCAGCCTGTGTTTTATAGACTATAGCAAAGCCTTTGATTATATAGATCAGTAGTTCCTAATCCAAATCAGATAGGATTTGGTGCCTTTAGGGTACACAAGGATATGTGGAGTGTTCCCTACCTCTGGCATAGATCCTTTCCACTGTACCTATTCCCCACCAGTTTATCTAACACAGATTCAGGACCTGGAAAAGTTACTTTTTAGAACTGCAACTCCCAGAAGCCTCCACCAGTATGAACATTAGCCATGGTGGCTGGCAAACTCTGGGAGTGGTCATCCTAAAATAAAATATTTTTCCAAGCGCTGCATGGTACACTCTCCAAGCAGGAGCAAATTTACTCCCAGAATGTTAGTGCTGTTATATAAATGTGAAGCAGTTCTTGTCTTAATGACAAGAGCTGATTAGCTAATACGAGTGAGAAACACAATTGAAGATACTCAGCTTCATCTTGCCAAGCCAGGATAGAGCTTTTGCATACCTAGCAACCTGCCACATGGGCATGTATTCTCTCTTATAGCAATCAGAACCAGAGGTGAAAGCAAATCTATCCACACTTCTCAGAAGACACTAACTTCCCTCTTTTGCCTCCTACCATTTCCTCTTCCCTTTCACTTTCTTAAGGATCTCTGTAAGTTATGAAAACAATTTGCTTGGAACTTCTCATTCTCATCCTATCTCATGCTTTCTAATGTGTGTGCATGTGCCTTCAAGTCGCCTCTCTGATTGTGACCCCATGAATTTCACAGGGTTTTCTACTAAGACAAGGAATACTCAGAGGTGGTTTTGCCAGTTCCTTCATCTGAAATACAGCCTACAGCAGTACCTGGTATTTGTTGGTGGTCCCCCATCCAAGACCTTGCTTACCTTCCAAGATCAGAGAAGATCTTGTGCCTTTAGGGTATTTAGACACATGCTTCTTAATGTGCCTAAATACTGATGAAGTAATTTATATGGATAACTTCTCTGGAACTACCCAGCCACCTCCTAATTAAAATCACAGTAAAAGGAATCTTCTCCCTCCTCCCAAATTTGTTTGTGATTTGATGTCATTTTTGTGAGTCTACTTTAATTTGGTTCAGCATTGTTGTTGTAGTGTGCCTTCAAGTCGTTTCTGATTTATGGCGACCCTATGATAGTATCATGAGGTTTTCTTGGCAAGGTTTATCCAGAGAAGGTTTGCCATTGCCATCTTCTGAGGCTGAGAGAGTGTAACTTGCCCAAGGTTAGTCTCAAAGATGCTACAGGATCCCTTTGCTTAATTTGGTTCAGTCTGACTTGCAGTTGATTCGATTTGATTTAGTAATTTGTTAGGCAAATGTCATTCATGGTTTCTTTTTAAAATTCCCTTCTCAGAAATGTAGTTGTGGGGAGGCACAAGGGGGTAGATAACTTTAGTCCAGTCATTCTCAAAACCTTCTCCAAGCAGCGTTCTAAAAATGATTGTATGTAAATGCAGTAACAGTCAAACCAGTCTAAAAATTTGTAGAAAAATTCACTGTAGTTCTGCTGGGACTCTCTGTATTTTGTTTTCCTGATGGATATAATGGGAAGCATCATCTTGGAAAGCATGGTTAGGCTGGCCCTTTTGCAGAGGATGCATCTTTCTATGATAAACATTTCACCATTTTTGGAATCCTAAGGGATCACAGGGGTAATGTGGCAGAACAACTGAAAGTCTTGTGATTTCTTTTTGGCCAGGGTCCAGAAGACAATGAAAGGAAAATAAGAAGAAGAGAGAAGAACAGAGTGGCTGCACAGAGAAGCAGAAAGAAACAAACACAGAAAGCAGATAAACTCCATGAGGTGATTGTTACCCTGTCTTTCAGCAGCACTTGTATCTGTCTAAGGCACAAATGACAGAGTCTTGTGGCATCTGAAAGACTGATTTATTGTGGCATAATAAGCCATCATGGCTCATAGTAATTGGGCCTGCCACTTTGTTTGGATGCTGGATACTGTTTTGATACTGTGTTTCTAAATGCTCAATTGAAGTTTTAGGTTACCGCAATGCTAGAAATTTGGGGGTTGTTATGTGCCTTCAAGTCAACTCTGTAAATGTAGTTGTGTGTGTGCATGTGTTTGTGTGTGCCTTCAAGACACTTGTCATTGCAATCCCATGAATTTCATAAGGTTTTCTAAGCCAAGGAATACTCACAAGTGGTTTTGCCTATTCCTTCCTCTGAAATACAGCCTTCCACACCTGGTATTTGTTGGCAGTCTCCCATCCAAGTATTAACCAGAACTGACCCTACTTAGCTTCCAAGATCAGACCAGATTTGGTGCCTTTAGGATATTTAGTCGAATGCATCTTAATGTCATTTGAAATTCTCTGATGAAGTAATTTGTGGGTAAATCTCCTGAATCCCCACAGCAAGACCCTCCAGTTAAAAACACATAAGACTCTTCTCCTTCCTCCCAAATCTACTTATAATTTCATACCATTTTTGTAAGTCTGTTTCTCTTTGGTTCAGAATTAATAATAGAATCATAGAGTTAGAAAAGACCATTAGTTAGTCGCAAAGGTGCTACAAGATCCCTTTGCTTACTTTAGTTCACTCTAACTTGCAGTTGATTTGATCTGATTTAAATATTTGTTCGGCAAATGCCATTCCCTGTTTCTTTCTAAAAATTCCTTTCTCAGAAACCAGAGCTGACTGTGCTTAGCTTCTAAGATCAGACGGGATCTGGTGCCTTGTAGGGATGGAAGGAAAATTTCATGGGGAGGGGAAATGCTTATTTTGAGGGACAGTGCCCTCACTTTCTTTCCCCAATAGCTAAACCATGGGTCATGCCTGGTTAGTATTTAGATGAAGAACCCCCAGAAATATATAGGACTAGGAAAGAGTCGGTCTGAAATCCTAGAGTGTTGCTGCCAGTCAGAAAAGACAATATTAGGCTACATGGACCAATGCTCTGACTCAGTATAAGGCAGCTCTCTGTCTTCCATGAGGCTGTGAATTCATGGTGAGGAGAAGAAAGAAGTAGCTGGAGGGGCAAGAAAGAAGTGCAGTCAGTAGGGGAATGGTTAAACACTCCTCTCTTTCCCTTCTGAAATTTAGACTCACTGTGATAGATCTCAGACCTTTCTCGCTCTTTCTGCATGCTGGTCCAGCCATTCCCAACCTTTGGTCATCAGACGCTCTTGAACTACCGGTATATCTCCCACAGTTTCTGTTTTCTCTGCATCACAAGAGAGTGACACTCTTCAACATGATCTGAATTTTTGGCAGCCTTTCCAGCAATCTACTGAAGAGCCCACTTCATGTCTGTAGTAGGAATCTGGTGTATAGCAAAGGGTTCTGGGAATGTTAGGGTGTAGATTCAGGTGTTCATTACTTTAACCTGTGTCAAGGGTTGTGGCCTTTGTTGTGGCCACAACTCAGGTTGTGACCTTCTTGTTCTTTGATGTCAAGTTGACTCCAATGTACAGCGATCCTATGAATAAGAGACCTCCAAGATCCATGGGTCATTAAATGCCCTACTCAGGTCTTGCAAACTGAGGGCCATGGCTTCCTTGATTGAATTCATCCATTTGTAGTATAGTGTTCTCTTTTTCCTACTGCCTTCCACTTTGCCAGGCATTATTGTATGCTATGTTGTTTCTTTTCTTTTTTTTTTTTATAAAATTTTATTACATTTTTATTATTAAAAAAAAGAGATATACATACAGATATTATAGACATTCATTAGTTATCGTTATACAAAAAAAACATCAAAACAATTTTCTATCCACAAGCATATGAGTATATAGCTAATAACGAAAAACAAAACAAAACAACATATCATATATTTAAAAAAAATAATAAAATCAAACTTCCATGTTTGGTGTAACTTGCCTTTTAGCCTTATTCTAATAACTTCTAAAATGTTGCTTAATTCTATCAATGTCAAACAATTTAATACATTAACTATAATATAGTAGCTTTATAAATATCTCTATTTTATTCTATTCAGTTACTATAATATTATCATACCTATATCAAACTACATACCTATATACCAAAAGAAAACAAAAAGATTTTCTCTACAGTGTGAATGATCAACTTATCATAATTGTCAACAAATCTTCATATTAGTCTGGTATCTTAATTCCTATTTGCTTAAAATACTTAATCATTACTTCCCAGTCTTTCTTAAACTTATCGTGACTTGACCCATGGATAAGACCAGTTAATCTGTCCATTTCCATATATTCCAGCATTTTTAGATTCCAATCGTGCAGTTGTCGAATATCGTATGCCATGTTGTTTCATGAGATGTTCAAAGTATGACAGATTTCATTTAATTATCTTGGTTTTGAGTGGAAATTCCAGCCTGATTTGTTTTAATACTTCCTCATTTCCCTATTTGGTTTTTTTGGCAGTCCACAATATCCATAGAACTCTTCCAGCACCACATTTCAAATGAGTTGATTTTCTACCTGTCAGCTTTCTTCGCTGTCCAGCTTTCACAGCCATACATAGAAATCAGAAATACAATTTCTATGGATGGTTGTGACCTACGCAGTCATTATTGACCACCTGACCAAGGACATCACCATCCCCAGATTGAGATAAACTGTGCATTGTTCCCTTTGGTACATCTCAGTATCCCTATTTGTTCCACTTTGAATCTAAGAAAGATCTTGCTGCAGACTTCTGTTTAGAAGTCTGCTAGGAAGCCATATAGATCCATGTTGAAGAAACTTATTATGTC
Organism: Phrynosoma platyrhinos; assembly: GCA_020142125.1. NCBI lineage: Eukaryota > Metazoa > Chordata > Lepidosauria > Squamata > Phrynosomatidae > Phrynosoma > Phrynosoma platyrhinos. Next base: position 362,578,384 of record CM034701.1, read on the forward strand.
ATCAGTACAGAGCCTGAATTAGTAATCAATCCAACTAACAAAATATAAGGAACCCAGGATTCCTCAGTTTAAAAACTACCTCGGTATAGTATAACAGCACAAAACTGTGTTTACTGAGGAGCAAATCCCATTGTCTCTAGTGGGATCTAGCTTGCTTCTTAGTCTTTCACCTCCTTTCTCATTCTCAGATTATATTTGCCATCTTCCTTTCAAGTCCAGCTGCCCTCTTGTGCATACATCACTGATTATGGTAAGGCTCTTTCTCAAGAAAATTGCTCAAATGTATAATAATAAGGGTGTTGACTAAGTCTGAAGTTCTAACAATAATGTTTGCCACCACCGTTAGCATTCATACTGCAAGCTTTCTTCTGAGCAATCATGAATGCCATTTAAGAAAAAGCCCTTCAAAGGTGGAGGTCCAGAGACTAATCTGCCTTTTCCATGGAAGAAAGCTGATTATTCATCTATTCTAGTAACTCCCATGTGTGGTACAGTCAAGCAGCACAATCTTCACGTAGGTGGTGCACTTTCTGGTCACAGTGGCTGAGCAGAAGTGTTTTTCTCTCTCTCAATATGTGTATTTGTGTTTGTGTTTTAAGTTCTGCTCTACCCGCATTCAAATCGGGGGAGAAATTTGGTGTACATTTGCACTGCAAAAGTATGATGCCCAACTCCCACTCTCTCATTCCTTCCTTCCTCTGCAGCAGTGGTAGGGAATGTGTGATTCTCCAGATTATCTAGATTGTTGCAATTCTCATCAGCCCAAAATAGTATAACTTATGGAGAAGGATGAAGGAAATTGTGATCCAACAATTCCAAGAGAACCAGTGAGTGGAACATAAGATACTGTGGATACACTAGACCCAAAATTCTCCTAGTCATCTACCATACTTACAATAGTGGAGAAAATTAGGACCGATATTAGAGTTTGCAGGAGGAGGGTAGGGAAAGAAAACAGAGGAAGAATAGCTAACACTATTCAACCAAACCTTGGGGAAATTTGCCCCCCCTTTTTTTTTGGACTACAATTATGCAAATTCTCCCAGGTTTTGCATTTCTGTTGTTATCCTCACACATAGGAGGAACACACTCCCCCCGGAGTGTGGTGGAGTCGCCTTCCTTGGAGGTCTTTAAGCAGAGGCTG
>CM034701.1:362583854-362610076 GCA_020142125.1 Phrynosoma platyrhinos
GGTGCGATAAGCTTATATATTTGCACTTTGTACTTGGTTTGCAGCAATTGAACTAACCCAAGGGGAAAGTTGGAGGAATAGGGAGAAAGTGGGACATTTTCAAAGTGGCTGAAGAAGTGGCATCCTTAATTAATAAGGATTGTCCTTGTAGACTGGAACAGTTGGAAGGCGTGGCATCATGCCTTGGTTATATCAGCTGGTAGAGGTTTCTGGTATAAGGGTTTTGGGGACTCTTGGTTTTTGGACTCTTAGGAGTGTCCTGTAAGGACTGATTCTCTGGCTCAGGCTGAATTGAGTGAAATTAATTATTTTAATCTACTTTTCAGGGTTAGTGTTGGATCATGCTGGGATTCCTCTTTGGCCCTGAATCCAACATCTGTGTTCCCAAATGAAAGAAATATTGTATTACTTCCTTATTTATTTTGGTAATCTGTTGCAGGAGTATGAATGCCTGGAACAAGAAAATACCTCCCTGAAAAGAGAGATCAGCAAACTGACAGATGAACTGAAACACTTGAATGAAGTGCTGAGGAACCATGAAAAAGTCTGTCCTCTCTTACATTGCTCCTTAAACTTTGGCTTGATTCCCAGACACGATGTCCTCAGTGGTGCCTTACCGAGATGAAATCTTCTCCAGAGGTCCCTAAAGTGCTACTGAGATGAGAGAGCATTCAAGATCTATTGTCTTTCTCTTTCATCATGCTGCATAAAACACAACAGCCTCACAGAAGTAAGGACTTCATCTTACAGTTGTGAGACTACTGACCATCAGGAAGCCACTTTGCTAGTGAAAAAATGGGTGGACTCTAAACTTGTTGGGGGACCTTTGAACAGAACATATTTTCCACATATTTTCAATGTGTGAACTTCATCATGCAAAGAATCCAAAGCATATTGCAGAAGCAAGAATAGAAAGAATTTTCACCTCATTTTATTTTCATCTTATACAAATGCCTAGTTCTCATTAAGAAATGCTCATGGAAAAGAGGAAGAAAATGCTGCAGCTTTTGAAACCAAAAGAGATCGTGAACTTAAAAACCTGTCATCGACAGGCTGTGCTTAGCAGTTTGATTCCTTGTTCCCTGCCATTTTCCCTGTTGTTCTCCACTTAAACTCCACTAACAGGCAGATTTCAGGTTCTGTGAAAACTTTAGCACTGCAATTGGATATGTAGCTTTAACACTGCTTACAGACTCAGCAACAACCATGTGGGTTTTTCCATTTATTGAAAAGTCACATTTTGCATTCTGCTTATTTGTCATCCATTGTGCCAGTCATGAAGGAATGCCACACATTCTCAAAGCCTGGCAAAGATTGGCTGCCTGTGGTATGAGCTGGCCACCAACCCCCAAACCATTCCCTATATGCATTTGACAGGGTACCAAACAAGCTTGTAATGAGTTATACACAAAGTACAGCCAGATAAGGGGGGTTGCAGACTGCCAGAAATAGTGCAAATTGAGTCCACTTTTAGGGTTAGGGTTAGGGAATCATGGGAACTGTATTTTATTGTGGCACCAGAGCGCTCTGACAGAGAAGGCTCAATGTCTCAGGAAAAACACAGTTTCTATGATTCCCTAACCCTAACCCTAACCCTAAAAGTGGACTCAATTTGCACTATTTCTGGCAGTCTGCAATCCCCCTAAGAATCACAGCTACAAAGCAGGGAGCCTACTATCCAGAAGGAGGATAACAATTATTATCAACCCTAGAACCCAGGGAGCTGTAAAAGAGTGGGAACAGAGCCGGTGGTTTTCATGTGAGTCTTTTCTGGATTCTAGTCTGAACTAGTAAAAACCACTCCAGTGTGCTGGACCACACTCCCCACAAAATAGGTTGAGCATCTTGGATAGCTCATTTAAAGTTGGGACTAGAACGCGGATCAGATTCACTGTCCCACTGGCATGGGGGCCACCAGCTACCCCTGGATATGTGGTAATGCTTTGTATAGATAAGCTCAGGTTGAATTTGAGAAGAAAGGGCTTTACCTTTTAAGAACGGCTCAGAAAGAAGGTGCGGCTTTTTGCTTCACCATGCTGCAGCGAGATAGGAAACCACACTTGATGAGATCTTCCCTTTTTTGTAACACATACAGCAGTGGTGATGGATGTGAAGGCTGTGGGATCTGCTTTTTTGCTCCTAGACCAAAAGCCTCCACATCTAGACTTTAAATACTCTAAGCCCAGGAATTTGTGTGGCGCTCATATACTGTCTATACAAAATAATACATTCTTGGTTCTCTTCATTTTTGCAGCAAAATTTAAAGTGTTTGGAGGGAAACTCTTTTATTGCTGTTATCATTATACAACTGCAAGCCAGAAATCCTTGCTGAACTACAACTGCAAATCCCCCCAAAGTTATACCAAAAGTTCCGGACCTACCTTCTATCTGTCTGTTCCTGCTTTATAACAGAGCTTATTTGAAACATTTAATAAGCCTGTAATTTAAGTTTATTTCAATAGTATGATTTGGAAGTGGGAAGAAAGAGTCATTGTATTACTGTTGTTGTTAAACACAGGTCAGAAACCTGTGTTCAACTATTGCTATTCATCCAGAGGTAGAACCAGTAGATGCATCCCTGACTGGAAGGCTTCTCAAAGCACTTCTACTCAAATAGAAATTAACCACAGAAGATATATGTATAACCTGGGATGGGGTGTTTGCATACAATGGGGCACAATTTCTCCCTGTTGCTCTCGAGATGGTGAAAGTCTTATTCCAGTTGTTACAATATTCCAACCTGGATGTGGAGTTTTAAGCAAGCTGTCAAATTTGTGTTCTAAATAATACTCTGTGCCCTCTTTTCTGTACCTTCTTTTCATTTCCTCTGTGGCCTGAAAGACAGAGCCTAGTCATTAACCTTCAGATTTTTTGCTCTCCTCTGCAATTGACAGCATGTCACATTCCTAGGGTCATCCAGTAGGTTTCTATGGCCAAGTGGGGATTCAAACCTTGGTCTCCAGAGTTCTAGTCCATCACTCAACTTACACTTAAAGTACTTTTGAGCAGTATTTGGCTTTTCTTATTAGTCAGTGGTAAAAAATTAATTACATAAATAGTTGTCAAATTTATCTTTTTTTTTTTTTGCTTGAAAGGGGGGTTGCAGACTGCCAGAAATAGTGCAAATTGAGTCCACTTTTAGGGTTAGGGTTAGGGAATCATGGGAACTGTAGTTTATTGTGGCACCAGAGCCTCTGACAGAGAAGGCTCAATGTCTCAGGGGAAAAAAACAATTCCCATGATTCCCTAGCACTAACCCTAACCCTAAAAGTGGGCTCAATTTGCACTAATAGCACCTTATTTGTTAATGTGCTAGAGTAGTTTATTAAACTGGACTGCTAGCAAAATGTGGTTCATTCACAGAACCAAGAAAATCTATTTTGTATGATGCCATCTCTTCCTGAAAAATGCTTATTCACAATTACAGAGAGCTTTCTTTTACTATATACTGTTTGTTATGCCAGGAAAGGACCTGCCTTTCTCCACCCCACCCCATGCATTCTGCATCCCACATAAAGCACTGGCTTAGAGTACAAAAATGCAATTTGTATAACAATCAATAGAAGATGTCAATTTTTTATCTTTTTTGCTTGAAAAACTCATAAAATAATATTGTTGGTTTGAAATAGCACTTTATTTCTTAATGTGTAGATAAAAGATAAACTTGACAACTATTTCTGTAATTATTTGAATGAATTCAATGGTTCCCTGCAATGTTGACAGCAGCAGATTACTTCTTGGATACGGTTAATTAATGATCAATGAAACAAATCAAGTTTTTCAAAATGTACATTCTAAGCTCTGGTCAGATTAAGTGTATTTGAGGCTTTTCTTGTTTTAATTTTAACTGGTTTTTTTAAATGTTCAATTGTCCAAGAACAAATCAAACCTCAACTCTGACTAGCCAAAATAACTAAACTCAGGCTATCGTACTGTGGGCATATCATGAGATGAAATGACTTGATATGATAATGCTTGATAAAGTGGAAGATAATGGAGGAAATGAAAGTGGAAGGTAACGGATCTTCACAAGTTCAAACTAGACAATGAGGAAATAAGAAATAGTAAAAGAATTCCTATACCTGGTTCAAACATAGATGCAGCCAAGGAATCAGAAGAAGACTAAGAATGGGGAGGGCAGCTTTGAAAGAACTAGAAAAAGTCCTAAAGAGGAAAGATATACAACTAAGCATGAAAGTCAGAATCATACAAGTAATTGTATTCGCCATTACCATGTATGGATGCGAGAGCTGGACAGTTAAGAAAATGGACAGGAAGAAAATAAATTCCTTTGAGATATGGTGCTGGGAAGAGTGCTGAGGATACCATGGAAAGCAAAAAGAACAAATAGGTGGATCCTAGAGCAGATCAAGCCTGACATTTCCCTGGAGGCAAAGATGACTATGCTGGGACTGTCGTACTTTGGTCACATCACACGGAGACATGGCTCATTAGAAAAGACAATCATGTTGGGAAAAATGGAAGGAACTAGGAAGAGAGGAAGACCACATGTTAATAAACTACTCTAGCACATTAACATGTTGATGACTCAATCAAGGAGGTCACGGGTATGAATTTGCAGAAATTGGGAAGAGTAGTGGAGGGTAGGGGGTCTTGGAGATGTTTCATCCACAGGGTCGCCATGAGTCGAGATCAACTTGAAGGTAGTTAACAAGAACAACAATGGATGAAAACCTGCCAAGAAAACCCCATTATAGGTTCACCTTAGGGTCACCATAAGTCGGAAATGAAGGCACACAGCAGCAACAGCAAAATGGGGTAGGTGGGAGAGACCACATTACAGATGGATTGATTCCATCAAGGAAGCCACAATCTTAGGTTTGCAAAGCCAGAGTAAGGTCCTTGATTGCCCAGGCTCTTGAAGGTCTCTCATGCATAGAGTTTCCATATGTTAAAATCAACTTGACAGTAAATAACAACAAATTATGTTTGAACTTCATTTTATGTATGACAGTGTAGGCCTTTGTTGAACCATTTGTTTTTGAACAGATCTGTGACTATACAATAAAACTGAACTTGAATTTGATATTTCAGTGTTCCAAATTTGAAACCAAAAGTGTACTTCAGAGGCAAGGATGAAACTATCCTCTTGCTTAAGGAATAAGAAACCAGAAGCTTTTTTTCTTTCAAAAATCATGAACTTCTCTTTTTGGACAATCCCATATCCTCATTGCTATAGTGCACATTGTAAATGTGGCTACATACTAAACACATATTTTCCTGAGTCAAGGATTCAATAATGGAACCAGAGTTTCCATATGAATCAGATTCTTGTTTTCATATGTGCATGAACACTTTTTGGGAGGTGAATTTAGCCAGTTGAAGAATATCCTGTGCACTTGTATTACTTTTCTACAAATGTAGTTGTCATGAATCCCTACCGCAGCAATCTTGGGAACTGTAGTTTGGTGAAATGTTGGAAGTTGTCCTTTTACACAAACTATACTCCAAGATTCCTTGAGAAGAGAACTATTAAACCACTTGGTAGAGGGAATGTGTCCTTGCAGTTTTCCAGATGTTGTGCCATTGTGCAAGAAATATATTACTGTTACCATCTCACTCCTCCCCACCTCTCCTTTCTTTTCCATTCTTTTGCAGAGCATTCAGATGTTTGTTTCACAGGTATATCTTGTTCCTCTGGCACTAAAATACAATACTGATGTCCCTGAATATTTTCCCCAGATGGGAATGGGAATGTGATTCCATCAGTTTCATAAACATCTATTGCAGTGATTCCCAAACTCTGGCCTTCCAGGTGTTTTGGACTTCAGTGCTCAGAAACCCAGACCATTGGCCAAGATGGCTGAGGCTTCTGGCAGCTGAAGTCCAAAACACTTAGAGAACCAGAATTTGGGAATTGCTGATCTATTGGACAACATCTGTGTAACATCAGTACAGATAAACAATGCAATTTCTTCTTGCCTTTACCTATTGACAGAGCATGATACATGACTTAACTAAAACTAGCAGGCAGCCTACAGTGGGCCCTCCTCACTTGCGGATTTGACTTTTGCAGATTTGATTAATATGTTCTCTCTAGGAATTTCTCTAGGAAGTTGAACATAGAGTTACACTGAAGAACCTAGACATTACTAGAGAAAACATAGGCATTTGTAGTCTTCCAGCATGATTCTGCAGTCACATTCTGAGAGAATTGATCATAGAGTTGTGTTTGAGGACCTAGAAATCCCTAGAGAGGTGTTCTCTCAGGTTAAAAAAAAGAGTGTTTGTTTCTTTATTTGCATTTTCCCCACTTTCATGGGGGGTTCTGCACCCCTACCCCCAGTGAATGTGGAGGGCCCACTATACTGTAAAATGGTGCCACGTGCACCATTGGTGCACAAAATGGTGCATATGCACAATACAGCATTGTACTGTATTCCTGTATTTATACTGCACCCTTCCCAAAGCAGGATCTCATGGCAACATTCCTTCATGCTATAGCAGCTCTTTGAGGAGGAAACTAATATGACTCAAAATACATTATGCCTTTTAGATGTTGTCATTCCTTGTTCTACAAATGTCAGTCCAGGGTATGACAGAGTCATCACAGGTTGCCTTCTCAATTGGCTTCAGATGTAACGAACCACTGCTGACACATATCAAAGTCATATTTTTCCATATCCTGCATATTTGTATAGGAACCCTGCAAGAATCAGATTTATTTTTCCAACCTTAAGCAACCTTGTCTGGCTGCTTGCAAATTAGCATACATCTAAATTAAAGGGCACTTTTATAAGGCTGAATCCAGGCTTAGTCATGGTTAGAGGAGGAACATAGATATCAGTGGAGTAATTTAGACATGGCAAGTGCCATTGATTTCAATGGATCTGCTCTATACATGGCAAAGTTATAAACCCATAGTTTATAATCCAGGCCACAGATGATGTTGCTGTACCAGATGTGGGCTCATGGATTTCTTGCATAAATGTTCTCTTGCACATATGTTTTACCCTTTGTATCACAGGACCGGAGGTGTTTAATTTTTAAAAAAATATTCAGTAAAAATGTAAAGATATAGACAGCTTCAAGAAATCCAAATAAACAAACAGACATTGGTTTGTTTGTTTGTTTGTTTGTTTACAATATTTTATCACATCTATATTTAGAGCATGGGAAATAAGCAAGAAAAACTTGAATTCTTAACACAGCAAAGCAAATATAACAGGCATCACTGAAACCTCCTGATTGGAAATTAGTAATAGAGGGATATAACCTATTTCAGAAAAACAGAACAAACAGAAAGGGAGGAAGAGTAGCATTATATACCAAGAATGTTTACACCTGCGAAGAGATCTGTGACTTAAATTCTGGAAACCAGCTGCCTCGGCAGACGGCTAATTGAGCTGTCTTCCGGGCAGGGAAGAGGAGGGGCAGCCACACGAGCAGCGCCCCTTCCTCTTCCTGAGGTCGCCCCCAGAAGCACCGGCCGTCCGCATGGCCGGCGCACTGGGGATGACCTCACGGCGCAGCGCCCACATGCGCTGCACCGTTTGAGTCAGGGAAAGTGCGCCCGCCGCGTTTGGGGCGCACTTTCCCTTAAATCTAAACGGAGCGCCAATTTGGCGCTCCTTTTAGATTTGCTGGGGAAGCGCCGCGGTGAGGCTGCCTTGGCCCCGCGGCGCTGCGGACCAGGGCGTCTTGGACGCCCTCGTCTGCATCCCCCCCAGATTGAGAACATCTGGGTAAAAAATAAAGGGAAGGGAACAGTGATGTGATTGTGGGGATGTACTACAGGTCCTTAAGCCAGACTGAGGACTTGGATGATGTCTACCTTGAACAGATGACCACACATTCAGAAAGGAGAGGTGTAGAAGGAAGATTTCATCTATTTCCTGATATTTGTTGGAAGGCAAACTGTAAGGTACTACACTTAGGTAGAGAAAATGAAATGCACAGATATAGGATGGGGGACGCCTGGCTTGACAGCAGTGCATGCAAAACGGATCTAGGAGTCGTATACCACAAGTTGAACATATGTCAGCAGCGTTATGCAGTAGCTAGAAAAGCCAATGTGATTCTAGGCTGCATTTATTTAGATCAAGGGAAGCAGTAGTGCCACTTTATTCTGTTCTTAGGGAGGTAAGTATGTTTTGCATGGAGAAGAGAAGGTTAAAAGATGACACGATAACTATGTTTAAATATTTGAAAGGATGTGATATGGAATAAAGAGCAAAGTTATTTTCTGTTGTTCCAGAGACTAGGAGGTGGAGCAATGGATTCAAACTACAGGAAAAGACATTCCACCTAAATATTAGGAAGAACCTCCTGACCATAAGAGGTGTTTGACAATGAATACCCTGCCTTAGAGTGTGGTGAATTCTCCTTCTTTGTAGGTTCTTAAGCAGAGGCTGGATGGCCATCTATCAAGAGAGCTTTAATTGTGTTCCTGCATGGCAGGGGGTTGGGTGGAATGGCCCTTGTGGTCTCTTGTGGGAATCAGAATTGTGAAGATGCACAATGGCCATATACAATAGATGGGTCATGGTGGTGTCTTGTTACACATCTTCACAATTCACCAACAATTCTTAGCACCTCTATTACATAATTAAGTGTTGTTAACATATATGAAATTAATAAAATTTTGGGACACATGTGGAGTTCCCTCTATGACCCCGAACTGACCTCTGTGGGATGTCAGCCATAATCCTCTAGATGGTAAGTCAGGTAGGCATCAGGAGAGCCTGCCTGAATAACTGGAAAATTCCCTACCAGAAAGGTTTGGGTGGGATTTGCTAAGAGGGAAAAACCATTATACCAGGAAAAGGACACATTGTCCAGAGTCTCACTCTTGATGGAGCAGTGATCAGATTTAACTGCACCCTCTTTCTCCAGCCTTCCTTCCTTGATTGAATCAAAACCAAATGCATTATTTAGACTAGTCTCATTCCTAGGTTTAATAAAGCTAAGACAATCAATGCCTTTGTCCAGGCTTCAGGCAAGCCATTAAGGGCCTAAGCAGATGGCTTAAAAGGCCATCTTGGGGGCAGGGAAGGGGAGAGGCAGCCACACGCTCGGCGCCCCAACCCCTTTCCGAGGTCGTCCTTGGAGCAGCTGGCCCTCTGCATGGCTGGCGCTCCGAGGAGGACCTCCTGCCGCAGTGTTCACAAATGCTGTGGTGGAAAAGTCACCGAAAGTGCGCCGCAGCCTTTTGCGGTGCACTTTCACTGACTTGTGAAAGGAGCGCTGATTTAGCGCTCCTTTCAGGGGCGGCGAAGCTGCACCACAGGATCGAGGCATAGGGATGCCTCGGTCCTGCGGTGCAGTTTCCCAGGGCGGCCCACGGCCGCCCATCTGCTTAACCCCTAAGTCTATAGCTAGAAGCAAGATATTCCCTATATAAGCCTCAAGATTTTTAGGCTCTATGTGCAATTTTTGGAGTGCAGCTTGGCTCCACATCAGTCTATGCACTGATCATAGCTCCCTCGGCCATCCCTTCCCCCCATTTCAGCGCCCATGAATCATCATCATCATCATCAACATCCACAGCGGAAGTGAGTGCCTCCCTTAGTCTGGCCCATCTCAAGCTATTCCCACGTTCACTCCTTTATTCCTAAGAGTGCAGTGTGTGTGTATGCCATGTATATGGGTGTGTGCAGTTTTTCCCCTTTTAATAAATATTTAGACTTTAATTGAAGAAGCCTGTCTCAGCATTATCCACTGTGGGATTCCTTAGTCCTCTGGTATACATATCAGTGCCCGGTCTCATGGGGTGTTGTTAGGAACCCACTCTTGCATATTTGAGCTAATTATAAATTCCCCTAATTAGATCCTTCCTAACAGTGTACACAAATTTATGTTTAGTGAAAGGTCATATAGGATTTCAAAGCTATATTTTAACATGGAAAAAATGGAAGACCATATTACTGATGGATTGACCGAATAAAGGAAACTGAGTTTGCAAGACATTAGCAAAGCTGTCCATGATAGAGTAACTTGGAGGTTTACTCATTTATAGGGTTGCCATAAGTTGAAGCTGACTTAATGGCAGTTAACAACAGCAACAGCAGCCCATAAAACCCCTTGACCTTTTTATTCATCTGTTATTCATCCGTTCCTTCCCTGGTTCATTAGACAGAGTATGGCACTGCATGCATGCTTTTGCATTCTCCATCTTTCTCCCCCCGCCCCCATTATAAACCTTAGAGAAAATGACCAGCAAGAAATCTATTCATCTTCAGATACAGTCATCCCTCCATATCTACAAATTCTTTATCCACAAATTCCACCCATCCACGGCTTGAACATATTCAAATAATATATAAATTCCAGAAAATAAATCTTGATTTTATAATTTTATAAAAGGGACACCATTTTACTTACATTGCATTTAATGAGACTTGAGCATCCATGTATTTTAGTATCCACGGGAGGTCCTGGAACCAAACTCCAGTGGATACCAAGGCCCCACTGTATATGAAGGTATTCCCTGTTGACAAGGTTGTCAAGTCGTGTCTGACCATAGGGAGCGATGCTCATCTCTGTTACTAACCCGAAGAGCTAGCATTGTCAGAGACTACTCTGTGATTATGTGGTCAGCATGATTGTAAGGAATGCAGTTTACCTTCTCACAAGTAGTACCTACTTGCATTTGGATGCTTTCAAACTGCTAGGTTGGCAGAAGCTGGGACTAGTGACAGGAGCTCACCCCATCATGCAGCACCTGGGCCTTGAACTGCCAAGCTGCTGATCTTGCAATCAACAGAGTCAGCATCTTAACCACTTGAGCCACTGCATCCCTATATCCACTATATATATCCAAGCTATATCATTGCCATGGAGATCTATAGATTCCTGGAATGTGATGTAAGTAGGGCTACCCTTGAAAATGATTTGGCAGCTTCAATTTATGCAGAATTCGTGAAGACACAAAACATCACAGTAAGTAACCTTTAATGTTGCAATTACACCACAAAAGTAACATTTATCTCTCATTGAGTTATAGTATCTTAATGTAATATAATTATCCTTTAGGCCAGGATCCAACCGTGGATATTCACTGGACTCTGCTGTTTCTGCTAGAATCAGTCAATAGCAATAGCAAGTACATTTCTGTGCCACCTATCAGTGCACTTAAGCACTCCCTAAGTGGTTTACAATGTGTAAGCTAATTGCCCCCAACAAGCTGAGTACTCGTTTTAGCAACCTCAGAAGAATGCCAGGTTGAGTTGACTCTGAGCCTCTGGCTGGTATTGAACTCAACCTTGTGGTTTGTTCCTGGAATATGGTTCCTTGTGGTTTGTGAGTGAGTGTTTGCAGTACTGGCATTTAACCACTGTGCCACCAGAGCTGCTCCCCTGACCACAGTCCTCTAACCCATACACTTAAACCCTTTGGAGCATGTTTTTCAAAGGCTGCAACAGGACATCAAGGAGCAATAAACCCCAATTCTACTAGTATTGGATGCTAAAGCATACCCATAGTCAGTGTACTTGGCCTTAGTGACTGAGGCTGAATCTGCACTGTAGAATTAATGCAATTTGACATTGCTCTGACTGCCACAATGCAATGCTATGGAATTCTGAAATATTTAGCCTTCTCTGTCAAAGAGTTCTGATGCCACCACAAACTACAAAACCCAGGATTCCATAGGATAGAACCATAACAATCAAAGCAGTGTTAGTTCACTTAGAGTTATAATGCAGTGTGCTAAACTCCATCAGTTCTGCAGTGCGGCAGCAGCCTGAGTTACTGAATCACCTTGGGTCCCAATCCTGGAGAAAGGTATCATATAAATGAGATAAATAAATATATAAATACTTCAGAAAAAATAATGATAAGGAATTAGGTTGTTTGTAGCCTACTATTTTCAAGACCTGGACTTGTCTCTCTTCCTTGCCTTCCAAGTGTTAACAGAAGAGAGCCGATGCAGCCTCTGGCACCACCAAACGGGGATTCAAACCAGCTGTTGAGCCTGGTTGAAAGCAAAAACCCACAAGGTTACTCAGGCATCTCTAGTGACAGAGTCTGGGGTTTCCGCTGGTGAATCAGTCTAGAGAATGTCGAAGTGCTGAAAGAAAACTAGTGAATAAGGTACTAGTTTTCTGTGGGGAACTCCTTTTTCTTTGCTTCCCATCAATGTAGTAACATAATTTCTTTAACAGGAAGGAGTGGGAAAGAAGGTTTACTGTTAACGTGGAGTGATTGTGCTCTTGAAGGAAATAAAATTTGTATGTAAGGTTGTTTCAACACCTAGGACTTAGGAGAAATGCTTTACATAGTTCTGGAAAACACACATATGTTCACACACTATTATTTTATGAGGTCTATTTTGCTGGAATTATATTCTCTTTAGCTAGGGGTTACTAGTTTGTTAATTTTACTGCCTAGCAACTTCCATGTTCTGCAGCTCAAAGTGCCATGTGTGGTCATTTTTTAAAATTAAAATATTTCTTTCCAGACTTATAGTTAAAGATCTCAAGGCAGTGTACTATCAGATCAATTTGACCAATTTAAAAGAATTTAAAGCAGTAAAAAATAATTTGAACAGACTAAAAATATATTAAACAATCTAACTGGTTAAAATTGTTCGAAGATTTTTGCATTCTCTTTTCCCTCCTTAGATAGATAGGGATTTCCTGCATGCAAACTCTTCTCTCATTCAAACTAATCATGTGATTTAGATCACTCCCCCTTTGGGACTAACAGAAATTTTATTGACGATTTTCTACTGAACTGATGGTTTTTCATCTTCCTCCTCTTTCAACTTTCTTTGGAAAGATGATGAGATTAAAGATTTCTTTTTACCTGAACCATTCACTAGCAGGATATAGCCTTTTATGTAAATATAGATTAAAGCCATTAATAAACTTTTGTTTTGAACTACAAACTACTTGTCTTGATTTTGGAGCCAGTCCCAGTTCTTAGAGAAGCATAGTTAGTCAAAGGCACATTTGTGCCACTCTGCTAATTTAAAGCTAGACCCTAACGTTTTTGACATTTTTGATATTTAATATTTTTGTTTCTTTGGCAGCGGCTGAAGCCTTGGGAAACGTAGAATCATAGAATCATAGAGTTGGAAGAGACCACAAGGGCCATCCAGTCCAACCCCCTGCCATGCAGGAACTCAAAATCAAAGCATCCCCAACAGATGGCCATCCATCTGTCTTAAGTTACCCTACAACTTAAATTACCCTACAAAAACAAAATAGTTTAAAAACCATTTAAAATAGTCAAAGGTATCCATCCACATTCCATTCTAGCCTCACAACCTTCCAAAGTCAGTAGTGTGTGTATATGTGCCTTCAAGTCGTCTGTCAACTTATGGCTTCCCATGAATTTTGTAGGGTTTTCTTAGGCAAGGAATACTCAGACTTGGTTTTGCCAGTTCCTTCCTCTGAAATGTAGCCTACAGCACCTGGTATTTGTTGGCAGTCTCCCATCCAAGTAGTAACCAAAGCTGACCCTGCATTGCTTCTAAGATCAGATGGGATCTGATGGCTTTAGGTTATTTAGGTCCTCTGAGAAAAAATGTTTTAAGGTAACCTTGGGTTTATCCAGACTGGTGATTTGTGCCAGTTTATATTATTGTTGCTTCTTGATGTTTCTTGTCTTCATCCAAAGCCTCCTCTGACTTTTTTTAAAAAAACTTCAATAGAAGGTTTGGTTCAAATTTCAGTTTATTTGTGGGCATCTTGCTTGTAACAGTGGGTTGTGACATTATATGTATTCAACTCGATCAAATTTTCCAGATGCTTTTCCACATTGCTTTAATCCTCCCACAATCTCCATCTGCTGTCCTGCCATACCCCATAATTTAATTTTTATTATTTTTTAAAAAAAATCTCTAGAGGTAAAATGTAATTATGCTCTTGCTGTGCTTGTTTCTTCAGAGAAAATTTACCCTACCATGTTCCTAGACAATTTCTCCCATTGCATAAGTTCACAGAGAGAGAGAGAGAGAGAGAGAGAGAGAGAGAGAGAGAAATCTGATGTGAATTTACACTAGAAATAAGGCAGTTCAACATTACTTTTAAGTGCTGTAGCTCCATCCTGGGGTCTTTAGCCTTCTCTGCCAAAGAGTGCTGGTGCATCACAAAACCACAAATCCCAGGGCTCTGTATGATGGAACCATGGCAGTCAAACTGCATTATTTCTACAATGTCAATGCATCTCTTGCTCCAATGGGGAAAAAAAACATAAGACTAGCACCATCAGTACAGCATAGTTATAGCAGTTTGATATCACTTTAATGGTCATAACTCAGTCCTATGGAATCCTGGCATTGTAATTAGTGAGGCATATAGAATTCTGTGCTAGGAAAGTCTAGTATATTCCCTTGAACTACAACAGAGAATCTACTGTATATACTCAACTATATGTCGACTTCATGTATAAGTCCAGGGCAGGTTTGGGGACCAAAATTATGGAGTTTGATATGACCCATGGATTAGTCATGGGTAAAACCTAGGAGCTTGTAACAAAAGATCTAAAGGATGAATCAAAGGAAAACAATGCCAAGGAAATCCACAAATATCTGTTTGTCCTAAAACTAAAATCCGGATGGATGGGGGGGGGGGGTGTTAGTGCATCCAGGACAGATTACATACTTGCCTTTCACCAGGGGTTCCTTTTTAAATATAAGAGTTAAAGTACAGTACTTACACTGATCCATGGACAAATCAACTCAGGTTTGGGGGTGCAATTTTTTGACTAAAATTTCTAGACTTGAGTATATACAGTAAGTCCCTCCTTTAATTTTCATCAAACTACAAAGCACAGAATTCTATGTGCTTCACTGAACTAAAAATCCCAGCATTCCATAGCAAGAAACCATGCCAATTAAACTGCAATTAAACTGCTATAATTATGCAGGAAAATATATGCATAGTTTATCACATTTGCATTATAACTCTAAGTGAACTAACAAGCTGGCAGGCTGGCAGGCTGGGACACAAATCATTTTGAAAATATTTCCAATTCTCTCTTTAAATTCCACCAAGGCAAATTAATATCTTCCCCATGGCTTTCTCCCTCTCTCTCTCTCACCACCATCCACCACATCTGTGGTGAGAGCAACATGAGTGAGAGCAAAATGTCTTTTTCATGTTCTCCCCCTCTTTTTTGTTGGATTCATTGTTTGTTGGTAAACACCAAGCTAGTTCTACTTTAGCTGTACAAGTTTCAAAGTGGAAGCAAGGATTTTTCGGAGAAGGGGTTGGTCTAGTAATTTCCAATGGTAATAGCAAAGATGGGGCAGGGTGTTGACCAAATTCTGGAGCTTGAAATTCTTTAGCTTTCTGTTTACTAGAAATGCCCTAGAAATGCCCCTGGTCATGCTACCCATAGTTCACACCTGAATTACATTTTTATCACACTGTGGTCTCTGGGTCTGTGAAAATTTTAAATTAATGTGGTCACTTTAGTGCAGTTTCCCCAAAGAGATGGGAATAACTTGAAAAGCTGACTGTTTGATGGAACAGTTAGTGGCTTCTAGGTCAACAGAGTGGTGAATTGTTCAATAACAGACTGAAAACCAATAGCTGACATGGTGTTAGTGAATTGCAATGGGGTAATCACTTAAGCCATTGTAAACCACTTTATTTGGTCATCACAGAGATCAAAGCAAAAGCAAAGCAGCTTATTTATATACCGCTTCAGCTATGGGATGTCTAAGCGGTTTACAACTGTGAGCTGATTGCCCCCCAACAAGATGGGTACTCATTTTAGCGACCTCGGAAGGATGCAGGCCTGAGTCGAGCCTCAGCCCTGGCTGGTATTGAACTCGCAACCTTGTGGTCTATGAGTGAGTGGCTGCAGTACAGGCATTTAACCACTGCACCACCAGGGCTGATCAGAATTGTGTCCACCATGAAACAGGCAGTATATTACACACACACACACACACACACACACACACACACACACACACAAATCACCTTATTGGGGGGTGATCTCAGAGATCAGAATTTTGTCGAACCATGCAGCAGGCAATATTACACATACACACACCACAAAGTCACCGTTTCATTGTGGAAGCCCTCTCAAGATGGCTGTTCCCATGTCAATGAAGAGTTTGGGGTGCGTGAGGAGCAACAAAGATGCATCCAGCTTCAAGACACCTGGGAGGTCCCTGAGGATGCTGGTTGCATTGTGTCTCACAAAAAGAAAATAGATTTGTGGATGACAATTCCCATAATCTCCCCATGTTGGCAAGATGGTTTTTGAAGCTGTTGCCCAAATGTACTTTTTCCAAGCTGTGAATATTAAATGATTGAGGTCTCTGGGAGCCTCCTTTTCTCTGGCCACAGACTGGCAGTGAAAATGTGCTCCGGCAGTGCCCAGTTGTGTTACACTGAGCTGATCATTGTGCAAGGAGGTATGTGGACAGCTTCTTTTGCAATAAGTGAAAAATGACCTATGGTGGCATAATGCTATGCTGGCATTATGGATGTAGTGGGGGGATTACACCAATGTATGTCATGAACAAGATATTATCCAGTCATCATACTTGACTTAACCTGAGTCTGAAGGCATTTCCAGAAGATTTTGAAAAAAGGCTTTCTTCAATCTCATTTTATATCATGATGGTCCAGCCCCTGTGAAGGGTGCTATTTTGCATGGCCCTCCTCAGTCTTTAATACCAAGGGAGGCTGATCTGGCTGTTTTAAATTGTTTGAGGGAAGGGGATGAAGGAACTGTGTTAATCTTATTACGTGTTTTTATTCAATGTTTCAAATGTTTTTATCTGTTTTATATCACTTTTGGATATGGTGAGCTGTGAGGTGGTAAATAATTGTTTCAAACAACTAAAAAATATACGGTTTCTATGATTCTATGCTTGCATGTCCCATATTTGACCTTAAAATAAGCCTGGAGATGGATTCAAGTGCTTCATTGGAGAGCTTGCTGAAAGACAGATGCTTTTCGGTTCTTGACTTTTCTTTTCTTTTCTGTTGTTTCATCTTCTGACAATATTGCACATAAGATAAGTCAGAAAAACCACATATCATGCCACTCATCAGTTCAGTTAAAAAGCAATTGCTAATGAGTCCTGTTTCTTATTTTCTGACAAAGAAGATTTGTGACGGTAAAGCACAGCCAGGGCGAATGGATAGAGGAAAGATCAGACGTTCAGGATTAGCCCCCAGTTGCATATTCACATGCATGGCTCAACATCTGTACACAGAAGATTGGCTCTGTGCACATAAACCTCCCTTCGTCCATTCCCCAGCCCCCTTCTCTTGCTGAATTGAGTCACTGATTTGCAACAAATGGAACCAAGTTTGATTACAAGTAACTTAATTAAGCCTTTTATTTGCAAATCTCTTGGGGAAAATTAAGCCATTTGGAAAAATTAAGCTTTTATTTGGAAATATTTTATTTTGGAGATTGCTGTGTATTTCTGAGAGTCACTGTAGTGTAATGGTTTGAACGTGCGATTCTGGAGAATAGGCTTCGAATCCCCATTTAGCCCTGAAACTCACTGGGTGAACCTTGCAAGTCACACTCTCTCACCCTCAGAGGATGGCAATGGCAAACCCCCCTGAAGAAACTTGCCAAGAAAACCCTGTGGTAGGTTCGCCTTAGGGTCACCATAACTTGGAAATGACTTGAAGGCATACAACAACAACAACAACAACAACAACAACAACAACAACATATTTCTACTGAAAATATTATTAATGCTGGCATCTTATTATGTCAGTGAATGGGCCTTATCACACAGAGGCAAATTGCTTAAATCCTGTGCAGAAATGGCATTTAAAAATAAAAAAAAAACCTTGCAAAAGCAGATTGTTTTTCAGATGTATTTGTGTAAAGGGAAAATAACATGACATTAAAGCCAAATGGAAAGTCGCCAAAACCCACTCCTTTTTACTTTCGGATGTTCCCGAAAGTAAAAAGGAACAGGTTTTGTCAGCTTTCAGTTTGGGTTATTTTCACGTTATTTCTCATTCACACAAACGTTGTTTGATAAACAAGGAGCGGGTTTTGTCTACTTTCTGTTCAAGTTAACCCCAAATGTCATGTGAAAAACAACTCACAAAGGCGGGTTGTTTTCACTTTAAATCTGGTTTCTGCACAGAATTTGTCCCGTGTGATAAACTCATATGCCTTGCCGTCTCTTGTCTTTTCTTTTTGCCTGTTGTGGAGGGAGGACTTCACTCTCTTCCCACCCCTTCAAAATTCACCTTTCTCCTGAGAGGAGCCTCCAACTCTGCCATGTAATAGCTAATGGAGAGCGAGAGAGGGAACAGCAGAGGAGCAACCCACTATCTCACACAATCGTGAGGTCATTTGTAGTCAGTTATGTTGGTGAAAAATTGTTGAGGATTTTAGTAATTGGGCTTCTCATCCTTCCACCCACATTTATTGAAATATAGTTTGTTGTTAACCACTCTCAAGTTGATCCTGACACGTGGATGCCCTGTGGATGAGACATCTCAAAGACTCCCTATCTTCCAATACTTTCCTTACTTCTTGCAGATTCATACCTGTGGCCTCCTTAGTGGAGTCCATCCAACTAGTGTGTGGTCTTCTTCTCTTTCTCTTTCTTTCCACCTTTCCTAACATTATGGTCTTTTCTAATGAGTCATGTCTTCTCATGACTTGGCCAAAGTATGACAGCCTCAGTTTAATCACCTTGGCTTCCACCTCAGGCCTGATCTGTTCTAGGACCTATTTATTCATTTTTATTTTTGTTATGGCTGTCCATGGTATCTTCAGCATTCTTCTCCAGCACCACATCTCAAATAAATTTATTCTCTTTTTGTCCATTTTCTTAATTGGCCGCTCTTGCATCCAAATATATTTTTGTGTGTGTGTGTGTGTGTGTGCGCGCGCGCGCGCATTTGCTTTAAAGCCCAACTTTACTGTCGTACTTCATTGTACTCTGCTTGAGTTTTACATAATCTGTAAGGAAGCATTGAACACAACTGTAAACAAAGATGCAGCTACAAGGTTCTGATAAGAAGGTCACTCTCTGAGAGTGGGAATCTTCTTCCTCTCTCAGTCTCAGGCGGAGAAAGAGGAAGGCAAACTAGTGTCATCATATAGCTTCCAAAAAGCCTTCTTTGTTAAATTAGATAACCCCCATTTGGGTGGCCTTCCCTTTGTCCCAGTCTCAGAAAGGGAAATGCAAGTGCTTTGTCTGAGAGCAGCATAATGTGTAGAAGCACAGTCTCAGAGATCATCTACACTTGAGGCTGTGACAGCATTCACATGCTCACTCACCAATATTTTACAAGATGAAAACTGTGACACAATAAGAAAACAAACAACAATAGCATAATAAAACAAGTTACCCCCCATTAAAATTACATGGTACTAAACATTTTAAAATAACTGATGTACTCACACCAGTGATCATAAAAAAATGTGACAAACATAAACATAGAAATCTGAGACATAAAACATGAAACATGAAAACATAAAAAACATAAAAAAGAGGGAGAGACATACATTAGATATGGTCTATTCTATTCCGGGAAGGTCTGCCGGAAGAGATCTGTTTTGATGGCTTTTTTAAAATTCTCCAAGCTGGTTGCTAGACGGATCTCCTCTGGCAGGGCATTCTATAGTCTGGAATAGCATTGTTCAAATAGCATTGTTAAAATTGGAAAAGGTTTATTTAAATACAGTCAATATTTAACTCAATACATGTGTACATTTTACTCATTAAAAAAAGTTTGGAAAGAGGAAAAGAAGAGGGATCAGAGTCTCCAAGTCTGACACTCCCCTTGTATTTTAAACTCTGTATTTATTCTCTCCTTTAAAAAGAAAAAAAGAGCTTTCAACACAGTCTGAATATCAGTATTACATGTAATGGAGAACTTCCACTCACAAACCTTTTGAATTGGAGAATGGTCATGCAGTAAGAATTTCTTTGACAATGCCCTGATGGAAGTACACTGGCGCAGGAGATGACGGTAGAAGGAAAAAGGTGATGGGACCAGTAGCAATGAAGGAAGGGAGGTACTGGATAACTAAGTGACTTATTAAGATTACTGCCACACTGCAGAATTAATGTAGTTTGACCCTGCTTTAACTGTCATGGCTCCATCTTATGGAATCCTGGGATTTGTAGTTTGTTGTAGCACCAGAGTTTTCTGACAGAGAAGGATAAAACATGTCACAAAACTACAAATCCCAGAATTCCATAGCATTAAGACATGGGAGTTGAATCAGTGTCACACTGCATTAATTCTGCAATGTAGATACAGCCTCCGAAGTGACAGCTTTTGTCTACCCACCCTTGCACTGCTAGAAAATGTGCAACTGCCGGTGTAGTTCATTAGCAGGATTTTGACTTCAGTTGCATTTGTATGATAACAATTAAATTGCCTGAATTCTTGGAAACCAAAGAGTCATGTACAAACACTGTTTATGAAACTTTAAAAACAAAAGGATATTAGTAATAGTATTGATATTTTTGCTATCATTATTACTGGTGCTACTACACCGAAAACCACACTGGCTACTGATGCTGGGATGAAATGGCAAGTGAAACATCCATATGTGGGAACCTTTCTTAAAGCTGCAAATGGATCAAAATGATCAACTAGCATGCAACCTGAAAGCCTGATGATTGAGAGTGGCCAGTGGTTTTCTGAGAGAGGTACTCCTTAACCCTTATGCACTAAGGGGGACGGGAAGCATGCATTGCATTAGTTGTGAGGTATTTTCTGAGCCCTATGAGAGTTACAGTGTGATACCAAGTATTAAAATGGCCCATATCCACAGGAGTGTATGTCGATCTTTTCCATCCAAACATTCAGAGCCAGAAAACCATAAGCAGAATAGAAGTACCGTAAAGTAAAATCAGATAAAATTAAAAAAATTACTTTTAAACAGTATTGTAGGGTTGTTGAGTTGGCCATGTAGCAAACTGCAAGTTGGGCATCCCTAATCCAAAAATCCAAAATGCTCCAAAATCTGAAATCTTTTGAGCACTGACATGATGCTACAAGTGGAAAATTCCACACCTGACCTCTTGCGATGAGTTTCAGTTAAAACGCAGGTGCACAGCAGTTATATATAAAAAGGCACACTTTTTTTTTTTTTTTTGAGCTCCTCTGCCTCTGAAAAGCCCGCCAGCCATTTGCTTCTGCCTTTGAGGTGGTGGCTGCGGCACTCCTGCTCATTCATTCACAAGGCAGAAGTGAGCTTCCTGGAGGCAAGGTGGAGACCAAGAATGAGCATCTGGAGGCCAGGGCATGCTGCCACCTCCATTGCTTCCCTGGGACTTCTTTGAATATTTGCATATGCATAAGAACATTTCATTATGTTTATGCAAATATTCCAAAATCTGAAAGAAATCCCAAAGCAAAACAGTTCAGGTCCCAAGCATTTTGGATAATGGATACTCCACTTGTAAAACAAAATCCAAAATATACACTACAGCAGGGGTAGGCAACCTTTTTGAGCCAGGGGCCGAGTTGCTGTCCCTCAGACAATTGGGGGGCTGAAGCATCAAAAGTAAATAGATAGATAGATAGATAAAAATTAAAAAAATTAAAAATATGCATGCACACTCTCTCAGCCCCAGAAAAGCCGTGGCAAAACCCCTATGGAGATTTTGCCAAGAAAACCCCAAGAACAAGTAATAACAACAATATCATTATGGCGGGCAACGGTGGCGGCAGGACCGGCCTGGGGCCGGTCCAAAGGCCTCGGGGGGAGCGCATCTGGCCCCCGGGCCTTAGGTTGCCTACCCCTGCACTACAGTAACGCCTTTATACTTTATGCTAGTGCGCTTTGGCTTGCTTCTTCCTCATGTACACATGGTAAAAATCATTTACTGAGGGGGAAAAAGTGATGGTTTCAGTGTCACAGATCTGAATCTTGTTTGAGAAACCAGTATGCTTCAAAACCTAACATGATTATTGTGCACCATCTGGTTGGCCTAATTCAGGTATCACCATGATGTATATTTGGATTTTGTTGAAAAGTCTTGTATTGTGGTGTATTCCCTGACCCCAATGAATTGCAATATCCTCCCAGTGGAAAAAATTCCCCTGAATGATGCTAACCTCCTGACAGCCAGACCCTAGAATCATAGAATCATAGAGTTGGAAGAGGCCACAAGGGCCATCCAGTCCAACCCTCTGCCATGCAGGAACTCAAAATCATAGCATTCCCGACAGATGGCCATCCAGCCTCTGTTTAAAGACCTCCAAAGAAGGAGACTCCATCACTCTCTGAGGGAGTGTGTTCCACTGTCAAACAGCTCTCACTGTCAGGAAGTTCCTTCTAATGTTTAGGTGGAATTTCTTTTCCTGCAGCTTGCATCTGTTGCTTCATGCCCTAGTCTCTGAAACTGCAGAAAACAAGCATGCTCCATCCTCAGTATGACATCCCTTCAATTATTTAAACAGGGCTATCATATCACCTCTTAACCTTCTCATCTCCCTGCTAAACATAACCAGCTCCCTAGGTCTCTCCTCATAAGGCATGGTTTCCAGACCTTTCACCATTTTGGTCACTCGCCTCTGGACATGCTCCAGTTCCAACATCCTTTTTGAATTTTGGTGCCCAGAACTGGACACAGTATTCCAGGTGAGGCCTGACCAAAGCAGAATAGAATGGTACTATTGCTTCCCTTGATCTAGACACTATACTTCTATTGATGCAGCCTAGAATCACATTGATTTTTTTTTAGCTGCCACATCACATTGTTTACTCATGCAGTGGAGTTCCTAGGGTTGGTGTCACCCAGTGCCATAGCCCATGGTGTCACCCTTGCATTGATCTCTTCCCATTTCACACCATACAGAATCCTTAGTAATAGTTTGTTGTTGTTGTTGTTTTTGCACTAATGTTACTCGTCAATTGTAATCCCCATATACCACTGAATGTGATGCTAATGGCTGTGACACAAACAACTAGCACTATTAAAATTCTACCTTCAAATTACAAGATTATACACACAACCTAAATGTGGTCTGCTAGGACTCCTAGGTCCCTTTCACATGTATTGTTATCAAGCCAGGTGTCCCCCATCCTATATCTGTGACTTCTGCCACATGACTTCTGTCTCACCATATAATAGTTCAGTTCAAAAATACAGTATAGCCATGTTAGTTGGATCAATATGCAAAGACATCTTGTAGCATGTTTGAGACTTAACTAAGAGGGTGAAAAAATAAGTTGGTAACATAAGCTTGCATAGACTTAAGTCTATTTCCTCAGTTGCATGGAGTGAAGTGCCTGGGAACAGACCTTTATAACCAGATCTGAAAAGCAAGAGAGATGCTATGGTGGGTATGGTGATGATATGTTCCATTTTAACAATGGTCCTTGGGGACAAAGGCAGGTGGAAGGATGTTGTCTAAAGCCAAGGTGGGTTGATAACAACATGAATGGTGGTGGAAATGTTTAGAAAGTAGTGTGATGCTGGCTGGAAACCAGAAAGGAGATATAATAGACTGGCCAAGAGAGAGTGGAGTGTTAACTAGCATTATAGTGTGTGTAGCATGCCAAGAAACCATTGTCTCTATTCAATCTACTCTTGATAGACTGCAGTTTGTGGATATATTCCAATCAAGCTGTTTCTCTTTTCAGTCTTCCTTTATAGGTTGTGGTTGTTGTTCAAGGACCACTGTTCTGATATCAGAGATGGAATCCCCAGGAAGTCTGAAGTGTTCTGCCACTGGTTTTTGTGTATTCCCATTCCTAATATCTGCTTTGTCCATTTATCCTCTGGCACAGAAACTGTCCTGTTTGTCCAATGTAAAGTGCTGAAGGGTATATATGCCATCCTCTTTCAACAATGCCCTGTTGGACATAAATCAACAATGGACATCACTTAGTTGAAAAGGTAGGTTTGTGGAGGATGGTACCATCAGACTTATAATGTAATGATGGAAGTCCACCATCATCATTATTTCTGATGATGCAGGACCTCAGGCAATAGAAAAGTATTTTGAGACTTTTTTTGTCCTAACCATTGGTTTGGTGTTTCTTATGTTTCTTATAGAAAATAACTTGATGTAATAAGTAGTTCAAAGCTGGAGTCACTGTTTCCAATTGTGCAAGGGACAATGTCATAAAATGATCACCTCCTAAACCTATGGTGGCTGGTGGCTTAGGTGTCAGTGGGGCAGTGCATCTCCCCTGGATTTTAGATCAAACTTGAAAGGAGCTACCCAGGATGCTAAACCCCATCTCTCAAATAGGTTCAGCACATTAGATAGCTCCTTTAAAATTCAGATTAAAACCTAGATTCAACACAGCACCGATATTGGAGCCACCAGTCTCCACTGTTGTAAGGTCTAGTTCTGTATGGATTCTCCACCCCAAAAAAAATGACTCTGTGGGATTAAAATGTCCCATTTTAGGGCACGGGGATTAAGATCAGGCAAAAGAGTTCAATACACATGGATCAAGCTCCTGCCACCTTAATCAACTGGTCATTGTGAGACAAATTGCAACAATGAATGGTTTGTTTAAACTAGCTTCTACTGTACATGAATTTGCTCTTCATTTGTGTACACCAATGTATGTCCATCTTGCAGTTTCTACAAACAAAACTCACTTTACCTTTTATTTCTATTTTGTAATAGCTGAACTCTTGGTCATAAGGGTTTTTTAATGGTAAATGTGCAACCACGGATTTCCTTAGTTTACCACAGTGTTGATGAAGGAGATAGTGTTGATTTCTCAGAATCATATTTTGGTACCTGTCCATTTTCTGAGACTCTGAAGGCAATTAATTTAGAGATCTCCTTCTCTCTTGTTTTCTCACTAAGCAACTAGTAAACCTGAAGGAGAAAGAACCTTGAAATAAACCACTGAAGTTCTATTTGAAAGGTGGCCATTTCTGGCTAGAATATGCATGAGAAAAAAGCAGAAAGTAGATGGAATCTATTAGATCTCTGGGTGATTTTCAAGGTTCTCAGGGGTTTCTTTACCTTCCACATTTCAAAGAAAATCCTCTCCCATCATTCTAAATTCAGACATGGGGGGCCAGGGTGTGTGACAGGGCTGACCCAAGACATTTTGCTGACTGAGACAAAGTTCAAGATGGTATCTCCTCTCCCATTCCACCTACCAAAACTGAGTGGAATGGCAGCTGAACCTTCTTCTGGCTCTGTCAATGGGATTGGGTCTTCCAGTACACATGAATGCTGCAGACTAGCTCAGGGAGTACAGGACAGTCTGGGTGGCATGCCCAGCTCTGTTTTCCAAGAGAGAGGAATGGCCATGAGGTTCAGGAAGTCCATCTGATTATTCAGATGGTGAAAATAATCCGGGTAGAATCTGGGTTCAATCTTTGTTGTTCAGATGCATTTCGAATGCATTCAATTAAGTTTGGGGGGAGCTGCCAAAAAAACCACTTAATCCAGGATAATCGGTTTTCAGAAGTTTTGTAGTTAGTAGTGTGAATAACCGATGCGAATAGACCCAGAATAAACCAGGATAAAACTCTGCATGCTTTGAATGTGTTTTGGATACATTCACATCATTGACTCCACCTTTATTTGAGTGCTGACAAGTGTGAGCAACAAAATTTACAGAGATGCACATAGATGTGGTTCCATAGTGTGAATAACAAACACGGGATGCTGAGTGAGATTATTCACATCATCATGCTAAAGGAAATGATGTCTGAATGACCCGGCAGGTTGACCCCCAACATCTGTCAAATGAGGAGGCTAACCAACATATGTCAACAGATATGGAAAACAAAGCGATGGCCAACAGATTGGAAATGTTTAATATACATCCCCATCCACAAAAAAAGGAGATACAAAAGACTGAAGCAACTATAGGAACATAGCTCTAACTTCTCCTGCAAGCAAAATCATGCTCAAAATTTTGCAACATGGAGAGACAAATCCCAGAGATAGGTAAGTGAAGAGGCACTAGGGACCACATTGCAAATATACGGTGGCTAATGGAGAGCACCAAGGAATTCCAAAAGAAAGTCAGTATGTGCTTTATAGACTATAGCAAAGCCTTTGACTGCATAGACCACAAAAGACTATGGAACACCCTTAAAGACATAATGAGGAATCTGTACTCAGGACAAGAGGCTACAGTCAGAACAGATCACGGAGAAGAATGGTTCCCAATTGGCAAAGGTGTCAGACAAGGCTGTATCCTTTCACCCTATCTGTTCAACTTGTATGCAGAATATATTATATGAAAAGCAGGACTGAACATAGAAGGAGGAGGAGTGAAAATAGGAGATAGGAATATCAGCAATCTAAGGACATTATCACACGGGGCAAATCTGTTGGTTAATCCACACAAAT
>CM034701.1:362610176-362620333 GCA_020142125.1 Phrynosoma platyrhinos
TATCTCTTTAACAACGAAACTGGCCCACGTGTGATAACATCCTAAGATACACAGCCGACACCATACTACTAGCTGAAAACATCACAGACTTGGAACAACTACTAAGGAAGATCAAGGAGGAAAGTACAAAGCAGGCTTATTGTTGAACATAAAGAAAACAAAAATAATGATCACAGAGAATTTATACAAATTCAACGTAGACAATGAGGAAATAGAAATACCAAAAGAATTCTCATACCTGGGGTCAAATATTGATCAGAGTGGGAACTGCAGTCAAGAAGACTAAGAATGGGGATGGCAGCTATGAGAGAAGTAGAAAATATCCTAAAATGTAAAGATATACAACTGAGCACAAAAGTTAGAATCATCCAAGCCATTGTATTCCCTATTACCATGTATGAATGTGAGAGCTGGATAGTTAAGAAAGTGGATGGGAAGAAAATTAATTCATTTGAGATGTTCAGGTGTAGCTGTGTTGGCCATTTAGCAAATTCAGACAAAAATCCATCACTGATACCTTTATTGGCCAACCAAAATGCACAATATACCTGCTACAAGCTTTTGAAGCTCCATGGGTTTCTTCATCAGGCAAGATGCTACAAACCAAACAGGAGAAAAACAATTGGAGATGTTCGTCAGATGCCTACATGTTGTTCTAGTCTTTAGTTAAGATGGCATATGGGGGGAGGATATCTTTTGCAGGCAGGCTCCTCCTCCCACCAGTGGGTTTCATGGCTAAGGTGGGAATCGAACCCTGGTCTCCAGAGTCATAGTCCAATGCTCAAACCACTATGTCATGCTGGGGTTTTTAAGAGTTTTACTTAGGAAAACATTAAACACAGATAAGTGAAAGAATTCTTCCCAGAAGTCTAAAGTATTTCAAGATGAGCATTTCACTGTGCAACATACGTGCTGCTCTAAATTATCTGTCATGGGAAGGCCAAGTGTCACCCAGGCTATACTTCTGTAGAAACATTTGTCCAAAAATCCTTCCCTTTCCCATACAAACTGCAATATGTAGATGCTGGGGAAATATCATTCTTTTTCCCTGTTGCCATTATGAGTGTCATGTAAATTTTTCATCTTCACATGTCATCAGGTTTCCACAACTATGAGCTGGCATTACTGGATGCCCATAGACTTTAGCAGATGAACTCAGTGAGCATCATGTCTGGGTTTTTCAAGGTTTCTTGTAAATTAGAGAATGTTTTCAACGTTTTAAAAAGTATTGTTTTCAATGTATGAATATTTTTCAAGCCACTCTCAGGGGTGCAGCTGGGGGTGGACAGAATGAGGGCTTGTACCTCCAGAATTCTGCTTTCCCATGAAATTTTCCTTCAGTGCCCACAATTCCAGCATCACTGAGCATGAAACAGTGAAAATCATTCACACCTAGAACTCATATTTGCTGTGTTCTCATTCATGTTTAAAAGGCTAGTGTGTCGGACAGCTAGTCAGAGGGATCATTATGGCTGTCAGTGTTAGGAATTAGTCTCTGAGTTAGATGGAAGGAGAAACAGAGGACTTTATCTCATGGCGGAAATCCTATGCAGAAACGGGGTTTTAAATGGGGGGGGGACCCACAA
The DNA here is from genome assembly GCA_020142125.1 of Phrynosoma platyrhinos. Classification (NCBI taxonomy): domain Eukaryota; kingdom Metazoa; phylum Chordata; class Lepidosauria; order Squamata; family Phrynosomatidae; genus Phrynosoma; species Phrynosoma platyrhinos. The sequence continues at coordinate 362,611,763 of CM034701.1, forward strand.
AAGCGGTTAGATTTTCACACAACGTCGATGTTAAAGTATGCTTAACCTGAATGGAAAGTAGTCAAAAGCTGCTTCTTTTTACTTTCGGAAAATCCCAAAAGTAAAAAGAAGCAGCTTTTGACTACTTTCTGTTCGGGTTAAGCACACTTTAACGTCAATGTGCGTGAAAATCTACCCGCTTTTGCAGGTTTTCCCCACCTTTCAAATCCCATTTCTGTACAGCAGGCGTAGGCAACCTAAGGCCCAGGGGCTGGATGCGGCCCCCCGAGGCCTTTGGACCGGCCCCAGGTCAGTCCTGCCATCACCACCGCCACCCCCCGCTGCCCCCCCCCGCCAATATGATATTGATTATTATTATTACTTGTTCTTGGGGTTTTCTTGGCAAAATCTCCACAGGGGTTTTGCCATGGCTTTTCTGGGGCTGAGAGAGTGTGCATGCATATTTTTTAATTTTTAAAAAAATATATTTTTATTTTTATTTTTATTTATTTACTTATTTATTTATGGTGCTTCGGCCCCCCAATTGTCTGAGGGACAGCAACCCGGCCCCCAGCTCAAAAAGGTTGCCTACCCCTGCTGTACAGGATTCTCCCTGTGTGATAAGGTCCAGAGATTAGTTAGACTCAGCTCAGTTCAGTTACAAATATGAGAATAAGAGAGACAAGCCTGTCAAAGTGAAAGATATGAAAGATGTGAGCGAGTTATCACACTATAGGTTTGTGTGATTATCACGCATTATCACACAATAGGTTTGTTGCACATTGCACTGGCTTAGTTCTGTGTTTGATCCTTCCTTATCACAGGATATTATGACTCTCCTGTTGTTGCATTGCATTTCCATCATTCTCCTTTTCTCCCCATCCTTTTACCCCATTCCCTGAAATATATATATATATATAATTTGTTTTACTATTTTTTAAAAAAACTGGGGAATGCAGTAAAAGTAACCAATGTGAACCGACAAATGGATAGGCACACTACACAAACATGTGAACGAGGTGGGCAGACTATGAGCTGCATTGAGCATATGTGTGATTGCCATTGGGTCATTGGACAGAGACCAAAATGGCAGCAGTGAGGAGTGTTGAAACAGTGCAATTGCACAGTTGTGGCCAAAGAAAAGAAAAGAAAAAAGAAAAATATAAACAGTGTGCATGCACCATGGGGAGGACAGCAATGTCACAGAGGCAGTGGAAGACTGATTGTGTGAATGTGCGTCACCAACACAGCATCCACAATGCTATTGCAGTGAAGATGTGATAGTGATTGTTTCCATACCAGTATGTTGTCATTAGCTTAAACACAATTGCTGCAAGACAACAAGCTGGTGTGATAAAGCTTAGTTAGAGTCAGTCAGGATTTAGATATGTTAAATAAGTACTCTTTTAACTGTATGTTGAATTATGTAGTAAATTAATTTTGCATTATACATTTATGACTCTGAGACTACAATAGTATTATTGGTGGGAATGAATTCAAAACATATGGTGTCTGTGGTGGCAGCAGTGGTTCAAGGGTGTTGGTGTCCAGTGGTGGGATTGTACAAATAAAGTCCCACATAGGAATATGAGGGCATCCAGAAGGACCTTACATTTGCAGTGTTGGGAGAGATGGAGGAGGAGAGGGGGGCAGGACAGATGGAGATCCTCATATTTGATGGTTGTGAGATGGGGGACAATACATTTGATTGGGGAGAGCTCTTCGGTTATGATCTCACACCAGTAAAAGTGTAAAGTGTTTGCTACTAGGGTTAGTGAATATTTTTCTTGATTTCTGGTGTAACTTGATAACACTGTGTATAAACTAACCAAGCAAATTACTAGCTGCAGAAAGAAACAAACCATCAAAACAATTAAAAAGATATTTTCTGTTCTTATATGGATGGCTGCTACTTCTCTTTTGTTCACAAAGGATGAAACAATGAGCTTTCAGGTGGCAACAGGGAAAAGGAGAACATATTTGGATTTGCACTGTCCTCTAGTGGCATTTATGTTACCAAACTACCTGCTGAACTGTGAACAGAAGGGAGAACCACAAATAAAGAAAATGCCTTGAGATTGAAGTACAAGAAGCTCTTTTTCTTTTTTTAAAAAATGTAATCTCCATTGAAGCAGCAAAGCGTTGGTGCATGTATGTGCATATCTGCACATAGAGAATACCCACTAGCTTTTAGGTTTCCTGTGTTGAAAATATGGGGCTTTAAGAAGAAGACAGAGAGCCAGTGTGGCATAGTGGTTTGAGATAGTGCAGGACTCTGGAGACCAAGGTTTGATTTCCTGCTTGGCCATGAAACCCACTGGGTGGCCTTGGGCAAGTCACACACTCTCAGCCTCAGAAGAAGGCAGTGGGAAACTCCCTTTGATCAAATCTTGCCACGAAAATTCCATAACAGGTTCACCTTAGGGTCGCCATAAGGCACACAACAACAACAACAACGTCCTTCTTATTCCCCAAAACATTTGAGAGGCATTTTCTGAATTCCCTGAAATTTTGAATTGGAAATCTGTGTATAAAAAAATGTTTGTTAGTTGCTCTTCTATTGTGCTTCGGTGTTTTACTTCTTATTCCAGTTATTTCCATGTTATACTCCTTTGCTCTTGGAAACCATCGTAAAGTAAGCTATGAGGTGATACAGAAACCACAAACAAATGAAAGAAATATTCACCCTACCCAGAATGAACTCAGTGAACATATGCCAGCTCCATATCAAAATATAATGAAATACCTCTTTAGCCCATAGTAAGTATGTAGTCATAAAGGTTAGTAGTAAAGAGACCTGATTGGTACAGCAATTTGAAGGTGCTGGTGCAGACAAGCTGTTTTGTTTTTAAAATTACAGCCACTATTCTCTACCAGCTAAGTATATTTGACAAAGTAACCTCTCCTGGCCCATTTGTACCCCCAAAATCAGATGGAAATGTCCTTTACTCATGCTCTGCTCACCAGCAGAATGGATCTCCTTTTCCCCATGCAGCTGATATCCAGTAAAATAGGTTGTGTGTATGTATGTGTTAATGTTAGGATCATGGCAATAATGTCACAATTATGACTAAGCAGTGATGAAGAATACAGAACAGTTATGCACGAGTGCATACTCAGAACTTGTACATTTGCTGTGTTTGCATTCTACTTTTCATACTCCGTTTTTGGATGCTTAAACTGTATTTCTAAAACTGAAATTTTTTTTGTGACTGAAATGCTTGGAATTTGGGGACAGAAGGAAAAATTCATTGAGGGGACAGAATTTTTATTTGAAGACAGTGCTCTCACTCCCCCCCCCCATACACCCCTTTGCCACTACATGTTCTGCCTATAACAAAAATTATCTCCCATTGACACTGATGGGAGGGAAATAGGCAAGCCAGTTCCAATGCTGACATATTTTTTCAGCTTTTTGGCAGAGGGACTTGGGGAAGAAGCAGGTTTTGGAGATGGAGGATCCAAGGAGCATGCTTTGTGGGGGCGCTCTATTTTTAACCCTGTAGGAAGTATTGGGATGAAAATCCAGAGTTTGAAATAGTTACTTAGGGGACAATGTCTAAACTGGCTGAGAACTCTGGTAGTACAGTTCAGAGAGATCTGGACTATTTTGGACTACAATATTTTGTAGTCCAACAAAAGAAATTGTCACACATGGTGTAGTGATTTGAGCATTGGACTATGACTCTGGAGACCAGAGTTCAGTTCCCCACTCAGCCATGGAAACCCATTGGGTGACCTTGGGCATGTCACACACTCTCAGCCCCAGAAAACCATATGACAGGTTCGCCTTAGGGTTGCCAGAAGCTGGAAATGAAGACACTCAACAACAATAGCTGGCGTCAAGCTTTCTTTTGTAGAATCGTGGAGGTCTGGCACAGTAGATCTCAGCCTGTGCAGAAGCGGAGATTCATAACATCCAACTGCTCCTTCTTGAGGGCCTAGGATGGATGTGATCAAAGGTGTCCATTCAGATATTTTTGAAATTGCAGTTCCCAACTTCCCTTTACTATAGCTATGCTGGCTAGTGATGATGCGATTTTCTGACCCAAACACAACTGGAATGCAACAGTTGCCCATCCTTTGTCTTAGAATGCTTATGAGTATCTCCATGTGTGTTCATGCTGGTTTGATCCCTTCATCCCTCATTTTCTCTCTTTCTGACATCTCAGCTGTCTAAGGTGCTGTCATTTTCTTAAACAACTTATTCTGTTCTCTCTCTGCTCCTTTACTTTCATTAATTAATCATATTCTACCTTTCCTCCAATGAACCCAGATTGAACTACATGGCTTACCGCTCCCACATTTTTATTCTCACAACCAAGTTGTGAGATAGGTCAGTGTGTGAGAGTGACTGGACCAAGGTCATCAAGCAACTTTCACATCTCAGTAAGGATTAAAACCTGGATCTCCCAAGTCCCAGACCAACACTGTAACCATTAGACAACACTCCATTCCTTTTGTTAATATGTTTTTATCTCCTCTTCATTCCTTCAGAATCCAGCACAATGTCCACTTTTTTTGTCATCAACTCCTCACTTACCAGAGTCTTTCCCACAACACAATATAGCACTTTGACACCACATTAACTGTCATGACTGCATCCTACAGAATCTTGGGATTCATAGTTTTGTGAGGTATTTAGAATTTTCTTCCAGAGAGGTCCAGTTCTAATTCCCTGTCTTATCAAGCTACAATTCCCAGAAATTTGTAGAATGGAGCCATGGCAATTAAAGTGGAATTACAGTGCTATATTTCCATTGGCTAAAGACATTACTACACCATGATTTAAAACTATGATTACATCAGGAAAGAAGCAGCATTAGACATACTCATCACACAACATTGCCTCTGATCTGCAGCCATGCTGCCCCTGTCCTGGCCCTTTTCATTGGCAGGGGAAACCCATCAATGACCTGGGAAGTTTGAGAGTTCCCAGGTACAACTGCTGCTCTGGAGAAATTGCATAATTGTGAGTTAGGTGGCATCAGTGTCCCTTCCTCCCCCTGCCCTTCTTTTATTATTATCCCCCCCATTTCTATTCTTTCTTTATTTTGACTTCAATCCTGATAGCAAAGCTTTGGAATTGTACCAAAAAAGTGGGAGGAATTTTTTTTTTAAATTAAAGGTATGCTGGGTAGGGCAAAATGCAAGGAAGTAAAGTTAAGAGAGAGTCAGGAACAGAGTGTGATGGGAACAGCAGCCTTGGTCATGCAACTTGAGAAGAGGTAGGATGATGGCTGCCTTGAAAGTGGTATATTCCCATTTTATTTTTGGCAGTGTGACTGCTGCGAGAATGGGGTTTGTGCAAAACCTTCCCGAGTAACTTTGTTGTTTTTATTTTGTGCCTTCAAGTCATTTCCGACTTATGGAGACCCTAAGGCGACCCTATCATAGGGTTTTCTTGGCAAGTTTCTTCAGAGTGGGTTTGCCATTGCCATCCTCTGAGGCTGAGAGACTGTGACTTGCCCAAGGTCACCTAGTGTGTTTACATTCCAACCCTGGTCTTCAAAGTCATAGTCCAACACTGAAACCATCATACCACACTGGCTCTGAATAACTTTAGTCAACGGTTAGTCTATATTTGGTCACTTCTATCATTTGTGATCTGTCCTCTCAATTTTGTTTTCCTCAAGTGTCATAGTAAGCTCCCGGTGGGCAGATTCTTGTTTTTTGTTCTGGAAAATCTGTGAAGGGTGAGCCATAAGTAATCACAACCCACTCGCTGGTTGAGTAGTAGCAGCCAAAAATGGACAAACTACCATATCCAAAATTCTACCAAGCTTGTGTCAACAGGATATAAAGTTCTGTTTTACTTTTACAATTTTCACTGATAGCAACAGGAGGGAAATAATGAAATCAACTTAAGCTCCCCTTAATTCTGCATGTATGTCAGAGAAATGCAAAGCTTGATCACAAAATAATTTATTTTTGCCAAATAGGCGAAAAAATGGGACACAACTTTCAGAATCCTCCAGCCAACATGGCCACTAGTTACAATGAGTGGGGGAATTCTGCGAGCTGAATCCAAAAAATAATTTCCTCAAAGCTCTGGCTTTTTGCCCCTGCCTAGGCACAGGAGAGACAAGTGCTTCAAAAATGTCTGCAGTTCATTTCTAGAAGAATGTTACCCAAATCCACAGATTACTTCATATTCGGGAAGTGAAGAAATTGACATTTTAAAAATGCTGAATGTGGGAGAAACTGAAAGTGGCTGATTCATCCATTCAGATTTCAGGATCTGAAAATTTCATTTAGATCCATTTTTTAAGATCTTACCCAAATGTAGACATATCTGAAAGAACTTGAGATTTAAACAGCATGGATGCAGAAGAAAATGAAACTAATAAACTTCCTCCACCCTGGAGTCCAAAGTTTGGAAATGCTACTTTTTTTGGAATATAGCTCCTAGAATCCTAGAATCAGCATGGACACTGGATGGGGGATTCTGGGAGTTGTAGTTTGAAAAAGTAACTTCCCCCAGTTCTGGTTGAGGCCAGATCTTCCCCTGCTTTACTTCTTCTGCTTCTTAGCCCTCCAGTCCTGATGGAAAGAAAATTTAACAACTTCTCTCTATCTCTCTTAGGTTTGATCTGCACTGCAGAAATAATGCAATTTGACGCCATTTTAATTGCCATCACTGAATGCTATGGAATCCTCTGTGGCACCAGAGGCATCTGACAGAGAAGGCTAAATAGCTCACAAAACAACAAATCCCAGAATTCCATAGCATTGAGCCATGGCACTTAAAGTGGTATCAAACTGCATTAATTCTGCAGTGCAGATTAAGTTTTGGTCTACTCCCATGGGGAAGAATCTCAAACATTCTATAGTTCTTGAACAAAAACTATAGGATTCCAGCTTTATCCTAAATTAAAGAACTAGAAGCTATGTTTCTTCTTTTTAAACTATTTTCCTTTTGAAACCAACAGCTTCCAGCATTGGGGCCATTCCTTTGGCATGACTTCACTTTTTGAATGAATACTTGGTGCAGGTTTAGCAGCTGTAGCTCTTAAAAGTTTCATGAGTTGGTATTTTTATGCCTCTGGCAACAATTCTGCATTAATTGCAAAAAGAACATTTTATCCCTTGGGAGTTATGAATTAAAATTTGGCACTTCAATTTACAGATATTGAACTTGCAACTAACCTGACATCATTCGGCTCACAGGACGGTGAGTATCCCATTTTATTCCACAAGTGTGAAAAAAGAATTATTACTATGAGTCAGAGAAGCTGAATTGCCTTTTCTCCCTCCTTCCATAAACTGAACCTAATCTATTTCCCTGTATAGCATATTACCATGGCAGCTTTGGTTGTATTACTATGATGACCTAATAACATTGACTGAGCCCTTTGAAGTCAAATATTTATTCTCAGAGACCTTTAGGTTTTTTTCCCAATTTCCCTTCTTTTGACAGCAGCCAAAATACTATGTTTTTTAGTACTTAAGGATCATTTATATAGATCAGCTACACTAATCTGAGCTTGTGCACATAAATGAATCCAGAATACAGTCCTATGTCCATTTTTGAAGGAGCCTCACTGAATTAAATAAAAAAAAATCATCAACCAAATGGCTCCAAATATGTTGGGCTGCAATTCATACCATCTCAAACAAGTTTAGCCACTACTGGCTGGGGATTCTGGGAGTTATAATCCAGGTGAGCTAGAGGACACTAGGTTGGGAATGGCTGGTGTCAGTGGTCTAAGGAACCTTGTTTCAACCCGATGGTCAAATTCCATTTTACAAAAGTTCTGATAGGATGTGAGTGGAATGCATATCTGCAAATTTCTTCACTGTCAGGACTGAAAGAACCTGAGGTTTAAGAACAATCTGAAGCAGGAGAAAGCAAAAGTGACAGATTTTTACATCCCTAGTCTCTGTCAACCTCACTTCTGATGGTCAGTGTAGAGAACATCTGCACATGAATTCAGTGCATTGACAGTACTGTGCCTTTTCTAGCATGGAAAATAAGCTAAAACATTTTTTAAAGCATGCCTTTTCAATGCAATGTAGAATATGGGGCTCAGTCCTTATGTAGCCATAATGACACCACAGGTAGCTGGGGCGGGGGGGGGGGAATACCAAAAATCTTGAGGACCATTCTTTGGGTTGAGAGAACATATTCAGTTGCCACAGAATCCTGATTCTTGCTAGGAGAGGAGTAGGATGGAAAACTAAAGGAAAGGAGAACAGAAAGGAGTAAGCTAGAAGGCAAGGCTGAATGAGAAACATTGGTTGCAGGTTCTAGCTGTCAAACTAATTCCAAATATATGTTGTTGGGTGCTTTTATTTTTATGCGCTCATGTGCTTTCCCTGATTACTAGGGCCAGAGCTCAGAAGAAATATTCCTAGAATCCCCCCAGAAGCCAGGTATAGTCCAAAAAGTAGCTCTTGCAAGCCTCAGCTACAAGCTAAGGAAAAAAGCAAAACAGGAGTGCTCTGAGGGAATACTCAAGAAATGGTTTTTGTTTGTTTGGTTTTGCAAGTATCAAATTTAATTTATAATTTATATGATGATTTCTTAAGAGGGCATTCAAAGATATAGTCATGTTAGGCCCTAAGCAGACGACTAAAAAAGTCGTCTTC
>CM034701.1:362627267-362644780 GCA_020142125.1 Phrynosoma platyrhinos
TATTATTATTATTATAAAACAGCATGGCTGAAAACATTTGCTGAGTCCTTGAAAAACTGCTACCAATTAGATTCCAGACTGGATGGGCAGTGTTGTTAACACCAAAGAAAGCATTTTGTATTCCAGAACCTGAGCCATTCTTTGGTCATTCTTTTTGTCTCCTGAAAACTTCTCATGGCTGTGCAACCCCAGTTTCACAGAAATGTCAGAAGCAATCACAAGAAGCTGATCAAAGAAACAAATGACCAGACTAGAGGTATTAAGTATCTACTGTAAGTTTTAAAGTTGATTGCAGCTAACATCCATTTGTAAGGAACAAACCAGCACTCCTTGAAATGTGGCATTTACCAACAGAACTAAGAAGTTTATCACATGGGGACCATATGTACCTCCATCCCAATAATGATTAAAGTGGCCACAACCCACAAAAGCGAGCAATGTGCAAATGATTTTCAAAAGCAGAATGCAACAACACATTAAAAGCTCATTACTAAAGCTAAAAAGAGGGTAGAATGCACATGTGGTTTTCACACAGATGTGTGTAAATCCTGATAATGGTTTGGGAATTACTTTTTTTGCACGTGCACACAGAAGGAGTAGCATCACCAGAAATCACCCAGAGAAATAAATAATTTTATTTACACAATTTTCTTTATAAAAATATACTCTACTGTCCCTTACTTTCAAAGAAATGGTATCTAGCCTAAATAAAAAGAATAAAACATTACCCAAAGAAGTAGGAAAGGTAGAAAAACAGCATAAAAGTCTGTGTCCCTCTCAGCAACCGGTGTGCCTGCCTTCCCTCAGCAGCTGTTCCTTTAAGAGCCTTGACTAATGGGGAAGGGGAAGGGAGAAGAGACATTCATACAGAGTAGGGAGAAGAAAGCTTTTTCCCTGTGTCCCTGCCTTTGCCTCGGCGACTATTGCTTTAAGAGCCCTGGCTATTCGCCCCAAAGAACCATGGGAAATCTGGTAACAAGTACAGAAATGGGGAGAATCCCACAAATGGCTTTCACACTAGAGCAATTGCACAAAAAAAGTGAATTCGTGAATGAAACGGAAATGAATTTATGGTATTTTCCCAAAAATGCCTATTTGCTGGTGCATGTCACTTTCCTGTCAGATTCCAAGCGGTTTGCGTGCAATGTTGTGTGAAAACCCTTCGCACAACTGAGCCTAAAATGCTGGATAACTGTGGGTTCTGACCCATTTAAACTTCCAAGTTTCCCCATGTGATAAACTCCATAGTCTAGTAAAGCAACAAGGAATCCTACAGATATACTCATCTTGCTAAGCCCATCAACTGCTTGTGAGAACACAAGAAAACTCACACATGCAGAAAAGCTAAAGGATGTTATAAATGTTTCTGTTACCTTGTTCCAGCTCCTAGCCTTTAATCCAGTTTGGCAAATCACATGTAAGAGTTTTGCCCCCAAAATACCTATGCCATATTTGTAGTGTAAAGAAAATATGCATTAACTGGATCAGAGGTGGACGTATGTAATAGGGCCAATTCTCGTTGGACTGTTTGCAGACTGACTGATGCACTAGTCCAAGAAACTTTAGGCACAGGGATTTGGAAAAGGGAATGAGACAATTTCTCCACAGCAATGCCTTTCCCCTTTGTGATTTTATGAGCCAACTGAATGAACAGCACTTTAAGGGAATTTTAGTGTGAAGGTTATCACTTCCAGTTTAACAAAATGCAGTCATTGCTATTCTTTGAAAAACATAGTCATTATTTAACTGTAAGGAATGCCCATGTTTGAAAAAACAAAACAAAACAATAATGCTGGGAAAGGTAGAGGGAAGTAGGAAGATAGGAAGACCACATGCCAGATAGATGGACGCTATTAAGGAGAAATACAGGTCTTAAGGTGTTACAGGAATTAAGCAGAGCAGTGGAGGACAGAGGGTCTTGGAGATGTCTCATCTATAGGGCCGCCAGGAGTCGAGATCGACTAGAGGGCAGTTAACAACAACAATGCCCATGCTAGCTTTGAATGAACTTCTGTATTTTTAGGCAGGTGCAAGTTCTGCAATGCAAGTTCTGTTAATGCAGAACAACATGGATTGAAACAGAGGGACCAACCAAAGATCAAGCAGCAACATTTCAGGGATTAATGCAGATCTGAAGCTAGATCTGGCATACCTTAACACTTTATCCACTATGCCACAAATTATCCCTTCTACCCTGTTCTTAGAACTGACAGCCCAGTTTGGTTACTTTGCCTTCATTGTTCCTAACATACAGTAATTATAAAGCTAGTGACTGATTAATTCAGCATATCAGTATATATGCCAATACATACATGCTGATTAACAAGCAAATTAATAGCCACTACAGTTTCTTGCTTGAAAAAAGATGGTGCCAAGACAAATATTTGCAAGTTACCGTAAGTATCTAGAATATGGCAAACCATGCATCAAAGAGAGTCTTGATATTCAAGTTGATCTTTATCATCATGTATTTGTTATACTGTCAAGTGTCTTTTCAATACTGTAAGTATGACTCATAAATTGTGTTCTCAAGGGGGAATTCCCCCCTACTTCTTAAAAGGAGGCAGAGGGAAGGGGTAATGTAAATTGTATAATGCTCAGTAAATTCAGACCTCATTCGATAAGCACTTCTGCAAGAAACCAGTGCTTGCTGTATCATCCCACAATTTGCCTCTACCACGAGTCATCAAAAAACCCACAGAAGGGCTTCTGTGAAAATCAGCAAGAACAAGAAATAAGAGTATAACACTCATCTTAAAACATTTCACTAGGCTGTAGAAACACTGTAATTTCCCCATTATATTTCAATGCCTTTTGGAATTGAAAGCAGCATTCTAGAAGTTGCAAAAGTTTTTCTTTTGAAAGTACAAAATGAAGGAAGCAAATTACAAAACAACCCCTCAGTGTCTACACTTCCCACCCAGCTGGAGTGGTGCCCATTCACTCTGGTTGCCCACCAGATGTGCGCCTCCCTCTGAGTCCTAGTGTCCTACTAGAAATCACTCAAGTGCAAGTACTGCATGCCAGCAAGAGTTAACAAGTCTGTAGCTGTTGCTGTGAGTATGGCTTCTAGTAATAGCAACTATGGCAGATACTTAAACCTGAAGCGAAGGCAGCAGCCTCTCTTCCACCCAGTTGAGTCCTCTCAACGGGGAGAACTGCAGCAAAGCTAACACAGTCTTTTCCTCTTAGCAATATGTCACCTCTTTGGCCTTTACGCGACTAACAGGAGGCCACAAATGCCAAGAAGGCTTCTCTATGGCTTTCAGCATAGGGTGCTGTGTTGGATTTGTTGGTATTTAATGGACTGCCCTAGGGGCACCTAGCCTTTTCTGGTCATTGGTGTTTAACACTGCAAGGTTCCTTCTTTGATCTGCTGAATGAAGAGGTTTCTCTCATCCTCTGGTGTCCTACCATTCTGAGCCCGGACGATACATGTGGGCCTGTGGAGATTGAGCATGTAGATCAAGTGCTGCTTCTCATTCTTCAGCTCTTCAATTTGAGCCTTCAGTTCTGCATTGATGGTTTCCAGTTTTTCTGATTCCTAGTAACAGAAGAAGAATACAAAAGCAGAAGTTTTAGACAAAGAGAGTGAGTGTGTAGCCGGGATTTAATTCAACACCTCTTAGCAAGTGTTTGATTTGATAACCCTTTATCCAGTACCATTTTTGTGGGTAAATTCATTATTATCACCCTTGCATAATGTTCCCAAAGTTCACTTAACATTTAAAATAGATTTACTTATGTGTGACTGTATTGTGTATCTCAGTACAATTCTGAAAAAATGTCAAGGCATTTCTCAAAGTAGCTTTAACTAAATGACTTATTAAAAAAGTGGTGGGCACTGGATGCAGCAGGGCTGTGGCCCTCTGTGGGGCTAATGCAGCCTCCTACCCTTTCACAATTGCCTACCCTTGTGCTAGACTCTAGAGGAATAAGTGGCTACACCAGGGGAATTCTTGCATCTACCCCACATTGGGCCACAACAGCATATCCAGATGCATTCTTGGTTTGATTTTGGTTGAAAATCAGCTATTTTTAATGAAGTATTTATGGTTATGGAGTGCAAATTCATCCAAATTGCCAGATTGTTTTGCAGCAGTCTGGGGGATTTTCAGGTACTTTTTTGCCTGAGAAATTTAATTAATGGCTTCCAAGAGTTTCAGGGGTGTTTTGGGAGGCTTGGTGGGGCACACCCAGTCTTTCTCCACACCTGATCTATTATTCTGTCTTCCTTAGCCAGATAGCAGTGAAAAGAGAGGCTATGAACTTACTTTCTGGAGACACTCTGTTTTTTCCTTCTTTTTGTTTCGACATTTGGCTGCTGCAATCTTGTTTCTTTCCCTCCTTCGCCTTTTCCTTTCATCTTCTTCAGGTGCACACTAGGAAAAATCCCAAGAGATTATAGATCATGAGAGCTAGCGTAGTGTAATAGTTTGAGTGTTGTACTACAGTTCTGGAGACCAGGGTTCAATTCCCTGCTCAGCCATGAAACCCACTAGGTAACCTTGGGCAAGGCACGCTCTCTCAGCCTCAAGGGAAGGCAATGGCAAACCTCCTCTGAACAAATCTGGCAAAGAAAACCTTATGATGGGTTCGTCTTAGGGTTGCGTAAGTAGGAAATGACTTGAAAGCACACAAAAACAACAACCAAAATACAGAGACTTCATATTGCAAGGTACTCCTGAATCATACTGCAAGGTACTCCTGATAAAGCTAAGCAGGACTGGCTTTGGAAGATACTTGGCTGGGAAGTTTCTGGGGAATCACACTTAAGCAGGTCTTTGCAAATCTGAGGAACAGTAGCTAACAGATTAATAAATAATTTTTAAAAATTACTCAATTACATGTATATTCTGCCTTTACTCCAAAGAGCTCATGGCAACATGTCTGGTTCTCCCTAGCCTCACCACAACTCTGCAGGCTAGGTCAGGGATAGAGATTATCCAGTGAGGTTTGTGACTCTCAGTGTGAGAAGGAACCTGAATTGAACTCTTACAGATCCTACTTCAGCACTCTAAACTCTGCAGCACTAATGCATTCAAATTCTTGAAGGTTCAGTCTATTTCTAATTTGTGCTAAAACTCAACAATGGGGGGATGCAGACGAGGGCATCGGAGACGCCCTGGTCCGGACCGCCGCCGGAGTTCAGCCTCCGGACGGCGGTGCATCCCCGGCGCATCTAAAAGGACCGCCAAAATGGCGATCCTTTTAGATTCTGCCGAAAGTGCGCCCTAACAGCGGCGGGCGCACTTTCGGCGGCTCAAACGCCGCGGTGTGTTCAGCTGCCGCGGCGTGAGGGCAACCGGGAGTCGCCGGCCATGCGGACGGCCGGCGCTTCCGGGTGCGCCCTCAGGAAGAGGAAGAGCCGCCGAACGTGCGGCGGCTCCTCCTCTTCCGGGCCTCGGAGACGGCACAATTAGCCGTCTGCCGAGGCCCAATGTCATGTGAAGTCGTAGGCTTTCACGGCCGGCATCCATAGTTTTTTGTGGGTTTTTCGGGCTGTGTGGCCATGTTCTAGAAGAGTTTCTTTCTGACGTTTCGCCAGCATCTGTGGCTGGCATCTTCAGAGAAGCCAGCCACAGATGTTAATCAAACTTAAACATATAATGAGCTGGGGAAGAGGGAACAAAAAGAATTCCCTCATTTATCCATGTCTACATAAAGTGTTAGCTTCTCATCTCCCCACCCCACCCCATCTGAGATTAACCCATTACAGAATTTACCTCCATAACCCCTTCTCAATGATAGGACACATCCTTACAGCTTGGAATTTTTTAGTGCTTCCGACTGCATAGGGTGCCTTTTCCTTACCATTAAGAACCCAAATCCTTTATTTTCTCTTCCTCCCCATATTGTTCTCTGCATAACTGGGATTAAGAAGAAAAAACACAGGAAACTTCTTTATATCAAATTAGATTATTATCTCTCTGGTCCAGTATTATTTGCTTTTAACTGACAGAGATACTGAGGTCTTAAGCAGAGGTCCTCTCCACCAGCTGCTATCTGATGCCTTTTTAAACTGGATCAGAAGTTGGGAAAGTTACACTTTAGGATGACAACTCCCTGAATCTCCTAGCCAGCATAGTAACTTCAGTGTATAGCAAAAGTTCCCAGTTCTATCCCTAGCATTTGCTGCAGGGTTTAAGAAAGTTACTGTTTTGAACTATTCACTGCTGAACAGGGAACTTCTCCAAGCTCTGTTGGAGAGGCTAGGTATTGAATTTTTACATGAATCCCATGTGCTTAGCCACTAAAGTATTTCTTCCGAGAACACTGCATCTTGCACATAACATGATTACACAGGTTTGTATTAATGCATTTTCAGTCTGTCATAAAATCACTTCCATTCAAATAGTGATCAAAGCTGGTTGATCACTATTGGAAAATATACTAGTACGTATCTATCTACAGCAGTGGTTCCCAAATTTTGATCTTCTTGATGTTTTGGACTTCAGCCTCCAGAATTCCTGACTGCTGGCCAAGTTGGCTAGGACTTCTGGGAGTTGAAGTCCAAAACACCTGGAGGACCAAAATCACTGATCTACAATATATCTTCACACATTTTGTGATAGGAGCATTTATCAAATAGTTATTGTGTGTTCTTCAGATACTTTCCCCCTGTTTATTGTTATGTTCCTTCAAGTCCGCTCCAACTTATAGCAATGCTATCACAGAGTTTTCTTGGCAAGATTTGTTTAGAGGAAGTTTGCCATTGTCTTCCTGTTAGGCCAAGCACATTGGTTTCCATGGTTGAACAGAGATTTGAACCCTTACGTTTCATAATCCTAATCCAACACTGAAACCTCTGTATCATACTTTCTATAATCCCTGACCATTAGTCATATGGCTACCAAGCTGGGGCTTATGAGAGTAGCAAACCAAAACATCTAAAGGGCAACAGGTTGCTTACCCCTAAATGCCACTATTCAACAAATGCAAAATCAAATCAATTCAAAATGGAGTACCTCTGCTTTCAATATGGACATTTCCCCAGATCGATCAGAAACCATAACTGTGTCCAAGGTGGAAGGCATCCTGTGGGACAGGCACTTATTCTGGATGGCAAACCTTAACTCTTCTTTCACCAATGGAGTTAGATTTGTGAAGTCTTCAAAACCCAGTGAGACTGCAGAAGACAAGCATGGAACAATTGCAGAAGCACTGACTTCTGAAGCAGACACCTGACCTGGGTGTTGGAGCATCATTTTGCTGAAAGGAGAACGAGATCCACAGTTAGTCTTTCTGAAGTTTAAAAAGACCCCCCCCCCCAAAAAAATGATTTACCAAAGCATCATACATTCTCAATTATGGTCTGATTCAGAAAAGTAAGACAGA
Source organism: Phrynosoma platyrhinos (assembly GCA_020142125.1). Lineage (NCBI taxonomy): Eukaryota > Metazoa > Chordata > Lepidosauria > Squamata > Phrynosomatidae > Phrynosoma > Phrynosoma platyrhinos. Next base: position 362,634,606 of record CM034701.1, read on the forward strand.
GGTGGGATCTTTTGCCCCTCCTGCTGCTCCGTTGCAGAGACTTTCCCCTGGGAAGCCTGGCATTAGAGCAGCCGGTAAGGATGCATATTCGCTTCCCTCTTCTCTGTCACTGGGAAAGGTGCACACGTCCTTCCTGCACCAAAGTGGGGGAAAGGCCCAACCAGATCTCACCCCCTCCTGTGAGGTGTCACCCAGTACAGTCCACACACACACACACACACACACACACCAATGACACCACTGTGTTAAATGCACATGGTAATATGTTTCTAGAATGGCTGTGGCCACACATGCACATTCATACACACAGAGAGAAGAGGAGAATGCCATTAAATGCAACTAAGAATTTTATTTCACAAGATTAACAGGAAGCAATTCTGGTATTTTATATCATGTGCCAGTGTGGTATTGCTGGTTAACCAGTGTGTTATTTAATAGGAAATACAAGAATCGCTGCCCTAAAAGAACTAGCTACATGGGATTTTGTGTAAAAATGCCACACACAAAAAGAAAAGAAGGCATTTCTTATACATTCTTCCTAGACTAAATATGTGGAAGGGGGGAAAAGATAGGAGAAAGAAGATAGGGGAGAGTGCATGAGGGTTACAAAGGAATAAAAGTGATTATAAGACAATGTTTATTGTCTAACTTGTTTTTTTTAACAAGACATAAGTTTTCTACTTTCTTCCATTTATCCCTAAATTTGTCCTCCGTTTGGTTTTTTAACATCATTGTCAGTTTGTCCATTTGCATTAGGTCATAAAGTTTAGTTTCCCATTCATGTTCAAGGTTTTCCTTTACTATAAGAAATGCCATTCAGTCTAACAGCTCTTTATACGTTTTTTACGTTAATTAACGCCCTTATAAAGCCTCAGGTTCTTTGTACAATTCATGTAAATGGAAATTTAGATATACAATTTTAATACTCCTCTTAAATTAAACAACTGGGAACTCCTTCTGAGAAGTAATTAATTTGTTATGTTGTGTTTCTTTTTAGCATTGTATAAAAAATTAAATTAAGTATGAAAAAAAGAAAAAAGAAAAGAAGGAATGAATTAAAGAAAGAAAGAAAGAAAAGGAAAGGAAAAAGAAAAGCCAACCCTGAACTAGACTATCTGTTCTGATTAACTAGCCCTCCCATGACAAAATAGCCCAGTACAAGGTGTGGCTTGTCGGTATTTGATATACTGTATCAGGGACCCTAAAGCTCAGGAAGTTTATCTTCTGGAAATAGACTGTCACACAGGCACAACTGCATATGTATCCCACCTTCAAAATTATCCCTTTTTCTCATCCACATAATATGCATTATCTTCCTCTTTTTGTCACACTAAAACCAGTCTGCTTTCTCATTCTCGCTGGGAGAGATCAGAGATTGTGTTCAAATGAACACAACATTTATTTCCTTCAGTAGATCTTGAGATGCTCCACTTTATTAGAGGAAGCAGTAAATGTTTGCAAAACCACATTACAACAAAATCTCACATTTAGCTTCACAAGATAAGACAACTATTGCCTTTGGGCATCTGTGTGCATAGATGATGCTGTCATACTAGATCTGATCTATGTATGTATGTATTTGCTATTGCTATTGCTACAACAAAGTATTTTGTAATTACAGCTTCTAGTGATTGTTAGAGTTAGACAAGAATTAATTATGGTTGCATGCACTAGGGTATGTTACACCCTTTTGCACACTGGAGAACAAAGACAAATTCAAAATAAAGATTTTAAGACCTTGATTATTTTCTCTCATCAAGATATATGTGACAATTGTGTTACAGATAAAGCACCTCTACTGATGACCAAACATACATGCATATAAACGTCATATTTGTCAGCCATGAATATATATACTGTGTGTGGACACATTATAAATTGTTCATTGGAAACAGATGGCCATTTGTGACAACAAAATGAAAGTATCTGGCAATCTGCATATTTATTTATTTATTTATTTATGGGATGTATATCCTGCCTTTCTCCCAAAATAAGATTCAAGGTAGCTAGGAATTTTTTATATTAATTCCTACAGAGAAAGATATTTTCTAAGTAAGAATCAAGGCAGCAGATATTTCCCATGTCAGTGGGAGCACTGAATCCATTCCAAGTTTTAGTCTGAATTTTTAAGGCGTTATCCAACATTCTGAACCCTATCACCAAAATACATTTTAACACTCTGAACAGCTCCTTTAAAGTTCACACTAAACCCCATGATGGATTTTAGTCCACTGACTGCCACAGGTTAGAATTTTTGTGATCACTGGATTCAGTGAGTAATTATCTAAGCTTGATAGAATTGCCTTTTCTTTCTTTCTTTCTTTTTTTCTTTCTTTCTTTCGGACTACAACTACTAGACTCTCCCAGCCATGTAGGCCATGCTGAGGAATTCTGGAAGTTGTAGTCCAAAAAAAGTAACATTTCCAAGCTGTTTTAATTATACATACATGGGACACACATAGTATCCCTGTTTATAACCATAGTCTGTAAGCACCCATGCCAATTCTTTGAGTCCTGTGGCTCATGTTGGTACAACTGTTGGCACCAGCAGAAGATTGAGAGTTTGGGAATTGATTTTAATACTGTAGTTCTCTGTCAGAGAAACAGCTGAAAAGCCTATCAATAAAATGAGGACTTTTGAGAGAATTAATACAACTCAACCTGTAGTCTGCCTCAAGAATTGCATCATTGTTGATGCACATTCCTGGCTGTGTGTCTCACTCAGAGGAATGAGTCAAGTGACATTCCTTCAACCACTGAACAACCACAACCACTCAACATGCGTCTCAGATTAGGCAACAAACTTCCAAGTCTGAGGATACAGCTTTAAGCAACTTGCACCCTGCATGAATGTGATTAGATGGTATATCTTGCTGTTGCCTCAGCCTTTCTCTTGCAAGAAGCTGAGAGCAACATTCTACCCTCAGAACATCCCTGAGAAATGGTTGAGAGAGATTGACTTTCCCAGTGATACTCCAGTGAACGCCATGGCTTCATTAAGTCAAAAATGAAAGAAAGGCTTTCATGCATCAGACTCTGCTATTCTTTCCACAGCATTTACCATCATCTTTAGGGATATACTAGCACTGTTGCTAATGGAGTTGAACTTGTATTGCCTATGTTTACTGCCCTTTGTCCCTGGTCCCTATATGGCCAAGGTGGGATTGGCCTCTTCCTGCACTGAGTGCCCTCCAGGCCATCTTAATTGACAACAGAAATAACATCTGAGACAGAGGTGGTGTCTGCACTGGCCAGAATACTCTGGGAGCAGCCCAGGTTATTCTGGTCCGAGAACTGCCCCAACCTACCCCCATTACCTGGGCCCTTCTGTTGTAAGCTTGGCAGCTGTTGGCATGTGTATCCTACTGTGCCACCTGGGGTAGCAGCCACCATGACATGTTGCTCGCTCTGAGGTCAGAACAAGGCACCCAGTGTCAACCACATGGCTGGGCACCTCAGCTAAAGCAAGCAAGACACATGTACAAACAGCTGCCTGGTGTCACAACAGAGGACCAGGAAGATCCAGAGCAAACAGTGTTGTTGTTTTTAAAATCCATATTAAAGGTGTTACACCCTAGCTTGGGTGCTGAACTGGCCAGATGTTCACATCAGAACTTGGGATTGGGCCCTGTGTCATCCCTGCCAAGAGGACAAGAGGAGAATATTTTATTTGATCCATACAGACAGGGCCAAAATGTAGGCCATCATTACTTGTCTTCTCCTGTATGATTTCTAACATCTTTTCCTGACAAAGAAACCAATGAAGCTTTGAAAGCTTACTTGATGTATTTTCTACATTTTGGTTGGCCAATAAAGATATTGGTCTTTAGTGGATTTTATTGTATATCACTGGTATTGACTCAGTTTAAAAAAATGATAAAATCCAAGCACTGAAATTCAGAACTTAGAAAAGCTGTAGGTCTTTATAAGCTACTGAATCTCCCAACCAAAAAGTAACTGTCCCAAACTCTGTTGAAACCATTTGGGGCCAGGCTCAGGCTCACATAATGTAGAGTACTTTGACCATCCATCCAAATCAGTTAAGCAGAAAAGTGTATATAACAAACTTTATAATATAATAAACTAGATGTCAAAATGAAGTCCTATGCCTGATGCAAGATGACTGCAACCACATGTAATCATCCTGTAATCACTGAAGAATCACCTATAGCCACAATACTACATGGAGCCAAACAGAAATACTCCAGTCAATATCAAACACTACAAAGTTAAAAACACTGTTCTAATATACCCTGTTCCTTTCAAATACTAAGCATTCACCTTCTACTTGTCAACCTCCCCCACTTTTAGACAGGGACAAAAAAGGGGGGATAGGAACTGGTATAGACCCCCTCCTTGTCCCCATAATAAATAAAACAGGTTGCCTATAAAAAAACACTAAAAACCTGAGCCATGTGTGCATGAAAAGAGAAGTTATACTATATAAGAACATTATTGTTAATCATCATCATTATTACTATCGTCTTCCTCTCTTCTTCAATATTGATATCATTCATTTATTTGCAACTTAAATAATGAGCCCTTAATGCAAATTTTAAAGAGCGGATTGTATTAGGCTAGTACTCTCTGCTTCTGCATTTCATAACCTGGTATCCTCCAAATGTATCTTCCAAACTTCCAATGGACATGTTGGCTAAGGGTAATGGGATTTTATCAGTGCATGTAAAATTGGAACTGAATTTCACTGTACAGAATATGGATGCTGGATGATGCAACACAAGTGAAAGGTTGCAGCATGGTGATGGACATGGAGTGTCATCAGTCACACCATATAGGATACACCCAGGATGACACAGCAGACATAATGCAAGTGACTGATGCAAGAAGACTATAGCAGACACCTGTGTGAGACAATCATGTCATGGAAAAAGCATATAAATATGGGTGTGGCCTACATTCTGTGTGGGTTGCTGTTGTTAATGGATGATTGGTTAGACAGTTGTTGATTTGTATATACAGTTAGCCTTCTATATCTATGGATTTTTTTATCCATAGATTCAAGCATCCATGAGTTGAAAATATATTTAAAATATATCAATTCCAAAAAGCCAATCTTGATTTTGTCATTTTATATAAGGGACATCATTTTACTAGTCACTGCATTTAACAAGACTTGAGCATCCATGGATTTTGGTATCCATAGGGGATCCTAGAACAAAACCCCAGAGGATACCAAGGGCCTACTGTATTGCTCCAAATACTCTGTAGTAAAGTTCTGTAGAAAGAAATTGAAGACTCTTGAGTTATTCTTTAGCACCTTGCACAGTTATAGGTGCTGACAGCAATACTGAGAATTATTATCTATTTGCATGTGCTCAGACAAAGACCACAGGAAATGTTCTGACAGATTTTTATTACAAAATATCTGGATGATGCCACATTGAATAAGGAAGTCTACTTTGGCTGGTAGCAACTATTTGAGAAGATACAGAAGAGGGTTTTCAATTTGGCTGACAGCCCTGATGCCTGAGACTTTTCAATCAGAAATACTAGAAAAGTGAAACTAAGTCCTTAAACATTTGCTCTCCTGTATATGCTCTCACATACTACACTCCATGTATTTTACATGCTGATCCTTACTGCGGGACTGTCTATGGTTTGAAGATTTATTCCAAGAACAGAATGTAAAACATGCTGAGCTCTTTCATACTTTGCCAATTTGCCCACACACTGTAAAACAAGTGTATTTTACTGAGTTTCCTCGGAAGCCTTCCCACTCAAATATGACTGATGAACACAGACAGGCATTTGTAGACAAAATAAACACCAGCTATTTTGTTGTTTATGTGCCCTCAAGTCAACGCTGACTTATGGCAACTTTATCATAGGGTTTTCTTGGCAAGATTTATTCAGAGGAGGTTTGCCATTCCCTTCCTTTACATACAATCTATGGCATCTGTTATTCCCTGGTGGCCTCCCTTCCAGGTAGGTCTTGGAGTAACTAGGTCTGACCCTCCTTAGCTTCCAAGATCATATAAATCTCTTGATTTGTGTCTCAGAACTGCCCTCTACTAATCTTGTACATACAAAGAGCAACTTCATTCTTTATTCTTTGCACATGGATCCATATATTACCAAACCAGCACCATTTACACACAGGAGGGATATAACAGTAGACTTGAACGGAGGGTGGAATTTGTGGAGGGGAATCCAATGAAGATCAGGGAGGTTCAGAGGAGTGCTGACTGTTGGAAGGAGGTGGAAGAGATGGGAAGAACAAAGTAAAAGGAGAAGAGAATGGAGTAAGCATAGAGTCTGAAAAGGAGCTCTCTACACTGGAACATTTTGTTGCTGTCCCATGTTTGGAATATGCTGCCTCGGAGTGTGATGGAGTCTCTTTCTTTTTTTAAGCAGAGGCTGGATGGCCATCTGCTGGGGATGCTCTGATTGTGGATTCCTGCATGGCAGGGGGTGGAATGGATAGCCCCTCTGGTCTCTTCCAGCTCTAGGATTCTTTCTTTCTTGTGTGCCTTCATGTCATTCCCAATTTATGGCAATCCTATCATGGGTTTTTCTTGGCAAATTTCTTCAGAGGGGGTTTGCCAATGCCATTCTTTGAGGTCGAGAGAGAGTGATTTGCACAAGGTCACCCAGTGAGTTTACATGGCCAAGCTGGGATTCGAACCCTGGACTCCAGTCATAGACCAGTGCACAAGCCACTACATCATACTGGCTTTTCACTAGGATTCCAGGATTCTATATTTTAAGATTCATAGATTATATTTCTGATTATAAGCTATAAAACCATATCCTGGAAAGACTCCCTGGGAGTTCATCTAGGTCTAGTGAAGTCATAGACAACATTTTTTAAAACCTGGCTCACTTTCAGCTAACTTTAGTTGGCACTAAGAACTTCACCTTTGCCTTAAAAACAGAACAAGGCACCCTGACCAGACCCTTCATATGCCTTTCATCCTTTTTTTATTTTCTTTTTTTTTTTTGGTCCAAAAAATACAAGTTATTTTGGTACAATGAACGTAACTTCATTTTTAGTTGCCCCCCCTTCCCTCCTTCCTGCTGATGCAATAAGATCTGTTAGACCAACAGCAGTTTACTCTCCCCAGAATGAAAAGCCATTCAAGTTCAGACCCACCCGGAAGTGAAAGTGACCTTTCATAATTTTTGACATTGTGATTTGGATGTGTTTATCTCCTGCTTTCGAAATTGCCAGCTACTGATACTATGAAGAAAGGTGATAAGGTGTTGGAATCAACTCCCTATCATTGGTTTCGTGCAGCACCCTCACTAACTTCTGCTCAGTTGGCACATCAGGAAAAGGTTTTTATCCAGAGCTTGGAAAAGTTCATTTTGGGAACTACAGTTCCCAGAATACCTCATGTTGACTAGATTCCGAAAAACTAACCTTTCAGAGCACTGCATATGTCTACTCTTTTCACTTAATGTACTTATTACATGTAAAATAGTTAATTGACAGTGATATGTGTTGTTTGCCTTCAAGTTGTTTCTGATTTATGATGACCCTAAGGCAAACCTATCACAGGGTTTTCTTGGTAAGTTTCTTCAGAGGGAGTTTGCCATTGCCATCTTCTGAGTCTGAGAGACTGTGACTTGTGCAAGGTAACCCAATGGGTTTTCATGGTCAAGCAGGCATTCGAACCCTGCTCTCTAGTCACAGTCCAATGCTAAGATCTTCACACCACATTGCTCTAATCACCATTTTGTCAGATCCATGTCCTGTCAGACTTAGGGCCTTTGCAGACTGCCAGAAATAGTGCAAATTGAGTCCACTTTAAGGGTTAGGGTTAGGGAATCATGGGAACTGTATTTTATTGTGGCACCAGAGCTCTCTGACAGAGAAGGCTCAATGTTTCCGGGGGGAAAAACAATTCCCATGATTCCCTAGCACTAACCCTAACCCTTAAAGTGGACTCAATTTGCACTATTTCTGGCAGTCTGCAAAGGCCCTTAGAGAAGAATCACTGGTGCTTCAGTAGGTCATTGATTTTATTTATTTATTGTATTTATAGCCTGTTCTTCAGAAACTTCAATGGGACTGCTCTAAGTAAGAAATCAGCACTGTCCTCTGTGCTGTTCATCCTGATCTTTGTACCCTTCTTTCCAGTGACATCTTTTTGGGGGTTACAATTTTATACACACAGTTACTTGAAAGCAAGCAAGCCAGTAAGGTGCAGTGGTCTGAGTGTTGGACTACAACCCTGGAAACCAGGGTTCGATTCCCAGCTCGGCCGTGAAACCCAGTGGGTGACCTTTGGCAATTCACATGCTCTCAGCCTCAAAAGGCAATGGCAAACCTCCTCTGAACAAATCTTGCCAAGAAAACCCCATGATAGGCTCGCCATAAGTTGGAAACAACTTGAAGGCACACAACACACACCTGAAAGCAAATTCCACCCAACTGAGTGGGGTTTTCTTCTCTGTAGATGTGCTTCAGAGGATCATATGGGTAACGATAGCAAGTCTGCCAAGCTTAGACATGTTCCTAGAGAACAGAAGGTGGTACTACTTACTATGGAAGAAACATGTGCAAGGACTGTGCTGTGAAGCTGTAATCTTCAAGCACCCTTAAAGTACCACACTTGTTAGTTGGCTGCAGCAAAACCAGCAAATTTTATTTAGCCTAAGCTTTTACAGACCACAGCCATATTATGACAGAGCAGATTACACTTCATAAAAGCATGTGCCAAATAAAACTTTGTTAGCCTTTCAGACAAACTCTCTGGCCTTTGTCATAAGAACTGGGTTTCATGGTAACAGCAATGTACTAACTTAACTTGGGGGGGGGGGTAAATCCCACTTAACTGAGGCTGAGAGTCTGGTTTGATGCCATTTTAACTGCCATTTTAACTGCCATGGCTCAATGCTATAGCAGTTAAAGTGGCATCAAACCAGATTATTACTGCAGTGTAGACGCAGCCTGAGTAATGTTTAATATCCAAGTCATCATGATGAGAATGGAGCAAACCCTGGATTTACCCAGGCTCATGACTCACCTTCATACAAATACACCTTTGATAGAAACATTCCCCTTTCTTCAGACAGCTTCTTTCATCTCAAACAAGCTATTCAGTGTTAACAATAATATCTGCTTCGATGAGTCATATCTCATAACAGACCCAAAAGCCATGAAAATCTCAGTTTGGGGGGAAAGGAGGCATAATAGTAATAGTCTCATACATCCCGAACACCCAGATTTCAGTTCTGCAGCAAATGACAGTCCTATCAATAATTCAAATCTGTATTATATATTTTTTTCATTTCTAAACTCCCTGTCTTCCCTTATCTCCTACTAGACAGATAAAAGTTAAGTATGGCTTGAGCAGTTAGTTTCTCTGGGGAGTTTCAGCAAATCAGGAAGGATTTCTGATTCCAGTTGTTTAATGATAAAAAAGGAACAAAATAATTCTCTTACTGCTCCTCATAATACTGTTGAATGAGAAGGAAAAGGTGCAGGTAACCCACTGTGTGACCCTGGACAAGTCACACTCTCTCAGCCTCATAAGATAAACAATGGCAAACCCCCTCTGAAAAATACACGCCAAGAAAACTCGATGTTAGAGTTGCCTTAGGGTTGCCATAAGCCAGAAACTACTTGAAGGCACACAACAACAGTCTGGGACAGCTTTTATATTGGGTGTGTGTTGTAGTTCTGGATTATTTGTTTTTTGTTCTTAACCAGGGGGACCAGATGTTATAACTGCAAAGGAGGATCAGGCACCACAAAATGTAGGCCATTCAAGAAAAAAATGTAGGACATTATCAAATGAAAGCTACAAGCACTCATGTAAATTCATGCTCCTTTGTCATGCTCAAAAATGGAGGACATTTTGAAATTCCTTCTGGACAGAAGAATGAAATGGAGATCAGGTCCTGGAAAAGAAGGACCTCTGGTCCCTCTGTTTTTAACATGTCATTTTATACTGTTTTCATTTTGATGTTTTCAATTGTTTGAAAACTTCCATTGTACAGTTTTTAATGATGTTTCTATTTGTGAGCCGCACTGGGTCCTTTTTCTGGTAGAAAGACGGCATATTAAAGAAATAAATGCATAAACCAGAAGTGAATTCTGTCTGGATTCCGAAGTTCCTGAGTTCTTTAATTCTACGTTTAGGTCTTTTGCGCTAAAGTTTGGTTGATGGATTTTGGGAGTCTGGGTTTTGCCGTATTAAAACTAA
>CM034701.1:362681352-362692547 GCA_020142125.1 Phrynosoma platyrhinos
CTCTGCTTAAAGACCTCCAAGGAAGGAGACTCCACTACTCTCAGAGGGTAGATTGGAACATTTGGAAGGCTGCAAGTTGCTCACTCTTTCTCTAAATAAATTGAAGAGTGATTGACAGCCTAGGCTCAGGGTGGCCTCCACTACTCTCAGAGGGTAGATTTGTTTGTCCTTTTGGCTGCCCATGGGATCCTCAGCACTCTTCTCCAGCACCACATTGTACTTGTACTTTGGCTGCATCATGAGAAGGCACGAATCATTGGAAAAAACAATAATGCTAGGAAAGGTAGAATGAAGTAGATAAAGGTTGCCCACGAGGTTAGGGGGATCACAGACATGAATTGACAGGACCTAAGCAGAGCAGTGGAGGATAAGGGGGCTTGGAGATGTCTCATCTACAGGGTCACCATGAATCAGGGTCAACTCGAGGGCAGTTAACAGCAAACTGCAAATCCCAGGGTTCCATAGTGTGTTGCCATGGCAGTTGAAATGAAAATTATAATGCTATAACTCAGTAGGGTAATGGGGCCCATAGTAAATGTGGAATTGAATTGTAAGGAAACCATGAGAAGAATAAAAGACAACAATTTCAAAAGACAATATGTATCAAAATTACAATGAAATAAAGGAACCCTTGGAATGGTGGTGAGGCAGCTTGTGGCCCTCTTCGTGCTGGATTGCACTTCCTACCATTCCTAGCCAATATAGCTAGTTGTGAAGGATGATGGGAGTAGGGGTCCAACAACACTTGGAAGGCTGCAAGTTGCCCACTCTTTCTCTAAATAAATTGAAGAGTGATGGACAGCCAAGGCTCAGGATGACCTCAAATAAGTGTGAGGTTATTTCATCCCAGGATCTAAAGGTGAGAGCCAGTGCGGTGTAGTGGCTTGAATGTTGGACTATGATTCTGGAGACCAGGATTCAAATCCTGGCTCAGCCATGGAAACCCACTGGGTGACCTTGGGTAAGTCACACTCTCTCAGCTTCAGAGGATTACAACGGCAAACCCCTTCTGAAGAAACTTGACAAGAAACCCCTGTAATAGGTTTATTTTAGGATTGCCATAAATCGAAATGACTTGAAGGTACATAACAACAACAATTCTAAATAAGGCAGAAGAGTTTTGTTTGCTTTCAGTGGCAGGATCAGTGCTCATTTAAAAGTACTGGCAGTAATCTTTAAGGAGTTGGTATGGATGCACATGTTCAAATGTTTTGTGTGTATGCTTAGAGATAGTTATATAACTGTCCACCAAACAATGATACCTTTATTGGCCAACCAAAATGCACAATATACTTGTTGCAAGCTTTCAAACTCCACTTGCAACAAGTATATTGTGCATTTTGGTTGGCCAATAAAGGTATCACTGTCTGGTGGATTTTTGTTTGAATTTGCTAAATGGCCAACACAGCTACCCCTGCATGTTTATATAAACGTGTGTATTTTGGGGAGGCATATAGTTCAGATTAAATGTTTGAATTTGTCAAGGTACTTTGTGGAGTGAGTTCCTTTTTATGTTGGCTTGGGCTGTCTTCTATTTGTTTTTCTTATCTAAAAACAGTGGCTTCTGTTTGTTTTTCAAAATATGCTTGTTTTGTAAATTATGCTGTAGAAATACAGGGCATAGAGATTTAATGAGTTGACTGGCCAAGTGGAAGAATGGCCAATGTAAAAGGAGAAAAGACTAACCATAGAAAAGGGCCAGGAATCTGAGTAAAGTGAACATGGTTTCTCTTGTTCAGTGGTTCTCAGGCTGTCTGATGTGAAGGACTATTTTTTCCCAATGTGCCAGAGATCAGCACCATATTTATGCCTATTGAATGTGGTCGAAAACACACTGCAGAAATAATCCAGTTTGAGACTGCTTTAACTGCCCTGGCTCAATGCTAGGGAGTTCTGGCAACTGTAGTTTTTGTGAGACATTTAGCCACCTCTGTCAGAGAGCTCTGATGCCACAATAAACTACAATTCCTAGGATTCTCTAGCACTGAGCCAGGGTAGTTAAAGCTGTCTCAAACTGGATTATTTCTGCAGTGTGTTTTGGACCTACAACTCTTTCTTTCCTACAAACTCTCCAGGGACCAGAGGCCAATGGTTATGGACCAGCAGTAACCCAGGAATCCTGCTCTTGCTGTCTCTGTAATTTTGGAGAGCTATTGTAAAATAAAAGGAATCTGTGGCTCACTCAGATGTGTGAATTTCAAGAGAGAAAGGGAGTTATACATAGATACTGGTATCATGGCCTGTATAAACAAGCAGAAACTGTGTTTTCACTGTCAGCTTCTTCACTGTTCAGAGTCTACCTTCAAGCCCTTTCACAACTGAGCATCTGTCATGCAGCCTTGGTAAAGATATGCTCATTTCATGGGAAGAAAGGCCAATGATATGTTTGGCTTAGGGTTGTTATTAGTCAAAAATGACTTGGAGGCACATAACGACAACAATTGTTCATACTTTTAGTGTGCCAGCTATGGTGATAATTTAAGTGAAGTGGGAGAACTTCACAAATCAGCCTCCTTAGGGAGTGGACAGAGCATATAATGTGAAATTTGTGTGTAAGTGCTTGTGATAGTAGAGATCCATTTTCTGTTGCTTATATGGAAGACAAAAAGGATATTCCAGTAGAGAGTTCCTGTAAGGAAGAAAGTATTTATTCTATTAGTCTATGGCTCTCTGCTAATGCCAACTTGATCTTTCAGTATAAGACAATAATTAGCTGTGTAAACCACTAGCAACCCTGATTTCTTCTTTACATTCTCAATACAGTATGGATAAGAGCATTTCCAACTGTTTTGAAAAGATGGATACAAACATGGTAAAAGAAAACCCCTTTGCGCTGCTATTTTCCCCTCAGTTTCGCAGTTAACTTTCTCTCAATATATTGTTAATTTTGCTTCATATATTGCACTCTGATAGCCTCTTGTTTGTGGGCATGTTTTTAAATCTGGAGTTAACAGCACAGGAACTGAATTTAAAAATTGTGTAACACAAGCACAGCTTTTGTTTCTTTTGCTTCAGACATCAAATAACTATACAAATATATATCTCGTTGTGGATTCAATTATTTTGATTTAGGCAAAGGATAACAAACATTTTCCATGAACAGTACTTCACTGTGGCTCTCAGAAGGGATGGTCATTCAAGTTCAAGTACCCTAAAGAACAGAGGTCCCCTTCTTTTATGCTTGTGTACTCTCCATTTAATCCTACTCTTTCTCACCTAACTTCACATAAGATGCTGAATGGATTTTTTGCCCATTATTTCTGTCAATTAGATGTGGTCCATATAAAATCCCAATGGCAGGAGCCATCCTAGGGGGGAAATTCAATAATAGTATGTAGCAATCCTTAAACAGCCCCTTGAATTAAATCTTTTGAGTTATTGCAGTCACTCTCTCCTGTTTTCAGTAATTAAAATAGGTTTGACTTTTCCTGAAAGAAAAATATTCCTGTACTTTTCCGTGATTTCCTTAATGTGCTTGGGCTGAATGTGAGTGAGGAAGAGGACAAGGACAAACCTCTTTCCACATGTAGTATTCTTGAATTGCCTAACAGTTATATTGATGTAATCGCCTTTTTCCTGTTCCTGGGCACATAAATAGAGCAGAACAGTTGGAAGACCCGTGACACTTCTAATTTTAGTCTGATTTCTCAATTATGTGGCAAAAGTCAGAATTGATAAGATTGCTCTGGGGCTTTTCACGTGAGTTTCTCATTTCTCATTTTTAAAGATTAGAGGACTGGAATGCCACATGCTCAGTGATCAAGTATTTGTTCTAATCAATAACTTAGCCCTTGCAGGAGCTCCCCACATGATTTAAAGCGAAGGATGGCACTACAACCGTTGTTGCTGAAATGAAACTACTAGGGCTGCTGTTTGAAAAGCTTTCTTTAAAAATCAGATGTGCTGTGATGCCTTCATAAAATTATCTCCACATCAACTGTGATGCAATTTCTAAGAAAAGATCATTATTTTGCCTTTATGTAAGCAAAATAAATAGAAGGCATACTACTGGTATGTAAAGAGAACTTTTTCCTTTTTAATGAATTAATGTCCTCTTCTTTTTTGAGATATCTTGGATTGTATGTAAATTGTAAGAAAGTGAACTGTTTTTACTCATGAACCACACATGGCTATTTCTGGGTTTGTTTGTTTTTTTGTTATTTGCTATGTAAAATACTGTATTTAGCCATCCAGGACAAAAAGAAGGGTAGTTTTAAAAAAGCAACACTTGTGAGGGATAGCTTTTTGCAATTGCCACATTTTTAAAGTTACAACCAGCCTTTCTTTCTATGTCATAGATGGAAGTTGTGGCTCTCCAGATATTGCTGAACTGCAACTCCCAGCAGCCCTAGTCAGCATAGTCAATGGTGAGGAATTGTGGAAGCTGCAGTTCAACATGAAGAGGGTTGCACAATTCCTACTCTTGGTTTAAAAAGATTTTTTAAAAACCAGTTATTAACTGTGAAGCCTGGCAAACAGTGTCAGTTATAAACTGATAGCTAGACTAGAAGACCAGGGTTCGAATACCCACTCAGCCATGGAAAAACACTGGGTCACCTTAGGCAAGTCACTTTCCCAGCCCCTCTGAATAAATCTTGACAAGAATACCCTAGGATACAATAGCAATGTCATAATTGACTTGAAGGTATGTAACAGGAAGGAAGGAAGGGGACTTAACAATCACATTTCAAGTCATTTTGCATTTTATTGCACTTGTAAGCTGAGGTACAGTATTCTGTCCTCTGGCAATAGTCTTTTTACATTTGAACTTCCTCTTGTACAGGAGTGTTTCCTTGCCACTCTTAGGAAATGTGGTTCCTTACCACATCTTTCTCATGACACTACAGGATAGCTATTCCCATCACAACTGCCATCTGAAAAGAAGGGGTTGTTGTTGTTGTTGTTGTTGTGTGCCTTCAAGTCATTTCCAACTTATGGGGACCCTAAGACGAACCTATTAATGGGTTTTCTTGGTTCATTTGGGGCTCATTCCCACTTGCATTTAAACCGGTTTGCGAGTCACATTGACATGCGGTCGCTGAACCTATCTATGACTGACTTGTAGTCCCCACTATAGGTAGCAAATTATTTCATTATTCCATGCATTTGTGTCTTTTTAACATGATTGTTGTTCACACTAAATTTGTGCCACTACAAAATGCATGCTCAGTATTGAATGCAATAATCCATCCTGTTTTTTTTTTTTATGTCAGTCATATGATGCACATCTAACCATCATTGATCATGCAAGCAGGATACACATTACTCGCTGTAGAGAACCCACAGAAATGCAAATGATCGCAAAATCTGTCATTTAATTTTTAAAAACACGCTAAACCCCCTTACCCAAGGAAAGCACCCTCAGAGTTGTCCTAGCTCTTAAAAATATTCTGGCACAACCAGGAAAAAAAATGCAAAAACAACTGGATTAGGACCAGTGAGATTTACAGGGACCACTTGGCAGTATTTAAAATCTAAAATTGAAAGCCATAGTAGTCAAAAGACAGCACCGAGGCAGTGCTGATTTGGCAGATTTCCCAAAACCTAGGGCGGGATGGGTTACACCCTTCTGCCAACCCTCTGCCAGTCCCTCCCCTCCACTGCAGTGTGATTGAGATCACATTTGTTGAACACTCTTGCAAAACAATTATTTTCAAAAGAACCACCAAAAGATCCGTCTTCAAAAAATGTGATTCTTTTGCATTTGCCCTGCTTCACCACAATTCAGACCAAATGCAGTTGGGTCTGAAATTGTTTCCTGTGTGAACGAGGCACATAAAAACCAATCAACAAATCGGTTTAAATCATAGTGGGAATGAGCCCTTGATCAGAGGAGGTTTGCCTTTGCCTTCCTCTGAGGCTGAGAGAGTATGATTTGCCCAGGTCACCCAGTGGATTTACATGGTTGAGTCAAAATTTGAACCCTGGTCTCCATAGGCCTAGTACAACATTCAAACCACTATGCCATGCTGGCTCAGTGTTACCAGTATGATATTGTTCCTTCAAAGGGGCATCAGTAGTGGGGCTCTTCATAATATTACAAGGCTGAAAAAGGCCTTTTTTACACCGGATTTCTGAATCACTGCTTCCTCAGAAAATTATATAGCATTGGGGAAGGAAAGTGGAGGGTTGTATGTGTCCGTTTGTGTGTTGGATTATGGAAGAATAACCTTAAAATTGGGCAGAAATCTTGCTATAAAATGACTTTCTGGATCCTCAGGAGAAGCTTTGGGGAGAAACTGATGGGGTTGGGGAATGTGAGAGTGTAGGAAACTGTATTTCTATTAACTGTCTTCTGTGAGTCCATCTTGGAAGCTGAGCATATGCCTTGAATTTTAAGTTCAGTGAATGTGGCATATGTAAACTGTATTGCATCAGCTGGGTTATGCCCTGCCAAATACTGTATACACAGAGGGCATAGTTGTCACCATTACTCAGCTTTCAACAAACCTCCTTTCCTTTGTTACTACTTTCTTTTTCATTTTATGGAACTATGTACATCTATTATTACAGTAAAGAACAAAGGCTGTCTTCATCTCAAGATGATTGGTAGAGAGAGAGAGAAGCAGTATTTTTTCCACTTAGAACTTTGCCTCCAATCATGACCACAAATCCATGTGACACTATTATAAGGCAGATGTTTAGGTCATCTAATGGTCTGTCTTTTGAGCATGACTGTTGACTTGTTGACTACTGATGGTTCCTGCTTCTGATAGGTAGCGAAACACAAAGAGCCATCTGTGACATAGTGAAAAGAAGCAGTGACTCAGCTTTTGTCCGAAAGTGGCATTCAGTGATTTGTGTTTTGCTTCCTCTTGGTTATCAAAACCAGAACTGTAATAAAGAGCTTACAAGCATTAACTAGGACCTTTTCTGAGAACATACTTTCAAAAAATAGCCACAGAGGATGCTTTCTTTTTTCTGTAAAAAGACACATGTTGTGTGATCTTAATATACAGTAGTTATGTCCTTGGCAGAATGAATTCATGTGTCAAATTAATGGAGATCAATCCTTCTACATTTATGCAAGATGTGAACAACCTGAAGCACCATAGCAATTGCTGGACTCCCATGTCACATCAGGCCTGACCATTGGCCAAGCTGGCTAGGACTGAAGGAGGTACGAGAGTCCAACAATACCTGAAGAACTAAAGATTCCCTGGCTTCGACCTGTGATTTGAAAAATAACCTGCATGGCAGGAGGTTGGACTTTACGATCCTTGAAGTCGCTTCCAACTCTGTGATTCTAGAAGTAGCTTCCTGGTGAGATACTGGCAATTACGGTCAGCTCTCCACATTTGCGGTTTTGACTTTTGAAGATCTGATTCTTTGCGGATTTGATTAATCTGTGCTCTCCAGGAATCTCTAGGTCCTCCAGCTCAATTGTGCTGGAAACTGAGTTGCTCTGGAGGACATAGACTAGAGATTACTAGAGAAAACTAGAGAAAACACTTTTCTAGTCATTTGTAGGTCCTCCAGTGTAATTCTATGGTCAGCTTCTGGCACATGTTGACCATATAGTTGCATTGGAGGACCTAGAGATTCCTAGTGATGTGTTCTCTCTGATTAAAAAAAAAATATGTGTTTTTTTAATTTTTCGGTTTTCCCACATTCATGGAGGTCTTTGCCCCCAACCCCAGTGAATGTGGAGGACAAACTGTACTAGCAAAGGTTTGACATAAATGTTGTTAACTGCTGGCTTCTTGGGACGTTTTCAGATTTCTCCCCAAAAATGTAAGCCATTTTCTTTTTTAGCTGGATTTAAAAAAAAAACTAAAAATAACAAAATGCAATTAGGAACATAATGAGTTATTTTTAAACTGTAGCTGTCTTTACTTGTCCTTGTGTGGGTGGGAGGGCAGGTTCCTGACAAGAGTAACTTTAGAAGTACTTCAATATGTAACACCCCAAACTCTGCAAATATGCACCACTAACTTTTAAATATTGAATATAGGATTCTTCACGCTTCTTGGGATTTCACTGTCCTGTCAGTTGTTTTATGTTGATGGTGCTGTATAAATGATAATTAAAAAAAAGATGAAAGTTGAACCAGCTTTTTCTTTTTCATATATCATTTTGGGAACATTCACATAGCAGCTTATATTAATTTAGAAGTTGATCTACCATGACTTTTCCAAAAAAGAAAGAGGCAATGACTAGCTTCATTGAAGTCTCCAGTTTATACCCATTTTTAGTCACTAGGCTATACCATGTTGTGCTAAACCTTGGTTTGGATTTACTTCTAACCAGATTATTCTGTTTCTCCATAATGGTGGAAGTTCTCAAGGATAGTTGGGAATAGCCCTAAGATTCATGTTTATCTATGAAACATTCTGGAAAATTTGAAAGCTTGCACACTATTTTGTTGGCCCATTGATTTTGGATTTCCCCCCCCCCCCCTATGACCAACATGGTTGCATGGAAAACATGTATGCATCCATTTTGAAATTTATTCTCATATGTTAAATAGTGTCCTCAAGCAACCTGCCTGAGCAATTCCTTGCTGTTAAGTCTTTGATGTCCTGTCTTGCTGTGCAAGGTTTATCCAAGCAGAGGAAATTGTTATGCAGATTCATTTCCCACAATGATTTTAAAGGTTTGGGCAGAGATTTACCTCTTAATGTGGCTTGGTATAATCTGACCTACAGGATTGGGGAGTGCATGTCCTCTAGTATTGCACCGATAAACCTGGATGTGGACGAGGAATATCAGGGTTTGGTTAAGATAGCAAAGATTGAGGAAGAATGCAGAATCTAGGAGGGGCTGAAGCAGTTTGCTTTTGCCAAAGGCTACTGGAACACCCTTTTCTCTTGTGTTGGCTGCGGGTTCCCAGTAGAAAAAGAAAGGAAGAGAAAAAGAAACAAAAACTTTTCCAAGCTCTGTGCTTATGTCCCCAACATCCTGCTTCTTGGCAGGAATTCCATTATTGGCACAAAATGTGAATCAGCCAGCCTCTGTTGGCTTCAAATGAAGTGGGAGAACTGTTCCACTGGAAAAGAGCTTTTTCCTTGTGTTCTTCACAGTACTTGATGGTCACTTGTTTGCAAATAGATGCTCCCTCAGTAAACGTGCAACCCACCTTATCACAAAGTGGTTTATAGACCCATCTAATAGTATCTCCCTATGCAATGCACATGAACTCTAACCCACCTTTCCCATTCTCCTGGAAAGCTTAAAACACCATGGCAAATAAACTATAAATAAAATAAATTTTAAAACAACTGAAGTGGAGAAAGTCTTATTCCACAGATATCTTACACCTGCTCCAGCTGATTCTGTCACTAGAGCCATTGGCTGTGCAGGCTGGGGATTCTTGGAGTTGTAATCCAAAAGGTAAGTTTTCTGCACTTGCTTTATTAGAAATTTTCCTTCTGATATAATTCCCTGGACTTGCAATGTACTGTACATACCCTCCAACTGTCCTGACTTGGCAGAGAAAGTCCTGATTAAACCTGTCATCCCACTTTCAACTGCTTTAAAATATCCCAGTTTCTCTCGCCTCTCCCTTTCTTCTCAGCTTACTTCAGTTGCTGCATAGTGAATTCAAAGTGCAAAAGTAGTTTACACACAGTGAACTCAGCGAGGGAAAGATGAAAGACAGAATCTTGTCGTTCCCAAAAGACTGCCATAGTCTCTATTAACTTTTGTGTTCTTCATTTATAACACCATTTTGACCACACTCTGATGTTGCCTGGCCAGTTTCATCAGTGAAATGTTGGAGGGTATGCAAAGCAAAGCAAAGCAGCTTCATTTATATACCACTTCATATCACGCTATGGGATGTCTAAACGGTTTGCAACTGTAAGCTCATTGCCCCCCAACAGTTGGGTACTCATTTAAGCGACCTCGGAAGGATGCAGGCCTGAGTCTAGCCTGAGCCCTGGCTAGTATTGAACTCGCAACCTTGTGGTCTATGAGTGAGTGGCTGCAGTACAGGCATTTAACCACTGCGCCACGTGGGCTCCTAAAATCTCAGCCATATTTCTAGCCCAAATCTCTCTTCCATTCCTATTGCTTGTCTGCTTCTGCTAACATGGAATTTCCTCCCAAATGTAACATCCTCACACCAGCGTTGATTCACAAAGGGTGCATCTACATTGTAGAAATAATGCAGTTTGATACTGCGTTAAGTGTCATGGCTCCATCCTATGGAATCTAGGACATGGCGCAATGGATTCAAACTACAGGAAAAGAGATTCCACCTTAACATTAGGAAGTGCGCCCTGATGGTAAGAGCTGTTTGACAGTGGAATACACTAGCCTGGAGTATGATGGAGTCTCCTTCTTTGGAGGTTTTTAAACAGAGGCTGGATGGCCATCTGTCAGGAGTGCTTTGATTGTATATTCCTGCATGGCAAGGGTTTGGACTGGATGGCCCTTGAGGTGTCTTTCAACTCTGATTCTGTCTATCTGTCTAATTCATGTCCTACCTTTTCCCAATGTGAGAACAAGTAGTTCTCTTTTCTCAGGCCACCCACATACTAGTTAAAATAGTTTCTTCATAAGTGATGGAAATGAAGTCATTAGTTTCAACAAAATCTACACAGAGACTTTCTTTTCTTCTTGCATCATAGTTGGAAGGAAACCTTTGGACCAGTGGGCTGTTGACACTCGAGGAGTGGTGGATGCATACATAACTCACCTGGCTTAAGGTCCTAAGACCTAATAGTGCCTGCTTCTGAACTATTCAGCCTTGTTCTCCTTGGAGTGGTATTGCATAGCTAGCATGGCGTGAAGAGCCTCTGTGTAAATTTCAGCCTAAGTATGTTTCATGAATAGGTGCAAGCTATGTGTGTTAATCTACTAGACAACTCTATTGTTTCTTGTTTCCCAAGGACTTTGTGCAGGCTGTTTTCCTGCCGAAGTATGTAAAGTCTGGTATTTCAAAAAGGCAGGAGAATATTCCAGGAATGTAGGTTGGTAATTTGATCCTGTTGGCTTCTGGACTCCTTTACCCCATGAGCCCATAAACAGGGTTTAACACCTTTCAACTATTTTGCTGTGGAAAGATTAGAAGGCTTGTTTGGCCTACCAATGCTATGTTTCATCCTGCCATCTGATGCAAGCAGGTCTTGTCCACTATGTTCAATCGCCTAACTTAGGACAGAACAAGATAGGTGCAAAAGAGAAAGTAATAGAACTGGACAGTGTTATTCTCTGCTTCTAAACAAAACCAGTTCCCCTTTCTCATGCCA